>CM051622.1:70497739-71052157 GCA_028020825.1 Podargus strigoides
CTTATAGATAAACATTGCAAAGGCAGATCTGGGTCAGCACAACTTTACTCCAAAATGATCCTGTTCTCAAGTGTGTAATCAAGTATTTGAATTATGATGTTTCTAATGAATTGATGATGACTTGACATCAATCAAGATTATGATCTGTGCTATTAGATTACAAAATAAGAAAATGAAATCTTCAAGGCATCTTAAAATGGCTTTTAATTAATTTTTTTTTATGCTAGTACAACAGTGCAGTTAAAACTAAAGCAGGATAATCACAGAGCAGATTTTATTTCTCAGGAGTATTTATTGTGAGGTCTCCCATTATGCCCTCTAGGATTCTTGCTTTGCAGATCAACAGCAGTGAGAAGACAGGATACGACTTGTTAGCTGCATAATTTCCATTTAAAATTAAAATAGAGTTGGTATTGACTAAGTTGTTCCTGGAATTTAGATACATTTCCCAACCTAACTGACAACAAACTTCAGCTCTGTTATGCTTCTATGATCTTTCCTTCATTAAAATGTGTAAATAAATGATGTGGTAAATTATCTCATGTCTAACTCTTGTCTTGTTATTAATCTAGAGGGAGATGGCATTCTTAGAACAAGGCAGGAAAGACAGAGAATACAAGCTGATTAACTTATCTTCAATTCCACTCACAACAAGATTTTTCAAAATATATGTTTACTCTTTAAAATATGTTTTTCTAATTGCAGAGGAGAGATCCCTTTATGACAGTAATCTTTCTTCCTTGAAGTGGTAAAGAAAAACACCCTCTATTAGAGGTTCCCACAAATTGAAATTAATCCTGTAGGAGCTCTCCAGAGGCATTACAGGAAGCAAAGGAGAAGTTTGGGGTTTTTTTACCTGATAGTTTGTATTCTGAAGAAAAAAAAACAACCAACAAGACAAAACTAAACAAAACAACTTCCATTGCTCACTCTTAAAGTAAAAAAAATATAATAATTATTTTTTTCATCCCTCATGCTGAAGATTGCTGTTGCCAATAAGCAAACAAAATGAAGCACTCTTTATCCCAAAGAATTTATAATTGATGTTTGCATATGGTGGATAAGAGAGGGATAAGGAAAAAGGAATAATAATGGCTACAGAAAAAGGTTCCTGTGGGCCCTTTAGTTTGCTTTGCATATGCCAAGGTAATATGACAAATAAACATACATCTGTGTGTATGTCATATTAAATATATGTAATATGAAATCTTAGTTATAGTATGGCTAAAGCTGTGAGTAGATGCTACCTCTGTCAGACTTGTTTGTGGTCAAATGGATCCCAGTAATAGGGAAGAAGCCATGAAATTGGGGCAATGAAAAACGAATGGAAAAGAAGGAAAGGTTGATGGGGAGGAGGGGAAAGAGTTGATAGGAATGTCCTGCATCCCAGGATCTGGAAGCCCCATCCCTGCCATCCTGTGTGCCTGGAGGGAGACCTATGGGCTGCACTGGCAGATGTGTGACTTCCAAAATGATGGTGCCTCTTCCTGCTGTTGTGGGGAAGGGTCTTGTATTCCTCACTCTCCCCAGTGAATGCTGCCAGCTCGGTGGGGAAACAAACTGGGGATGCTGAGCTCAGATGTTCCGAGGTGCTTTACAGAAAAGGATCTTTTGGAGCAATTGTTAGAAGTTCTTTCAGACAGAAAGAACAAATATGTGCTATGACTATCAATTAGATGCCAATTAAATAATACAACAATAGTCGAGTCACATACAGAACACTCAGTACAAGCTTCTTTGGTGATAGGAGAATGGACAAAAATATTCACACTGGCAGACCAAAGGAACAAGTGAAAATTAAATCCCAGCATCTTTCTTCTATAGTTATACAGGCTTGATGTCTTTCATGAGGAAACCCTTTGCTCGCTTATGAAAGGGAGCACATGAGAGCCGGGAACCCAAACTTCATTTCAGAAAAATACTCCTGTATCAATGAAAAAGGATGGTTATGCATACCCACCATCTCTCCTCGCAAAAAAAAAGCCCCCAAAAAACTTCCCAGCCATGCTGCCTACAAGAGCAGACATCTGTCTTTGCATTTGAAAATGACCGAATAGTGCCAGTTGGCATTTCACTTGGCAAAATGTGCACAAGTAGGGCACAGACTCAGAACGGCTATTAGCTCATTGAAAATGTAATGAAAAATCTATGTGCATGGATGGCTTAAAGATATTTAAACATGATGATTAAATGTAAAATGCCTGTAGTTTAAGAGACTCTCTCAGTGGACATATTTAACCTTGTAAAAATTCCAGAGCTACCAATGTGCTTTGTAGCTGTAAAGGAGAGAACAAGCAGCTGGTTGTACAAGCAACTGAGGATCCTACAGGCAACTGAATATCAGGTTGATGTGACCAGAGGGATGGTGCAAATAGAAAAGGTGCTTTAGCCTTTCAGTGTCCAGTGTGGAAATAAGCAGCAAATGCCACTCGTACTGGGCCAAGGAGACCTTGATGCCCTTGCCCTCATCATAAATTCACAGCCCCCAGCAGGTTCTTCGGAAAGGGATTTGTAACCGAAGTCACCCGGGGTGGAGGGAGGGGACAGGCCTCTCTTCTGGGCATCGGTGCTTCCCTGCCAACTTGAGGCTGGCATCTGTAAGAAACTGCAAATTTGTGACCCCTCCCTCCAAGCAGACTCTTTGAATACTGAGAGGGGTCAAGAGCACAGAAAGGGGACTTGTTGACACCCAGCTGCCTCTGTGAGAGAGTGGGTGTGAACAATAACAGCAGTTGCATGTCATGCTGTAGTCTAGATATGACGTTTTTCCAGGACACGGTGTTCCCTGGGTTCCCCCCCCAGGCTCCTTTCCTACACCTTTGGGCAGCCATGTCTCTGTACAGCCCAGAGATGGGGAAAAGCTGCAGCAGTAACACACCCCCTTGCCTTGAGTTTCCATTACCCGCTTTGCTGCCAGCTTTCCCCCCTGATGCTCCTGTGAGACGTTTCAACTTGCTTTTGTTGCTCAGCAAATCCACCAAGCCTACCCTGCCTTGCACACCCAGGCAGGGAGCACATCACTCTCCTGGCTGCATGATACAACTGCCGAACACTTCATAGAGCATAGACACATCAGTGTCCCACAGGCTGGACCCCAGAAGTCAATGAGCTCTGTTAGCCAGCACTGCTGCACTTTGCAGTCACCCAGAACACTGCAGTCTCTCACCAGTAAGCCAGAGACTTCTGCAGCACATGAAATACTGTAGCAATGTCTCTATAAGATATGGAAGCAAATTACTTTTTTCTCTTGCTTATTCTCTTGACATAGATTTTAACAAAATGAAATGGCACAATGCTATATTAATTTATTTTAATGATTTTGATGGTAACAATTGGGGAAAATAGTGCAAGCACAGTCCTTTTTAACTAGACTGCAATCTTGTGCTTTTCTCCAAATGCTGCAGCCTGTTTCTGAGATGCAGAATAATTTCTGGTTCCAGAGGCCTAAAATTATTTTCCAAGACACAAATCGAACTACTTTTCCCTTTCAGCCTTTCTTGTGCCTAATGTTTTTAATTTCTATGCCACATTACCATAAAGTTATTTATAAAGCTTCTTAGCTTCCACTAGCCCTGCAAAAGCATTTTGCTCAAAACCTGTTAAAACATAACACATTATTAAAAGTGCTCATCGAAGAACTGCAGTAGATGTTTAGCTGTTGTGGATAGTATTGATTTCACTGAAAACCATGAAGCTGATGATTTATATAAAATCAGTAAAAACAACTGAAATGGAGAACTGAAATTGCAAAGAAAAGTTACAGTTATGGAATTAAGACAAATTTTTTCTGTAAGCACTTGAAGAAGAACAAAAAAACACATTATCAGGAGGTTTCAGGTATAACAAATGTTACTGCAGAATGATCATGAAAGGATGGTTCACTCTTGTCAGTGCATTTGCAAAAGTGGGTTTATTTTAAGCAGGGTTGCACTTTTAAAAATGTCACTTCTTTCTGTTTCTGTTTTTGAAAATTCAAAATTTTAGACCATATTTTTCTTTGAGTTTTTCTCTCTTTCTGCAGTCATTCTTTACTCTCTTCAAGAAAGCAAAATTTAAAGACAGAGACATGAAAAAGTATGAAAAAGCATTAGAAAGGTAATTTTAAAAAATTAATTATTTAAAAAGAGCCTCCCACACCAAACAGCTGCCTTCTTTCCGTATGCTTGAATTACGCACATGCAGACCAAAAAAAGAATAAATCCGGGTTTGGATGGCAAAAAAGTAAAATGGTTCAAAAAGAAATTAAGGGAGTGAAAAACATTCATTTTATGGAATTTTTTACAACTTTTGGGAAGATAATTTTTTACTGTGGGTTTTTTGGTGGTTTGTGGGGGGGTTTTGTTGTTTGTTTGTTTTTTTTTTTTCTATTCAGATGGTGTAGGAAGCAGATTTTTTAAGCTATCTTTTCTTTGTGCTGTAGTGGTAAGCCCAGACACAGCCAGCTAATAAGAGCTCTATTCAGCCAGGCACTGTATGTATTGTAGCAAAGTTGATTAATTTGTGACTTTGACAGTAAAATAAGATTTTTTTTTTTTTATATTGGACAGAAAGGACATAAGAAGGGAAAAACACAAGTCTTTAGAGAGACTCCCAGCAGACAGTTCAAGGGCAACCTCTTCACTGGCAAACTTAATCATTCAATACCAATCCAATTTAGGTTCTGTTGAATATTAGGAGGGAGCAGTCACTTTTATTACATGGAGACAAATAAATTCCTTCAAATTAAATATCTACACTTAAAAACAAGAAGCAAATTATTGTGTCCATATGTTTGTTTCAAAAAAATTAATTTTCATGATATAGCACCAACTTACTTGAAATGGGAGATTTGGCTTTCGAGTGATATTGTGACTCTTGCAAATGGGTAGTATTTCTGCCACCATGACTAACCATAGCTAAAAAAAAAAAAGGGATTTCTCTTTAATGACCTTGCATCTTATTTTTCCAAAAGTTTTAGGGAATTTAATGGCCATGAGGGATCTGTGGGTCCTAGCCTGAATAGACGGTCAGCATTGGCATTCTCTGGGCAGTCTCTCTACTGGCTTGAATTGAATTTTAGTTCTAATCATTATTCAGCTAATGAAAAAGGGGGTGTCCCGATTTGAAAGACAGGTGTGTGCTAAGGAAGGCAGGAGCTCCCCTTGGAACAGAGAAATACAACCCCCTTCCCTCCGAATTGTTATAGAATTGAAATTAAGGGGCTTTCAGGCAAAGATATGAGGAAATGGGAATAACAGTTTTTACTAATGTATACAACAAAACTATAATACAGAGAAACCGGTTACAGGCCTGACAGAGTCAGGGATACAACCTGGCCCCCTGCCGGGCAGGGTGCTGGTACCAGTCCGATCCAGTGGCAGCTGCAGTTCTCTCCGAAATGGTCCGGTTAAAGCGGTGGTCCGTAGGAAAAGAAAACAAAGTCTGAGCAATCCGACTTCGGTGGCAGCTGCAGTTCTCTTTTAGATGATCCCGTTGAAGCGGTGATCTTGTAGAAAAGCAAACTGGTCCTCCTCCGAAAATCCGGCCGCGGTGCAGTCCCTGTCCTCTGGGATCCCAGCGGGTAAGGCTCCTCGCGCTGCTCCAAACCCCAAAGTTATCTCCGGCGGGAATATACTTGGCTCCACCCCTCCCCCTCTGGCCGGGGCATCTCACAAAGGGATGGTGAGTGCTGGGGCAAGGCACTGATGGGCGCATTAACAGAAGAATAGTCCCGAGGGGCGAGGCAAGGAACACCGGCGCCAGGCCTCAACGGCTTATGGTAATAGAATACATTGCAACCCAGGACATTATCCACCCCTTATTCTATTACCATTTGCATCATCCCAAATCAATACCTTTCTTAAACTCTGCACACACACACACATATATATATATACATACATATACAATGAAACTCTACACTGCGCACGTCTCACAGTCATGGATAGCCTGGGAGATACTGTCCATGGTTAGATCCACCCCTCGGTCTCGTCCAATGCTTCATATCTCTGTGGCTCTGATGTGCCAGGCCATCGGATCCACACTGTCCAAAAGACCCGATTCTCCCGTGCCTCTTCCTGGCTAGAGGCAGGGCCCCTCTAGGCCTGGTTATCATCCCTTCCCTGGGCATACCTGCAAGATGTTTCCTCAAGGGGATCCGACATATCATCCTCCCTTCTGTAATACCTGGCAGCTCGGTCACGGGAGGCTGAGGCTACTTTTGCTTTAGTGGAACCCCCTCGGTTAGCGTTTTCCCTTTTGAGCTCACGAACCCGTGCTGCCAGGACAGAAGTGGGTTTCCCATCCCACCTTCTCATGTCTTCCCCGCAGTCACACAGGAAGAACCACAGCTCAGATCGTGGGGTGTACCCTCTCTCTCTAGCTGGGGGACGTCGGGCTCTGGCTCTGGGGTTTATGACCCGCACTGGTGCCACATGAGAGCTGCTCCTCCTCACCTCCTTCATCACCTCCTCCCTAATCTCTTCCTTGAGGTCCCTAGCCACAGCGGCGACATGAGCTTTCATTGGGCCATTTACTAAACTCTCATAATATCTGAACCTGTTGGCAACAGAACCCACTGTCTCTTGGTTGTCATCAGCATTAACTGTTGCAATGAACGTGGCATACTGCTGTGGCCCCAGCTTTGCCAGGTTCCACAGCATCTGCCCTGTACACTTGACCTTGTCGGGGTCATTATCATGCTGTCCGTCCCTCCCAAAGAGTACCTCTAACACTGCCACTTCCCTCAGCTGTTGGATCGCTTCCTCAAGGGTCTTCCATTGCATTCTATGATGGTACTCCTGCATTCTCTCTCTGTGGACAAACCTTTCCCTCACACTCATTAAAAGCCGCTCCCAGAGAGAAAGGGGCCCCGGCTCCCTTACAAATACCTGGTCCACCCCTGAGTCTTGGGCTAAGGATCCCAAATACCTGGCTTCGCCACTATCCAGTTGTACGCCTTTACCCATAAGGTCCCAAACCCGAAGTAACCAAGTTGTAAAAGGCTCACGCCCCCGTCGCGCAATGTCTTTTCGCATATTACGGAGACTGTCGAATGACAGGGATTCGATGATAATTTCAGGCTCTGACTCCCCTGCGGGTTGTGAGGGCTCTGGCTCATCCCCATCATTAACTGGGCGTACTGATTTGGCCTTGCACTTCCTCCTCTGCACAGGGGCGACTGCTGCTGGCTGTGGCTGTCCTTGTGGTTCAGCTGGATCCTGCACAGTTGTAACATCTGTGGGTTCCACTGCTGCACCATCAGACTTTCCCTTTTCAGGACAAGGTTTTCCACTAGTTTGTGAGGTGTGTTCCCTCAGCATCTCACGTATTTCCTTTACCAGTGCCCCCACCCAATTAGGCTGGTCCATTTGTGAGGTGGGCTGATGGGCAATGCCAGGGCGTGGGACAGGGTCAGGCTGCGGGGCAGGATCTCTGGCCTCTGGGGCCGTGTCAGGTTCTGGGGCAGCATTCCTAGTCTCTGGGGTGGTTATCCAAGTAGTTATCCAAGCCAGTCTCACTTTATCTCTGTAGGCCCAGCAGAGTAGGCCTATTAGCAACACATTGATAGTATCTAGGGGAAATCTAAACCCTTCGAAAGCTGATGGAGCAGACCCAAAGAACTGGTTGAATGGTTGGGAGAAAACTTCCCCTGGTGTTATTTCCTCACAGAAGGTACCATTTTTAATGTAATCCCAGAAACATACGCTGAGCGTGTGATAGCCCTTTATCCATGTGCCCACATTCCACAGGAAATCGAAAAACCATGAACTCCTCACCTTACCAACCCATAGTGCAAGCTGGATAACAACCACAGTAGCCTTAGTCAGAGGACCCATGTTTAGACAAGGGGCTGCAAAGGGGAAAAGCATAGCCACGACCACGTGCCACCCGAAGCAAGGTAAACTAGACCACATGGTGCTGCCTAACAAAGATCCCACGTTCAGTGCACAAAACATCAGGTTAGCCAGGAACTGTTATTCCTTTTTCACCCTTTTTCCTCAATGCCCTCAGGCCCCACGTTGGGCGCCAAAATCTGTCCCGATTTGAAAGACAGGTGTGTGCTAAGGAAGGCAGGAGCTCCCCTTGGAACAGAGAAATACAACCCCCTTCCCTCCGAATTGTTATAGAATTGAAATTAAGGGGCTTTCAGGCAAAGATATGAGGAAATGGGAATAACAGTTTTTACTAATGTATACAACAAAACTATAATACAGAGAAACCGGTTACAGGCCTGACAGAGTCAGGGATACAACCTGGCCCCCTGCCGGGCAGGGTGCTGGTACCAGTCCGATCCAGTGGCAGCTGCAGCTCTCTCCGAAATGGTCCTGTTAAAGCGGTGGTCCGTAGGAAAAGAAAACAAAGTCTGAGCAATCCGACTTCGGTGGCAGCTGCAGTTCTCTTTTAGATGATCCCGTTGAAGCGGTGATCTTGTAGAAAAGCAAACTGGTCCTCCTCCGAAAATCCGGCCGCGGTGCAGTCCCTGTCCTCTGGGATCCCAGCGGGTAAGGCTCCTCGCGCTGCTCCAAACCCCAAAGTTATCTCCGGCGGGAATATACTTGGCTCCACCCCTCCCCCTCTGGCCGGAGCATCTCACAAAGGGATGGTGAGTGCTGGGGCAAGGCACTGATGGGCGCATTAACAGAAGAATAGTCCCGAGGGGCGAGGCAAGGAACACCGGCGCCAGGCCTCAACGGCTTATGGTAATAGAATACATTGCAACCCAGGACAGGGGGGTTGTTGTTTGAGTCTTTTTCCCTTTCTAAGGCTTCTGTAGAAACGAAATCTGCTGCTGTGCAAAGAGCCAAACTGAGGTATATTCCTTACTTTTTATTCTTGACTTCGATCTCACCTCTGCCCTTCTCTGAGGATTAGCATGCAGTTCTGTTGATGCACTGGCTTTCTGCTGATCTTTTCCTTAGGGACAACCTTCCTCAATAAAACTTTTGAAAATATAAACAGTAATGGTCCCATGTCAAGAATCAATGGCAACTCTAAAGGGACCACTAACATATTCTTCTAGGCTGCTTAACTGCACTAGAGAGTATCTAAACCACTGACTCACTTCAGGCTACCAGTTTTTGCTGAATAATTTTATGTGCAAGTTATTTGGAATGTGACCTACAGTCTCCCAAAGCACCCCAGGCTCATCTGCTTTTATATTATAAACATTCTCTTTCTTGAAGACAACATAGTTATGCAATTTTTGAACCAGGCTGAAAAAAAAAAAGATTGAGGCAACAAAACTGCAAGTGCAGCTACTCTATCACCGGGGGAACCTTACAAAAATAGGTAGACCTGATCATGTCAAATGTGAGGCAGTTGTTTACATGTGGAGTCTCGAGTCTAAAATTTGGCAGTGGTAGAAATTGGAAGAGACGGCTTCTCTTTCCGAATTTACCTTTAATGTGCAGCTTGTATTCCTCTATATAGAAGACATTAGACACTATATTTCTCTGTATAGAATACATTAGTTTCTAGCCTCAAGAAAATGATATAGGGGAATTTGGATATTCACTGGAAATTATTTCCTGACACTACAAAGGTCTGGGATTTTTTTGGCACCAAAGTACTGCTATGCTACCCTGTAATTTGCCTTTTCCCCTCAGTAATTCACAGTGACAGACTTTTAAACAGAATTACATCCCCCTAAGCAGTTTCCTGTGTTCTAGAGATGGGCAGGACGGCACAGACAATAAGGAAACATGACTGGAATACAGACACGGCTGTCCTTGTTGTTTGGCATCCACACAGAGATAGGTGTTCAGCCTTTATTCCAACAATGAAAGAACACTCTGTGCTCTCCATGCATTTTATTTCTGAGGCAAAACCAATATGTTTCTGAACATGTATAAAAGGGGAAACAGGTTTAGAAAAGAAACCCTGAAGAGAGAACTCTTTCTTAAAGGCTGAAGCTTGCTATTCTCGTGAGATTGGAACTTTAAGGCAGTTCAATTCTTTCACAAGCTTATTGTTGTTATGCAAGAATGCTCCCGTTGTGGGCATGTATTTTATCCCTTATGTCTGTGCTATGAATTTGTAAATGAGAAGCAATATAGCAATGCACCCTTTTAAAGAACTTCAGAATAGAAAATCCTACTGTCACACATGGCTGTAACAGAACAACAAACTCTTTTTGAGTGTCAAATCTACTGGAGAGTGAGAAGATTCTGTTGTCTTTTAGGCACAGAATTGTTAACATATAGCCTGGAACATGCCATAGATATCTTCCTGCAAAAACAATATGTCTACAAGGAAGATAACGGTGTACTTTTATGACATCTATTTATACAAATACGTTCCATGGCTGCAAGAAGGAAGAAAAGGATAAGCTTGCAGATATCCAGAAGCCCATGTATGACACTCACAGACATTAATTTTTAAACAACTATTAAATGCTTTGTGTAATTTAGGATATATATTCTGTGGATTGTACATACCGTATAAACAGAAAATACTATCACTGTAATAGATTATGCATTGGCATAATCCACTGGCTCTGTCCACTTTCATGGCAGGATTTACCACTTATAAATTGATAAGAAATGTCAGACTTTCACCTTAAATCATTTCCTTCCTTGCTTCCTGATGTAGGATGCAACTGGCTAACTATCTGAGAGAACAGTGAGAAGTGCAACAGAGAATTCGTAATTAGCCTCTGCGGCTCTATTGCCAAAACCCCTTTATTCATCAAAGATTCTTTCTGAAGAAATTTGGATTTTGCCCTTGTTGCAGAAGAGTAAGGATCTGATTCTGCTCATAAAATTTGTAAGACTCTGTATTATTAATTTATTTTCCTTTTTCTTACAATTTTTCCATGCTGCAGCATAAGATTCAAATGTGAACTTGCTTATGGTCAGACACACTATGGATTGTATTGCATGGAAAGGTCACACACGGAAAAGTGAGAAGGACTGGTGCAATTGGCACTGAAACACCTTCCACGAGGGGAGGATTAACAGAAAATTCTAAGGTGGATCTCTGTTTTCGGATGGAGAACATGAAGTCAGGCCCCCAGGCCAAGGACTGATTAAAGACCCTGATGCCTCATTGTCAGTTCTGAGGTGCTCAGTCTTCCAGCGTTAAATCCAGAACTCTGAGTGAGCCTCTGTCATCAGGAAAATTTGATACCTTGTAAAGGAAACAAAAAAGGCCAGTTTGTGTGAGCCAGGAGCTGTCCACAAGTTTGCATGAGTGAAACGTTGAGAAGACTGTCCTGAAGGTTAAATGCTGCTAACCATTACTTCAAAAGGCTGAGAAAGGCATAGTGCTAAATTTCTTTTATGTGGTGGATGCAGTTCAAAGCTAATCTTTTTATAATGCTGGAGTCCTTAGAGCCTTGACTCTAGAGTGTCTCACCTAGACTAGAGGTTAGTCAGGACAGATCTCCTGTTGTTTTATTAACACAAAGTTCAAGAACCATGGCTAGGTTTTGACTGTTCATAGCATATTTTTTCCTCCTTGCTCCACACTTAATGACTGATTGAAAATAAGGTACAAAAAGAGTTGTGGCAAGCTAGAATCTAGGATTTCTCTTCTTGAATGAGTGGACCCTAAGCCATACTTTCCCTGATCCATAGAAGTTTGATTTCAGTTCTATATCTTCAACTGCAAGCTGCCCTCCTCTCCTCTCCAAAAGGACAGTTTCCCATCAGGATACTCTGCAGGGACATGTGGACCTCATAGTCTCAGTGGGCACTTGAGACTGGAAGGGACCTCTGCAGGTCATCTGGTCCAACCCTCTGCTCAAAGCAGGCTGAACTTCTGTTCAAGATAAGGTTGCTCAGGCTTTGTCCAGCCCAGGTTAAAGCACCTCCAAGCCTCTCTGGGCAGCCTGGTCCCTCTCAGAAAGTCACATACTTCTTGGTCCTGTGAAGATACACTAGGTCTGCTTGGAGACTGCTTGCCTGCCTCTTTGGCAGGAACACCTAAAGTGAGATTCATCCTGCCTAACAGCTGGAGGTTTGATCTTGACCTTCAGTCTGTGACAAAGAAATAGGCACTCCTAAAACTGAATTGTGTGCCATTTCTCTCCCCTGGGTACAGAGGTAGCCTCCAGCAGAGTTGTTATCCAACTCTTAGAAGAAAGGTCCTTTCCCAGGTTCAGAGGTTTTGACCTAGGCCAAATGAGAGGAAGACACCAAGCACTTTGGCTTGCACGAGAGCAGAATGTGGGCAGACATAATTCAAGGTGGCTGAGTAACTTCTAAGCTGTCTTGGTGGAATAATGTGGCAGAAATTGAAGGAGAGGATCTCAGACTCACAGTTTTTAACCAAAACTGAAATTTTAAAAAAGACCCAACTGACCGAGCATTGAGCTGTAGTTTGCTTCACCATATTCAATTAAATTGCTGTTAGTCACTGAAGCTTCATCTTTTTCTCTCAACCGCAGAGGAACAGATCCAGAGAGAATGTTTGCTTCAGTTCTCTCTTTCAAAGATTATGCTAAGAAGATCAGGATAGTCATTTACAAATGCATCAAGCTAACAGAACATGTGAGGAATTTATTTCCGAGAGAAACAGGCCAAGAATAATCAGAATCTCTCACTCTCTTGCATTAAAATAGTGATAAGCGAGAGGTGTTTCTTTCCAGGCAGCAGTGTCTAAAGTAGCCTTTCAAAACAAACAGAAAGTTTCTGCTTGTTTATTTTCTTCAAGCTTCTTAGCTGGGATTATATTCTGTTTCCTTCTGCAGCTGTCCTCCCCACAGTCAGTCTTGTTCCTGAATATTTTCTTTCTCCTTCATATCTTGCATCATTCGTATTTCATTATCTCACTGTCTGTTAGAAATTGCTCTCTCCTATCTCTTGTTATATTCCTTAGCTGACTTATTTATTTTCTGCTTTTGTCTTCTGCTCTGCCTTTTCCCACTTTCCTATTGCAATCTTGTCCTTGGTGAGCTCCTGTGTACCAAACTACAGTACCTGAACATGGCCAGACAAGATCTCCCTCTGGGAAACTGCAAGGACTCCTCCTGCTCTCCACTGACTCTATGGTGAGCGATGGAGTTATTGAAGTTCAGAGGATGGTTCCACTAGGAACTTAAAATTTAGAAGCAAACTGGGGAAGTGGGACTGCTATTTCTTCTCTTACAGATTTTTTGAAGTTTAATCCTCTCATTCTGTTCTTTTTCATTTGTAGCCTCTGGATTTCTCCAGACCTTTTTCTCTAACTGTTCCTCCATCCCTTTTAAGGCTGTGCCTGTACAGATGGCAAAGCCTCTCTCAAACTTGGATTGGTTTGAACACCTCACATCTGAACATAACTTCTTTCTTTGAAGCATTTCTGTTTTTTCTGTCTACATCTCTGACCCTGCAGCAATACTGGGACACTGCAGGAGAGCCAAGTCTCTGTACTCGATGTGTTGGAAAGGTAACCTGGATGCAGAAAGATCATCTCCTAGTCTTCCTGGGTTTGTGTAAAAGTCAGGTACAGAAGTAAAGCCTTTATGTAAAAAAATTTGCCTCATCATTTTTTCCCTCTCCCAAATACCACCTATTTTGCCCAATGATCCACTCTTGTGTCCAACCCCAAGGCCATTTTTGAGCTGCTGGTCTCTACCTTTATGCCTACTGACATGTTTTCTTGTCCTGCATCCACTCACAGCAAAAGTTTAAAAGGCAAAAACTGTCTCCAAAATATATCCTCTCATCTGAACTTATATGGCCTGTGCTGACAAACAGGAGCTCATCGCTCACTACCCTCATCCTTGTGCACGAACCTGCTGAAGGTGAGCAGGGACACGGGCAGCTCACTGCTAGCCCAAACTTCCCAGAGTCCCTGCTGGCAGCACAACTTGTTCACTGCTATCTGCACTTCATCAGTAATTTCTCAGAATGCAATATCAAAAAAATAATCTACCACATATCAGGAAGTGTGGGAGGGGAAGAAGTAATTTTATATAAAATTAGCCAAGAAAAATCCTCAGAGCTGTTTAACTGAAGGAGTTTGAGAGTGGGAGGTTTCCCCAGTTCTTGGAAGAGAGAGCACCAGGCCTCTGCAGTGTCACGTATAGCTGCTGGGGACCTGCTAACCCTGAAAGAGTCACCTGCAATGTGACCAGGACAAATGTGTCAAAACTCATGTTGTGTGGACATGGATTTAAAGCACTCAGAACCAGGATGTAAACTCAAGAGCTGCAAAATTCAATTGTCCTTACCAGACTCTATTCCATTCCCACCCCTTTTTTAATTGCTTTTTTGTTTTTTCTTTTCACTAAGAAGAGCCATCCATGCTGCTGGCAACACTGCAAGGAAGGTTAATCCAGACACAACTGTTTACGGGCTGCATACAGGTATGAGGAATGCGAAATTACTGCAGACAGAGAAGGGCTCAATGGTCTGTTCGAAAGTAGCATTTTAGCATGCCAGACATCAAGTTCCCTGGGAAAGAGAGGGATCCTCAAAGCAGCAGTAGGGGATTCCTCTGTTCCCTCATTACACTTGGACACTGAGCTGCAGCACAAGCCTCTACTGTGATTTAAAGCTGAAGTGTCTTAATTGCTTCCTGAATTATACTGATTATAGGAGCCTTGATTAATTTCTCCTTTCTGTTGTAATTCTAGTAGGTGCAAGAAGTTTTTGCCAGTGGCGGGCTTACCTAGGGCTATCATTCCTTCAACAGTCTTCATAAGTAACCAGCATTCACCAGAAGGCAAACTGCATCCTAGAAATGCATGACTTTAAATATGTCAAGGAATTTAGATTTGCAAGAAGCCACTCAGTTCATCAAGCTACTGCTGTGTATATACCTGTCCCTGCTTTAATGGGACTCCAGTTTTAAAAATACCTCAATTTCTTTAATCCCCCTAATCCTGTTAAAAGTATTGCTGAGCTGTAACCCCAGATGGTAAGAAAATTTCTATTACTGTTCAGTCGTATTCATTCATCACTGAATTATTCCTCTTTGTGCCGCCACCACTGTCTTTCAGCTTAAACAATCCTTTTTCCCACAGTGTTTATAGACAAGATCTGGATTCTCTCTAGAGAGAAACAGATACTTGGCTGTTTTAAAGAGACACTCCTGTACCCAGTGTGCCTGGGATATATTTACACACCTAACGTCTGGATCTCACCTCACGCAGATGCTCTTTGTAACTACAGCTGTCTTGTGTTCTGTAAGAGAAAAGAGGGGAGGAGAACAGGCACATAGAAGAGCACAATGGCCATCCCCTTGCAACAGTTTGGCTTTCGTACCAGTTGCATCTTTCTGCCAAGGATGTTTCTGTCACTTTCAAGGAGCTCAGTTTGCCCCTGATGATCCTTTCCATGCTCTGAGTAAGGAGGATTTCTGATGCCCAGGGCAGGCAGGTGCCCTTCAGCCTTCTGCCAGCCACTGCCCTGTGCTGCTTTCCCATGGGTGAGCAAAGTATCTCAGGCCTGGCTCTGCTTCGGCACTGTGCTCAAGCACGGCATTCCCTGGTTTTCTCCCTAATGCATATGAATTAGCAAGGTTCAGGTTTGAAAACAAAACAAACAAAATCTCTAAAACAGGGCAGGGATGAACACTGTAATATCTAAATATCCCACAAAAAAGACTTCTGCTCAGCGCTCGCCTAACCTTGCAAGCACTGGAAGCCTCCCTGTCTCACCTGCGGTACCCTCAGGTGCACAGAAATCTGCTGCTGTGCACAGCTGGGAGCACCTTGATGGTTTGCTATTATGTCATCCCTCTTACTCAGGAACTAGGCAGAGCCATGCTTAAATCTTCTCACAATCTGAACTATATCCTGTACTGTGAGTTCTTTTAAGACCTACTAGTAGGGCTGAGACACCCCCCCACCGAACAGGCACTGGGGCTGTTTTGTTCTTAAAATACCAGGCTCACTGCTTCTTCAGTGCTCGAGGAGTGAGTCAGGTTTCCCCTCTCTATCCTCCCTCCCCCAAATCATCCCCGGTGCATCATCTCAGCCCATGTTTAGTTTAAGCATATGCTTACTTTCATTGTTACTAAGTGTACTTGCACACTACATTACCCACATCTTGCCCCATCGACCTCATTCTGTTTTCAGAACATCTACAAAGCAGCTTTTTAAATTTTTGTTTCATTTCAAGCAACATCCAGGCCACCTAAATTCCATGAAAATATATCCCACCCCTCAGTTTCCTTCACACAACTATCTCCATCCCCTGGGACTGAAAGTTCTTGCCACCTTCTGCTGAAAAGACTCCCTCAGGCCCATAGCTGTCAGTCACCCTTTCTCTCAAACTACTTAATTGAGTAGCATGATGAAGTTAAACAGAGCAATTACTCTCAAGATGAGTATTTGTCTAGACCCATAGAAGAGCTTATGAGCAGCAAGCCTGCCTGTTTCCTCCCACAGCCATACCAGTGGGTCTGGAGAGTGATGTGGACCTCATCTCACTCCTGCTGGTGAGCCCACAACAGCTCTACGCTACAGGCTCATCACAAATGCACAAGTAATTGTCAATCATGTTCCATAACTTGGGATGAATTTTGGAGAAGGTAGATGGAAGAGACGGGAAAGAGGAAGCTGTTGCTGTCCCTGGCAGAGAGGAGGTGACAGCCAGGACAGCTGTAGGTAATCAGAGTGGAAAGCTGCTCCTGTGCCATTTTGGAGTTGGCAATTTGCAATCGGGAGAGACAATTTTTCTCTCCTGCCAGCTGGAGGCTCTTGGCAAAGCGGTTATGTTTTTAGAAGCTAAACAAAATTCATCTTTCTTATTTTTTTCCCCAGAGTTTTGGATTTTACCTCAAGAGGTTTGATCTAAAGCTTTTTATCACATCTGACTAACAAAAGACTTATTAAAAATGAAAGACGACACAAGAAAAATAGGAAGAAGTACAAGTGTTCATCTGTATTCAGCAAATCAACTGCTTTTTGAACATGTGAAATCTAAGTGGTTCTGAATGTATTTATTTTCCATTCATGAAAATAAACAATTTTGCACTGACATACAGTTACCACTCCAGTTTATGTTCCTGAAAAGATGTGCAGAGCTTTGATTGTAGCACTGTACATAATCAAGTACTTGTAAATAATAGTTACCATATTTATAATACTCTGACAAGGGAATCATTCTCCCATGTCTTATTCCAAAACTCTGTGCCTCTTATCCTTGGTAACTTTGATGTATGGTTTGAATTTGTGGTATACAACTATTATTTCAGCAATATAGGATTAATATTGGTTTTCTATTTAAAAAAATATATTTTAATGTCTCTATTATTTTCCTCTGGATATTACGCAGACACAATGATTTTCTGATTAAAGTGTGTTGAACTAAAGGGCTTAAAGTTTAAACATATATTTGGGTTAGTGTCATTTTTTGTGCCATAATTTCAAACATGGAGACCACCTGGCTTGGCCTTTATTGCAGATAAAAATTAGCCCTCCAACTTGTACTGTGTATTATACCCACCTGGGTGTGATTTCAAAACTTTTTTGTCCCCTGTCCCATGTCTGCAGCACAACACACTCTAGCCCCTAGTCAGTAAAGCACATGCTGAAATTTGAGCACATGCTTAAAAGCAATTTACTTATTTGAATATGCTCAAGCACACACTTTTATACTAGTATGTTTTGCTGAACTGACGTGATGAATAGTCTAACTGCAATGTCCCAAAACATCTGCTCTCCAGAGAATTAGGTCATGTAGATTTACAGAACTTCAGGGAAAGGAAAAAATTACAAACTCAGTCTAATCTATTACCCAGAGCTTTTTATTTGCTTTAAAAGAACACAGGTTGAGAAGGTATTTGCAGGATCAAAACATTAATAAAACTACTTTGCAGGTATTGGAGTTTGAAGGCTGTTGTTCGGATGTCCATGGTGCTTCCTCCTGACCTCAGAGACTTTGTAATAAAATCAAAATGATTTTGCATGAATTTGTCAATGAATTGAGAGGATGTCATTTCAAGAGCAACATCCAGAATTTGACCTTTTCAGCTGTGCTGAAAACAGCAGCCACTCAGTGCTACCAGCTATTGTGAAATTAGGGTTGAAAAAGCACAGAAGCAGTTTTTCATTTCAAGAGGAGGTAAGTCATGCTCCCTAAGAGCTGGGACCAAATGTCCCAAGTCCTGTGACCCTGAGAACTACTTTATTTAAAATTTTTATTATTAATATTTCCATTGACTTTTTAATGTTATCTAAATTAAATCTTTTCATTAGACCATTTTGATTTTTCAAAAGAAATACTGCAGAACCTGTGTTCTGCAGGAAATACTCGCATCTTGGATTTTTGTTCAGATGCAGGGTGACAGCTGTACTTTTCAGTACTTCCTGGAGAATGAGCTGGGGGTAAAATGCTTTCTGCTCTACAAGAAAAGTGATGATAAATACAGTAACAGCTATTGCGTATCAAGTAAATGTAGTATGAAATGTGGTTTAGAGTCCCATAAAACAGGTGGTAATGATTCTCTTCCTAACAAGCAGAGAAGCTGTGAATTTGCAGCTTGAATTCAGTGTCCAGAAGTAAGACCCAGCAGGTCAAGAGTTACTCTATCACGATCATAACTGTCACACCAAGCGGATGCACGGAACAAAACTTGTTTCCATCAGCTTTAGGAGAAGTCTCCCACCTGCACAGAGGGTTGCACAGAGAAGCTGCATATGAGAGGAAAGAGAGGTTAAAAATTAAGATGAAGAATTAGTAAAAGAAAAAAGGATCTCTGATAGCCTAATCTGCTTTTCTAAATCACTGCTAGAGCCAATGTTTGGAGCCAAGTTGCTGAAGCTTCAGCACTCTGCTAAAGTACTGTGTAATTGCTGGGGATCTCTTCACCTCGCAGGTGCAGAAAAATATGCATTTATACAGCTAATCCTGGCTGGGATGAGAGAGAAATGTCTTCTGGGAGATTCTGTCAGTGTGATAAATAACAGAAATAATTTTTAAAATAACTGAAATGACGGATTTGGGGTAACTAGTTATGTTCCAGATAAGGCAGGTCACTGCTTACTATTTTATCTATGGCTTTAATTGCTGAACTATTGCACTTTTTCATGATGTCAGTGCTTTGACTCTCAGTCCCTGTTGCATCTCCTGACTCAACACCTCCAAAATCCTCTCAAGCACTCTTTAGCACAGATTTAGGGCTTTAACAGTGGAAATAAATCACAGTAAAAAGAGCGTTCAGCATTCTATTAGATCATACATCTCGAAAAAAATTAAGTAGGTTGTATTTATAGGATAAGAATTCATGGGTCCGAAAAAGGCTTATAGAGTCTCTGAATGTGAGCTTCTCTATGCTGCTGCAGGGAAGAAGGTCCATGTGGCCTTGGGGTGTAGGAGCAGAGAAAAAATAAACTGAGTAGTCATGCTATATTACCTGTGTATATCAAAATCAGCTGTGGAGATGCCAAAAGCTGGAAGGAAGTTGAAAAATTGGATGAGATTCACAAAGAGACAAGAAAATGATTACAAGATGTAAAACATGACTTCTAATGAAAGATTCAAAGAGTTTAATCAAGCTAGGTTATCAAAAATATGCTAAGAGATGATTTCTTCCCTGCCTGGCCGTCTCCACCGGGATCAGAACACGGGTTCTTCAGCCCAGAAGATGAAAGTGTAACTAGATCAAATAGCTAGGAGCTGAAAAGCTACTCCAATTCAGATGTGAGTTAAAGCTCCAGTTTTTAAGATGAGGATTATTTATGGCTGGAAAGAACATATCCAAGTTTTTTCACTGGAAAATTTTAAACAAGGACTGATGACTATCTGGAAAAGATGATCCAGTTCAAATCAGAATTAAGTGACCTTTACTGTGCAGAAGATCAGACCGTAAGATTGCTATGGTGCCTTTCAAGCTAAGAAACTATGAAAAAAATAAATATCCCAGAAAAGAAAAGCTTTATTCTTAGGCAGTATTATTGCATGTAGAGCTGGCTAAGCCAACTAGAGCTCGATAATGTACAGGCACTGGACATTTACCTTAGACTACATGTCTATTTTCCCTCTCTGGCCAGCCAGAGAGACAGCATCATGACTGATTTCACACTCAAATAGGTCATAGGAATTGTCCCATAGAAGTATTACAGTCACTGACCACAGATGGAGCCTAACTGACTGGCTTAAACTAGCTCTTAGATGGTTTATTTTAAGTGAGATAAATGCTAGCCTCTTTTCTCAATACACGTATCAGGGGAATTTTTAGAATGAACATTTTTTTAGATTAATCTTTATGAGACAGAGTGGGCTTTTATACATCAATAGAAGCATGAAGGAGCTTTCACTCCAAAAGTAATGTTCTGCGGCACTCTCAATTTTAAACGATACAAGTTTTTTATAGCTTCTTCTGCTATTAAGTTACGTGTCTTTCTACAGTGATTCTGGGATGTCTCATTAACTTCAGCAGAGCTGTACAATGTAGTTCAGGGAAAAGTTCTGTACATTAACTTTCTTGAGCACAGTCTTACTTTACTTGTAAAGAACTGAGATTATGTTCGGTGGAAGTTTTCCCCAAGAAAAGAATGCAGGCTTTGGCCCTTAACTATGCTGTAATTCTTAAAAGGAATTTATTTTTTTCCTTCAGTATTGTTAAAAAAGCTTTAGACATATCACACATCTTGAACATATGCACATCAGTATGGACTAAATAATGAATTCCATAAATGTGGGCAAGTGGAACAAATCTTATTACTAGTTGCAGAAAAGGGAAGATAAATAATAGATGAAACAGATCTGCTTTGTTGCAGACTTTAACAGTGATGGTACTTGAGCTCAATCTGAGACTTCAAGCAATGCAAAGATAGAGGGGAAGGTTACGTTTGTTGGTCTGTGTTCTCTGGAAAGGATATAAACCTGCTTATCATCTTAATGTGTCTTGCATTCTGTCTGTGAAGAGGTGACTCAAAAAGTGTCATAGCCTGGTTTTGGCCCTTTTATTTATTTTTTTTCTTTTCTGGGATTAGGAAGTCTTTCACTTTAAGGTGATTGGTTTCAATCTACACAGTGTTTGTTTAAATAAATGGTGGTCACTATTACCTTTTGACTTGGCTTGGGTCCATTTCTAAAGGGAGAGACGCTAACAAAGGTTGGTGGGTACAGTATGGAAGCCAGTAACTACATGCACCTGGAAACAACACTCTTGGCCACTGGTGTGTTTTCTTCCTGACAATGATCATAGCATTGTCAGTGTTACCACAGTGGATTGCTGAAACACTGTGATTTTGTTTTAAAAAGGAATAAAATTATCTTCAAAAATTATTCATAAAAATTGCTCATCTGCCTTACCTGGCTTAATGTTGTGCAATACACTTCACATTTTGCACTGACTTCAACTACTGCAAATTGGTCAGTGTCCTCAGCCATGTCTCCCTGAAAATCATGTGTTTTTATCTTATCTGTGACAGATTTCATGTTAACTTCACTGGAATATGATTTGTCTTCCTATGGAGGCAGATAGAGCATAAATTGTCATAAAATGAGCAAGGACAGTCTAAGGCCAGAACTGTACAAGAGCCAAAGCTTGCACAGCTTATTTATGATCAGGATTTAAATATCTGACATGTATTCTTATATTTAGGGCTGACACTATCATGCATTTGGAAGAGGCAGTAGCAAGCCTGATGTCAAACAATGAAATAATTTGTTTCTATGCTATACCACCTCTCACTGTGTACTAAAGTAATTGATAGCTGCGCAAAAATTAAACTATTAAGTTTAGATATGTATAAAATGTACAAGTGTGGCTAGAGGTTCCACATTTAGGGCTTAAAATCAATTTTGAACTGAAGTAAGGATGCAACTACTTTACTGTGTATGACTAACAGAGTATTCACACATGAATTACAGTACTTATTCTTTCAGTACATAATTAATTTACAAATAAAATAGTTAATTAATGAAAAAGTTAACATTTTTCCTGAGAAACTTAGGACTCCTTGTTAGCACATTATTGATTTTCTGTGCAAGGTCATTGTTTAAGTAGCATCGTCATTATCAAATTCCTAGATAACAACATCATTTCAGTAACATCTATCATATTTATTTGAACTATATTTCAAAACAGTATTAACATTTTTAATCCTTTTTTAAGATTATTTTTTTCCTTTTCCTGGTAGCTGAAAAAGGAAAGTAATCCTTTTTAAGAAAAGAGTAAAATCTTGGTTTGAAATGGCTTCACTACCTCACTGAGAGGAACTTGACTGTAGACTTTGTGTGCATTTTGAGACTAGGTAAAGGCACCTAGATTTTTGAATTAAACATTAGCCTGGGTGGAGTACTGGCATGGAAATACCCATTTTAGAAGTTGTGAGCAATGGGTCGCTAATAAAAATAAGTGCAGTCACCTTGGACATGAGGGACAATGTAAGTATGACTAAACTGTGATTGATCTACTTTGCTTAGGAGCCTACCTGGCCTCCATGCCAGGTATCTTTTCGTAGGTATCTTTTCATTATCTTCAGATATCAGGTCTACATGTTCCAGTATGTGATTACTCTCACAGAAAGAGGATCTGTTTTCATGTTGGAAGGTTAATTATTTTTCTAAATGCAATTTAGAATTATTTGAGCTTGTTTTGCCTTTCTTTGCAAGGTTGAAAAGCTCTTAGGTATTTTTTCTATACATATGCACCTACTGCAAGGACTCAAGCTATCTCTCACCATGTCTTCAGTGAAATGAAAGAAAGGGCTTCTCAGATCTCCAGACGTTCCATGGCCTTGAAACATGAAAAGTAAATCAGTTCTTACCATTTCTGTGTGCAGAAGTAAGATCATCCTCCTCTTTCTACATGCTTGATATATATATTTTTTCTAATAGATATGTTAAGGATTATTTTGGATTTTTGCAACCATATCACAAGTGGGTGCTCCCAGTGACCCACAGCACAGTTTTCTGCTTTTAGTTCCTGAGATAATTCTTTTGCAACCAGCTCAACTGTATGTTTATAGCATTGCACCATTCTAGAAATCCCTGACTTTAGGACACATTTTTTTTTCATCGTGCAGGCACAATCTGTGTTCTTGGTTCTTATGATGTTTTCAGTGTTGTTAAAACAAATTTCATTGGACTGAGACTGCTAACAAAGTGGTTCAGATTACAGTGAAAGAATAACTAGCTCTCTTTACTGTTTGCTCTTTTACTAATGCCTATTCCACTTAAAACCAATTGTGTAAATATTGTGGAGCTTTAAGAGAGTGAAACCTGAAGGTAATTTGGACCCGTCTTGTTTGAGTAATCCTGGACATACTTCTAGCAGCAGTGATGTTCTGTGGGAATGCTATGGCAACATCAAAATGTTGGCTGTCTAGCAGGCTTACTACATCCTGTGCATGATCCGTGAATAAACAGAGGAATTCAGTTCCCAGAGTGTCAGTCTGGCACATTTCACAAGCACCACATTCACTTACCAAAAAAAAAAAAAGTCAGCCAGTCATACAGAGAAGGTGCTACAGTGACTGAGTGATAAATTTCCTGCTGCTAACCCTTGTATATACTAACTCTACACTACAAAGCTAGGAATAAATAATGCATTGCTTAATTCAGAGGGGAAATATGCTCTCCTTCAGATTTATTATTATTTTTGTACTCCTTTTCTTTGTTCATACTATTTTTTTTTTGTCTTTGCATCTCCTTGTTAGTCTCTGGATGTATTAGTATGCTTTCTTTCAGTTAGATGTCATCTCTCTCTGAACCAGAAGTTGGAGATATGGTCAGTGAAGTACCAGTTTGGAACTAAAAAGCTCCAAAGGGATATTAGTGCAGGGTTCAGTGCATAGGAACACGTTCATATTGTTTCTAGTCTGCTGCAAATGAGCACAATACTGTGTTTGCATTTAGTTCTGTCATGCAGTGATTTCCAGTGCCCCACAGTGAATATAAGATTTGTGTCTGTCTATTGGTCTCTTTTGCTGTGTATATCTTAGAAAGGAAAATGCAGTGACATTTATGGCATTATCCTGCTTTTTCAGATGACACCTAAAAGGAATGAGATGGGAGTAGGGTAGAGTTTACTCCATTAACAGCAAGACTTCAGGCTTCTTAGTCACAGAGTCCACATCTGGAAAGTTTCTCTTACTAAGGAGAGATCATAGAATCACAGAATGGTTTGGGTTGGAAGGGACCTTATGAAGTGCTGGTGTCTGAACCCCGAGCCCTGAATTAAGGTTGACATATGGGTGGTTCCCATGGTCCTTTAAGAGGAGGGGGTGAGTTTGCCTTTTGGCTTTCCTCCAAGGTGCAGTCAATCTTGCAGGGAAAGCCCTTGGGTAAACAAGCCCCAGGTGCCCTGCATTGGGTAAATGAGTGCCAGGTGTCCTGCTTTGGGCATAAAAGCTGGGACCACTTGCAGGAAGGGTGGAGTGTCTGTCTGTGTAGTGAATGCACTTCACAGAGTTTCCTGGTGAGGAAGGACCTCCTGACTCTCCCTGCAGCTGGGCCCTGGTCAGGTTTGGTGCTTGTGAATACGGGCTCTGTGAGAACAATATGTGGCTGCCTCTATCCTATGTTATCAGCCTATTGGCTTGGCTGTCTCTCATCTCTGCCATGGGAGACTTCGTTGCTTTGTTTGTTCCACTGATTGTTGGCAGTGTTGTATCATTCCTGGGGTCATTAAGGTTGATGTCTGTTATGTGTAATCTGATTGACTTGTTTGTACCCCCAGCGATCACCCATGTACTGACCTCCTTGTGTGCAATAGAATCTGGTTACTGGTTCGTTCTACTGCTGGTTGCGTCCTTTGTGCTAGGCCTGGTAATTGGCAAAACACCTTATAAAGATCATCTAGCTCCAACCCCTTCCACTAGACCAGGTTGCTCAAAGCTGTAATGTCTCCCTGGAGCCTTCTAGATGTTTTGGGGAGGCTTCTAATCCTAACTGAAACTTCCAGGGGAAGTTTCTCTGTAAATTATTCACATAGTTTATCACCTTCCTTGTTAAAATGTTGTGTCTATCTTCAATACAGTGTTTTCTTTCAGTTATTTGAGATTGCAGAAACTCAGACTATATTGCCTTATGTCTGTTTTGTTCTTTACTCCATGGATGAACATCATTCTTCAAGCTTCACTTTGGCAGACACAGGTATAATTCCCTGAAGTGTACACACTGCGGTGTGTTCAAAAGTATCTGAACTGACCCCTATCCCACTCAGAAGAGAAAACTTAGGGTTTACCAAAAATAGTTGCATAAAAAATATTGGCTCCACACCCAGAGTCAGGCAAATTAAAATAAAACGGCCGTTAGGAATTTTTAGGAAGAAATACATCACAAAAGGGAAAATATCCTGTTGCTGCTCTGTAAGTCAGATGAATAGGCAGGGACTCCTGTTCAGCATGGCAAAAAAACAGTTTAAGGAGGACATGTTGGAAGTCTCCAAAACCCTTAGCAATGTGAAAAAAAGTGAACTGGAATTGATTGCTGTCTCTTCCAAACCATGAAACCTAGTTGTGAAATTTACATGAACTAGGGTCAAAACCAACCAAAGGAGGTGATTCCTCATGCAATAGGTAGTAGACAAGTGAATCTCCTCACCAAAGAAAACGCAATCAGTTGCAGATGCATGTTTACATGGGTTCAGAGGAAAAGGGGACAAGTAATTTTAGCCCACTGCAGAGAGAACAGGCTGACTGTACCGTCTGCCAAATCCAGCATCTCCATTATTATGTTTGATCCTTTCCTCGTTCTTATGGCTTGCCTTTAAAGGAGAGCTGAACTCTAATGTAAAACAACTGAATTCAGTATCCTGTCTGAAGACTTTATTTATTTACTTTTCTTTTTTTTTGTTCTGACCTTCACTTAAAAGCTCTGGATAAAAGCTGATGTACAACAGTATGGTTATGATAGAAACAACATAATGATCATGAATGCCAAATGTCTGCATTAGAACAAGCCAACATTTGTTACAAAGTGCCTTAAAGATCAGTGAAGCTTAAGGAAAAAAGCTGCAACTTTTAAAGCTGATTAAAAAAGAGTAAGTTATATGTACAATGGTGGCTTAAGTTCAACATGCCACAGACAGAATATGCTCACCAGGGAAAGTCTTTTTTTTCAGCTGAACAAAAAAAATGAAAACTCAACTCTGCACAAGGTTAAAGATTGTATTTTAATCACAGACTGAAACATCATGATTTACAAAACTGATGATTAGATTTAAAACCAACCACTACATCTTTCAGTGGGAATACTCCCCCCCACACCCTAGCAGACTACGGGTTCAAGTGAAGAACAGAGCTGTTCATGTTTGCCTTTGGGACTGAACAGTGATTTCCAGGATGATGACTCATGCTGCAAGAGTTCACCTAAGATGCTTGTCAATACATTTCTTTTACCCAGCTGGAAGTGGCTTCTTCTAGGGAACTCTGCTGGATTGATCAGAAATCCCAACCATTTTGCAGCTTTCTGTCCAGAGTCTTCTCTGCAGCTCCTCATCATACGCTATGTCAGCTGATTTTGTCCTTTTCTCATTGTAAAGGTAGCAGCCACCAGCTCCTTCCATCTCAGGTGATACTGCTGCATAGATGCTTGTAGAGGCTCCTTCCTCTGGAGTCTATAGAAACAAAAAACCACACAAATTCAGGCAAGTATAATAGAAGAATTACATTACACCATAGGATCTTACCAGTGACAATCAGCTTCCCCTAGTTTTGCATCACACTTGTGGTGCTTATGCAAACCTCGAGCTGGCAGTGATAATAATGCCACCCATTCAACAGGCAGAGTACAGTCCATTTCTAAAACAGTGCTATTCTGGGCTAGCTTAAAGCCACAGAACAGCAATATAGAAAACTCTGATTCATTTTTTCAAGAGTTAGTCATACAAAATAATGGATTTAGTTTTCACAGTTAGAGCTAATAAACCCCAAAGCAAACACAAATATTAAAATCCTAGTTTAATTATTCATTTTGCAAGGATGAAAGGGTCTGTACTCTGCCTTAAGAAGATAAAGGCTATGCTATATGTGCAATATGTTCATTGTAACAACAATATGACGGAAGCAAAGGATCATGGAAACCATGACAGCCAATTAAGATTCTGCAGTTCAATCCAAGCAGGCAGGTAAACCAGGGAATTTCAGTTTACACAGAGCACAGTAATCGGAGCTCTGCAGTGTCATGAAGCAAAGCAGGGAAAGATCTATCATGTCTGATAGATCATGAGTATTAAATGTTAATTAATAAGTGAATAGCTTAGAGTAATAAATCCTTTCATCTCAAGGATATGCAAAACATTTCCATTTTGCATTCAGAAGGATCATACAGCTATCCCTGAAATGACTTCATTTTTTTCTTTTATTGAAGGGCATGTTTAAAACACAACATGTGATATGTTTTGTCTTTATCAGTGATTGATGTAATTATGATCAATGCCTGCTGGATAATAATGTGTCATTTTATGATCCTTGCAGTTGTTCTATGAGTCACTAACAGTACCAATGCTGCTCACAGTTTGCCTGCTGCACTTGACAGGGTGTATATTCCTGAAGAACTCACTTGATGAATGAGACAGTATTGAATAGGTTACTTGATGCCTAATTAAAAAAAAATAATAAAAAAATCTAAGTAATTTGAAGCTTTTTGTGATAAGGTTCAGATATTTTGAAAAGAAACAACTCCTCTTTTTTTTTCTTACTGTGCAATAAACACAACGCAACTTATTCAAAATAACTAATTTATCTGATGCATCTGGCATTTAATTTCATTTACAAATAAGGACAATGTTACCCAAACCACAACCTTTCTGGCTGCCACCAGGGCAGAGCACCCTCAGCAGCTGTGAGGGAAACACATTCTCTGTGTGACCACGGGCACATTCCCCAAAAAGTGAACTGCTAAAGAAGGAACATGCCCTGTTGAGGTGCTTCTATACACAGAGCTCCACCGGTTCCATACCAAGCCCCTGTCCAAAGGTGTTCAAGATAAAGGAAACACTACTGATGCCAACAGGCTGAAAAGAGTGGTAATACCAACATATTTTCCTTCAATGGCCATAAAATAACCAGCTTTTACTATCAGTTACCACACAAAGACAGTATGTCATCTTCCAAACACCATCGAATGAAATAAGATGGTATCCAACAGGCTATTCTCTCAGCAAAATATCCATTAACACGATAAAAAACAGGTTCAGGTAACTGCTGCAATTTTTTAGAAATTTTTTAAGAAGATGACTGTACTGTGAGATACTATCTAGAAACACAAAGTGCTTATCTGCTTTAGTTTAGTGCTCTACTACTACTTCTTCACTCTTCTTCATCTTATGGAAAATAGTGTAATTCACGTCCAGTAGATTATTTAAATAACATATAGCTGTGTGTATGTATAATTACTTGTGTGATCAGGATGACTCCAAACACTTGGAGTCCGCATGCTCACACAGTGGCTATTATTATGATCAGCTATGATATCATATAAAATATCTTAATACTGTAAAGCAGCAGAACAATGATGAATATAAGCATTCATATTTTATGCCATTTATTTTGATGACAGAGGAAACCCAAAAGTTTGTCATAGAATCATACAACAGTTTGGGTTGGAAGGGACCTCAAAGATCATCTAGTTCCAACCCCCCCTGCCATGGGCAGGGACACCTCCCACTAGACCAGGTTGCTCAAAGCCCCATCCAGCCTGGCCTTGATCACTTCCAGGGAGGGGGCAGACACAACTTCCCTGGGCAACCTGTTCCAGTGTCTCACCACCCTCACAGTCAAGAATTTCTTCCTAATATCTAATCTAAATCTGCCCTCTTCCAGTTTAAAGCCATTACCTCTTATCCTATTGCTACAAGTCCTTGTAAAAAGTCCCTCTCAAGCTTTCTTGTAGGCCCCTTCACATACTGGAAGGTGCTATAATGTCTCCCTGGAGCCTTCTCTTCTCCAGGCTGAACAACCCCAACTCTGTCAGCCTGTCTTCACAGGAGAGGTGCTCCAACCCTCTGATCATCTTTGTGGCCCTCCTCTGGACCAACAGGTTCATGTCCTTCTTATGTTGGGGGCCCCAGAACTTGACGCAGTACTCCAGGTGAGTCTCACGAGAGCAGAGTAGAGGGAGAGAATCACCTCTTTGACCTGTTGGCCATGCTTCTTTTGATGTAGCCCAGGATACAGTTGGCCTTTTGGGCTACAAATGCATATTGTCAACTCATGTTGAGTTTTTCATCAACAGACACCCCCAAGTCCTTCTCCTCAGAGCTGCGCTCCATTCATTCTCCGCCCAGCCTGTACTTGTGCTTGGGATTGCCCAGACCCAGGTGCAGGTCCTTGCACTTGGCCTTGTTGAGCTTCATAAGGTTGGTCTGGGCCCACCTCTCCAGCCTGTCAAGGTCCCTCTGGATGGCATCCCTTCCCTTCAGCATGTCAACCACACCACACAGCTTGGTATCATCTGCAAACTTGCTGAGGGTGCACTCCATCCCATTGTCCATGTCGCCGACAAAGATGTTAAACAGCACTGGTCCTAGCACTGATTTTTACCTTTTTAAGGTACTGCTGTGCTTTACTTAAAGATCTAGTGACACAGATAAACCATTACTTCATACAATGGTTCACTGGATGTTATGTTCCTGAGTTCAACAGCTCTTCAGCGCAAACAAGTATAAATGTCAATGCTGATGACTTCCAAATCTTGATGACAACAGCTCAAAACTAAAATGCTTTAAAAAAACTGTCTGTGGGTGGAATTTGTATGATTATGTTTTTCTGAGTAGGGCTCTCTATAGCCTCAGAGACTGGTCTGTACAGATCTTCCTACAGTATCAGAAATACCATGTGCCTATGCTGATTTGATGGGAGTGTTCTCCCAGAATAAGCAGGATTTATCAAGATGGGTTTGTTTCATGATATATCAGGTAAGTTCCCCACCAGAGGGGATCTATTCAAAATAATATTAAATATGTTAAACAAAGGCTATGTACAAGTTGACAGACAGTTGTTGGTTTTATTCATGCAGCCCTAGCAGGCCTTTACCAAACCATTTTATATAGCAAATTGTTTCCTATTCTTCAATACAAAGAAAATATCAAGCAGACTCAGACAATAAATGTGCTTACATGGCCACGCTGTGACCAGTCTGTAAGTCCAGTGACATCATCACCGTTCATTAAGGTCAGTTTGTGTAACTTTTCATAAGATTTAATTTGTTTTTCATCCTGTCCACCATATCCAGTATGCTGAGCAGAAGGTTCTATGCAAAATTCCTAGTTTCTATCACGTGTTCCTAAAAGCAATTATCTAAACACATAAGGAAAAAAATACTACAATACATTAAGCAATTAGTGTATAATAATTTAAGTTAAAGGAAAACATTTTTTTCAGTGCAACGAGGAGCACAGTTGCATAAGTATGATTAATTAATTGTCTTATCCCATCTTCTGAGTGCTTAATTAATGCTGAAAGCTTTAATGTTCCCTTACTTGAGGATCTCTTATTTGTTTTAGTACATTTTCTGTTTTGATGAAAGTAAAAACGAAGCCCTACACACCAGGAGTCCCCTGGCCTTCCAGCTAGGTGGATGACCTACCTGTTTTGAGAGGCTGTAAGAAAAGCATATGCTGTGATTCCACCTCTGGATCATGCCAATATCTATTCTGAAAGCACTGTGCATCCACCTGCCCACACACAGTCAAGACTCTTTCCTGAAGCATTGGATCTACTATACACTCATGGATCAACTGCAACACATGCAGACACATGCACACATGCCCTGCCTTCTGCCCCAGCATCTGAGGAGCTCTTGGGAAGGAAGAACCTGGCAGCAGGTTACAACCACTGGAGCAATTCATGAGTATCTGGACAAGGAGCAGGATGAATTGTTCCAGCAGTGGCAGCCCCACTCCTGGTTGCCAACTTTCCTGGGAGACCCATAACTCTTCTTTTGCCACATGATAGCCCATCAAAAGATGAGGAGGAACCATAAAGCCCTTGCAAAAGAAAACAACCACAAGCAGGAGACTACTGTCAAAGCAACACATCTGACTCATCCTTTAATGCCAACGGCCTTCTAGGAAGGAGAGCACCAGATCACTGGCCAGAGAAATCACCAGCCAGTGGCTGAATACCTTGTTCTATAAAAACCAGGATGTTTGTCATGATGCTTTATACAAACAGGAACAAGTTCCCATCTTTGGGACTCTGAAGTATACCAAAAGTTGCAGGTAGACAGGCAGTAATAATAAGTATCATTCACATCACAGGGGTAGATAGTCTGCACATTGCCAGAATTAAAAAAAAAACCACAAAACCAAACAGTAAGAGAAAAATTTACATACATATAGGATCAGTAACAGCTTGTTCATGAATTGGATGGACTTGTCCTAAGACAGGAGAGTTTCCTATAAATTGCACAATGCTTCTTCACTCTTCAGTTACCAGCTTACTTGTGTTGGACTTTTCTTAAATTGGATTTTTGCTTACAAATTATATTATTAGTATCTAAGCAACTGTAATTAATACCTTTGTCATATCCAAGTAAAACTGATTTCTGCTTAACTTCTTCCTAATGAAATTCTGCATCTATATTTCCTTTTACTTGTTACAGTATTGATCACATCTTTTACATTCTTTTGCAATTAACCATTTGCTTGCAGTATCACTTCAACAGTAAATAAAGGTCTGATTCAAATTACATATCTTTGTATTGCTCACAACATGGGTAAGCTGTGCAAGAAGAAAAGATTGCATGTGACCAGCCTATTTAAGCAAAGTGCAGTCCATATACCCAAAATGGCATTCTTTTGCCACTATCTGTTCCAAAAGAAAAAGATGTGGGTTTTTTTACAGAAGATCTGATATTTCTTTTTTTAAATATCCATCAATAGTATGTCATCAACATAGAATAATTTTCCCTCAGCCACAAATGGAATAGTCTGTTCTATGAAAAGTGGGACATATACTAAGAGGGCTTGTGTTTTGCCAGTTAACGCATTTTGATTAATGCATTTTTAAGTGCCATATAAACTTGTCAACACTAGGTGCTAATGCTTCAAAATGTGTTAGCTGACAACAGTCAGTCCCTACAGCCATGTTTCCATGAAATGTCACATCCTTTTCATTTGTCTACAACAGGCATAACAGCTTAACTCTCTGGAAATCGTGTGTCTGCATCAGTTACTCATGATGGCTTGGTACTGCTTCTCTTATTAATCCATGTACTCATCCAGTTCCACCTCCACCTGAATTCATAGCTCAGAGTCCTGGGCAGGCAGCATGGTATGTCAACTGGAAACCAGAGAAAATCGGACTGGAAACAACACTAATAAGTTCCTGTAATGCCTCTTGTATAATCCATTCATTTTCCCAGTACCACTTTCAGTAACTACCAGCAAACAGTGAGCCTTGCTATGTGTCTTCAACACTATGATGAACAGTTTGAATGGATGGCATGCATGTACTTCAAATTGTATTGGTTGAAGACTTGGCCATATGATTGAAAAAAGCAGTAGTGAAACAGCCCATGGTATCAGAGGACTACCTACTCTGGAATAGCTTTCCTTCACCCCAGCCAATCAGCTGATTGTACTTGGTGTGAATTTTATGACTTCAGGATGTTGCCATCTTGAGAGATGATAGGAGAGAAGACTGGGCAAAGAGGACAGAGAGCAGGAAGCAGCTGCCAAATTCAATGACTAACTTTGCAGTTTCATTTCTAGGGACATGGAAGAGGGGCCAACCAGGCAGTTGTGCACCCAGGACTGTCTGGTATGCTTGCAAATGGCTTAATGTTGATGAAGATCATGTTAAAACACCTTTTTCCATACAATTTGTGATGCAGAATACATTAAGTATTGGTGGAACACCCCTCATCAGCAATATTAAGTAGACTGCTGTAGGAACACTCATCGACACTGGGTTTAGAATGGTGGTCCTACCTCGTGTACTCATATCTATTATGTCATGCACTCTTCAGTTCATACGGGAAATCTATTCATGGACTGATGAGTTAAAGGAGCTTTCAGGGATTTTTTTTGGTATGGGGGTTCAGGGTGTTTGCTCTGTGGGCATGCTTTTATAAATGGGCGATTTTTTATCAGGTCACTCCTGGCTCGTGTAAGAAGGAGGCATGTTTCTGGCTAGTGACACATTTCCCAGGTTCCAGTAAGCACTGAATAGGCCATTTTCTGGGCCTGGATATTCAGGCACTTTTGCCAGCATTCCTTTACTTTTCTCAATGTTAATTATTCTGGTAAAGTTTTGCAAATGTTAGTATTTTACTGACTTGCTTCTGGACTGAAAAACTCTGGATATACAGAGTTTTCTGCCTTTTCTGTCTTTCTTCTGGAAAGACAACGATCATCTGGGACCCCTGAACAGCACTACACATATGCACAGTGGGGCTTAGCAACAAGAATGAGAACATGAAGCTACTGTTCTTGGTACAGCAAAACCTTTCATCTACTTGCTGGCACCTAAAGGAGAGGTGACATTCAGTCACCCTCAGTGCACTGCTTGACTCTCAAGAACAAAGGCAAACACAAAGCCACCGCAACACAGAATAGTTTGGAAACTGTCAGAAATGGAGTATCTGGGATTGCATTGCCATGAATACTAAAGCAAACAAACTTGTAGGAAACAAATTACCTGTGTTCCAGGGAGCACTGATTATGATCTGCAAACTACTGAATCATTTCAAAACCAGGTTACTTACGGGTGCAAGACTCCGAGATGAAACAACAACAGCTGCTCTAGTGTTGCAGCCTCCTGGTGAAGACATGGGCTACGTGCGCTCCATGCTTGTTGTGTAACTTCTGCTGTGTCTAGACCTCCCAATGTGATTATTGCTTTGAAAATTTCAGCCAAAAAGAAATCAGTTGAAAATTGAGTATGAAAAAAAAAAAAGGCTAGAAAGGAAACCGTGACGCAGGTGTGAAGACGTGTTCAGCAACCTTTGATCAATAAGTCTGTAACAGCTGACTGTAGGTCCTGGTGAGACCAGTGGCCAGGATGAACTGTCAGACCCCTAGGAAGCCAAAGCTGCCAGAGAGGTCTGGTAGCACAGCTTTTCAGACATCTCTGCCGTCACTCAGAAGCTCTGGTTTCCATCTGCGTTCTCTTTCTCCTCCTATTCTTTCCTATGTAGCTCACTATTATTCTTTCTGTCCAATTTCTGCCTTGATTATAGACCAGAAAGAGAGATGTTTTATTGAATATACAGTTCTCTGTAGAGACCCAGTAAGCACCATCAAATTAATTTATCTTCAATCCCCAAGTCAGGGCAAAGAAAATTCTTTAATAAATTCACTCCATAATAAAATTCTTTAGATTTCATCTTTAAAAAAGACAGCAGCTACAAACAGAAATGGCTGAGTTAAAATGTGAAGCCTTTCTCCTGACACTGTTGTGGCTACAGAGAAATCATTTCTGAATCAAAGATATGAATATATAATAAAAGATGAAACATTGATGAATTAAGAACACACGGCAATTTTTGAACTAAAAAAATACCAAAATGGTGAAGGAAAGGAGCTTTTATAATATGAATAATTCATGCCTATTCTGGGAAAAAGAGAAGCTTTTCCCTGAGCATTCTAGCATAAGACACTGTAAAGAACAGAAGCAGAGCTAGCTAGCAAACAGACACAAAGAGTATCAGATCCTGAATCCTTCCCTTTCTATTTTAACCAAATTTTCTGGAAAGATCTTTCAAAAAATTCCAATTACACATAGAGCCTGGGAAGCCCCACCTCATCAGTCCCTGCATAGGTGGCTGGGAAACCTGTAGACAGAGCAGACCACAGAGGTCCCCAAAAGACTGCCAGGGTCAGACTGTTGTGCAAGGAGACCAAGGAGCAGGTAGGCACCCAGGCTTGAATGCCTGATTTCCCATGAATCTTTTTGATGGAGTCAACGGTGGAAGGTTTAGTTTTGTTTTGTGTCAGAGCAATGCCTCCTGAGAAATCTGTTTTTCTGGAAAATCACCAAGCAGTTCTACTCTGAGGCCCTGGGATGGCTCTTCTGTCACATTCAAAACATGAACAAAGTCTTACTGAGGAAGACAGGGGCCATGGCTCTGAACCCCCCTCTTCCAAAGCAGCTACTTCAGACTAAGCAAGACATCACAGGTCATCTCAAATAGCATCAGATGCCTATGTTAGCATGCAGCTGAATGAAGCTGATGTTGGCTAGTCAGCTTTCTGGGCCACACTGAAGTGATCTCCACTGACTTCAAACAGCAGTTTTAACAGTGAACTCACTGGTAGATGCCTAAATGCACAAAAATAATTACATGTCTTAATTTCAAACTGAATCTCTCCCACTCAGAAGTGCAATACAACCTCAGTGATTTGAGCGGAGTGTTCGTAGATCCATACTTAGCATTTTCTAAGCTGTTGAAATGAAGGAATAGAAGAACAAAGTTTTGTTTTAAGCAATTTTCTAAGTGACTGAATTTGAGCAGGGACTTGAAATTTTGGGTCAAAGTCATTAATCACAACCAAGTCCTTTGTTCATTTTGTCAAGTGCATTGAGGAAGATTACTTTGCCCAAGAGTTGATCCCTAAGCTTACTTTGCAGCAGACAGCAACATCTTCAAGTCAAAACTGAGATATCACTGCAGCCACTCAAATTACATTACACTTGCTACTTCACTCAGCTCAGTAACAGTATGCAAAATTTGACAGATAGGAGTCTGCTGCCCCAGACATTGCATAAACATCCAGGCAGAGACAGTCACTCGCTGGAAGAACAACCAGTCTCTAGGAAATCAGGCAGGCAGTAACAGGAGGAGAGAGCAAAGAGAGTATACATGCTTCACAAAATGCTGGAGCTTCTTCTGGGATGGTGGTGCTCTGTTTGGTTAATCGGCCCTCTGGAAATCAGGTGATGTCCCACAGCTTCCCATTGCTGAGGAGACTTGACTTAAATAACTTAGAACTGTTCTGAGTATCTTCATGTAGCCTGGGACTTTCTGCAACACCTCTATTCACAGACAGGCAAGTGATTTACCGAAGCAAATGTGCAAGTCAGGAGAGGAGATGAGGAAAGAATGAGCCTTCTAAATCATAATCCTGATGCCTTGCGCACTAGGCTGTTACTCCTTATTTGTGTTTGGAAAGTAAAATACACAATTTATTTGTTTACTACCAGCTCTATGCCCATAATTACAGTATCATGTGAGCAATTCAATATAATCTTCTTCATTATGTAATGTAGATTGATCTATCATTAAGTAAGAATACTTAATTATAACTTAGTATTCATGCTAGATATATGCTAAGGAACCATCCTGTTATTTTTATTAACTACACAAGGCTTTAATTCTACAAGTTTTGAACTATTACTATCTGAGAAATATGAATAATGGTGTAAGACTACTCCTCCCTCCAACAAAACACTTGGAGAGGTGACCTTTTTGATAGGTAGTGGCTGGAACATCTGCATCATTTAATAATACATGCCTGATTTTTTAGTTGAAAACACAATTTAAATATGAATGCAAATGTGAATGGATCAAAATTAAAGAGGACTTAACAAACAACCATGAAAGCTTTAGAGCTTTCATTCTCTATGCATTATCCTATATCAGTACATGGGTCACCCATAGTTTGCTGAGTTCTTTCAAATGATGCCAGATTTTGGCAATCAAAATGAAGCAACATAGAAAAGGACACATAAGAGTTTACAGTTGAAATGGCAGCTGCATTTTTACCAGCCCAAGAGAGTAGGAGACAGAGCAAAGCTTTAAGTGCTGAAGGGGATGCTCCTGAGTGCACATACCTCTGACCAATTTATTTTATTACCTGCCTGCTCACGCAAAGTAAAATGTCTTTGCCAGCTTTTGCTGAAAACACAAGACTTCAACCATAAGATACATGGTGACTTCTGACTTGTAGCCCCCAATCATCATCTTTACTCTTTTATTTATTGTTTAACATTTGACAAGTTACACGTCTTGTTTTCCCTTCTCAGAAAATGGGAACTGATACATTTCCAACGTCACAACTTTTTTATAAGGACTGTTATTTTTTTTAATGCTTAGAAGCACTCAGGACAGGCATGGAACTCCTACATATTTAAAAGATAACCACAATACAGCAAACCTTTATGAACTACGATGAGATCAAAAAGCATAAAGACTGTACAGAACATAGACAAAATGAAATAACCCCAAATTACACAAGCCAGCGGCTATTTCACAGCCTCTTCTGTTTTAAATTGCTATAACCCCTCTTTTGCACCCCAAACAGCAGCAGGGCTATTCCCACCCATGGGCTCAGTTGGGTGGCGGGGCTGGCAGAGGCTGGCTGCCAGCCCATGCTTCTCACCTGCCCTCTGGAGGCACTTGCTGAAACCAGACAGCTCAGGTGAGAAGGTGCAAATCCCCTCCCTGATCACCAGGTAAGGTCAGCAGAGGACAGTTCTCCTTCAGGACTCAGGCAGGCCAAGTGCCTGCACTAGCAAAGACAGAAACCAGAAATAATAAAGCACACAAACTAACCCAAAATAACTACAGAGTGCTATATCTCTGCATTAACATCATGCAAGACAAAAATAAGCCTGGGAAGATGGGAGAAAAGAAAACAAAAATACTTTCCTCCAAATTTCTCACATCTATGTTGCAGCAACATGCTAGCTGGGCTGCAACACATCCCACTGATGGGCTGAGGGGGCTCATGCACAGCCCTGCATCTGGGGCCACAGAGGTGGCCAGTCAGCAGCAAAGATGTCTGCTCATCACAAAGCTCTTCTGCTGCCTCCGAGCCTTTCTGCAGGACTGAAATGTGATGGTCCTGCATAGGCTGCACTGGCTGGAAGGAAGACGTTTCAAGCAGATCACCAAATGCCACTCAGCACTGTCCATACCCCAGCTAGTCTGGATATATGTTTTCTATATAGTTTTTATTTTTAAATTATAGTTTTTCATTATTCCCCAAGCTGAGAAGAGAAAGCCCAAACTGGAAGATGGATACAACTGGTGGGGAGGGAAGGAATCTTTTTCTGCAAATTTATGTTTCCTATAATTCCTGTTGCTGGAAGTTTCAGCATTTAATCTTGAAAAATAAACCAAAAATATATAAACAACGAGGTTAATTTAGGTCTGTCCCTAGTGACATACTCCAATGATGGAAAACAACAAGAGCAGAATAATTTTCTACAGTTATTTTAGCAAAAGAATAGAAATAAGTGAGAATGGCTCAGATTTTCTAGTCCTATCTTTTTGACAGATACAGTCAGTAAACAGAATTAGCCAGTTCAAGGCAGTAATTACAGATTATACATCCCCGGTTTTGATAAGAGAAATGTGTCCAATAAGTTCAAGGTATTTCTGTTTAAGTAGTAAAAACCTTTAAAAATGACAGTTCTCTTTGTTTTAATTAAATTCATATTTCATCTGAAAGCAGCTTGTAAAAAAAGCAAAGAAAAAAATTAGTCATCTTGTAAACAAATCTACTGTTTCCCATTTTCTATCACAACAGAATGCTAAAGTCATTAAATCAGAGATAGATTCTGAAACCATACAATTATTGAGCCTGTATGTGTAGCTTATCCTCTCAGTCACCCAAGGGAAGTACTAAATTTAAAGGCAAAGGCTACATTCAGTTGTGAATCAACACATCTGAATGCTTACTAACCAATCAGAATCAACCTGTTTTTAACAAAAATAACTAAAAATGCAAATGCAAGGGAGGACTGAATCTTGCTATTCAAATCAAGCTTTTTATTGTGTACACTGAAAGTGAGTCCAAGCTCTGTAACTTAAATCCCATTGTTTAAATCAATCAACCTGGGGGCTCTTTACTATCTGCCAAGGCTTTACTATCTATCAATGGCTTGAATTCAGCAGAGCCCCAAAGAACATATAACAAAGAACGTATAACTTTAGACAAGTAAATAGTGCTATTGATTTCAATGAGATTAGTCATGTTTCTAAAATTATGTCAGACAAGATCTCAGGCCTCATATCTTTTACCATAGAGCTCATTATAGGGGGAGCCAACACGCAAACTCTCCGCCACACAAATGCTTCCTAAGGTCTGAGACAGAAGCAAAAAACTTCCATCTTGAAAACAATTACTTGTGAGTTTAAACCCATTGCATTTAATCAGCTAAACAGTCTGAAAGAAGGGTAGGTTGGTACTCGTAGTGCAGAGGGGGATGTTAGTCTGGGGAGAGGTGACAATGCTAATCATTTGCAGGGGGGCAGAGACAGAAAAACAAAGGTGGCAGTTCTTGCCAGTGGATCACATAAAGGAAAGCAGAGAAGTGGGATGTACTGAAAATTGTTAAGTACTAGCAAGTAGCAAGACACAGGTTTACTATCCACTGAAGTTGTTAATTTTAATATCAAGGCTTATTTCTAAGGTGTTTTGTAAACCTTCATTAAAGTAGCAGATGGAGCCATTCATTTGTGAAAAATGTCTCCTCTGCAAAGGCCAGGACTGGATTTGGTGACAGATGTGGTCCTTCCCATGTTCCTGTTTCCTTTGCCGAGTGCCAGAAGTCACAGCAGAAGCGTCATGTTGCTGTACAGGTGACATGGTACACCCCAGCCCTGTGTGAATGACCAAACTGGCTGTCCTGGATCGTGTCACAGGGAGAATTGGTTCAAGTTCTGAAAATGAGATTCATAGTGGCAACTCCCATTACGTGAAGAAGGACAATGAAAAACTGGAAAGGAGGAAAATATTTAATCCCTTCCACACCTGAAGTCTTTCCCCAGCCACCTACTGAAAAAAAAAAAAAGAAGTTGTGGGTCTATCTCAGATAGCTTCTGCCTCTGCAGCAACTTACTGGTACTGGACTGATTAACAGCGTTAGTAGCTATGACCCAGAGACTTACTTGCAAAACTATCAACAGCCAAAATAACGTGCTGAAAATTAACCTTTTCTTTTTATTTAGTGCCCCAGGGGAGCTTCTGCTGTGCTTGTATTCATAGGGCTTTTTGACTAAAAGGTTAGAGCAGTTGTTTAGAATGGGAAACATACTGCGAAGCTTTGTGGTTCGATAAGTGCATGTTACAGACTCATCTGGTGCTGAAATAATTCCCTTTGTTTAGGGAGCTCGTATTGAACTGCACTCTTCGGTAATGCCATTTTGTTACACACGTCCGTTTACCTTGAGACTCCAATCAATGGGCATTCCCCTCTCGCTCCCTCACAGTGATACACCGCAAACAGCGATGCTCCAGACGATTAAACTTCTGCTTCCCAGGAAAAAAATCCAGCTGAATTAATGCAGAACTGTGCTGCGGTTTAGTAACTCCTTTTAACTCCTAAAAATACAGGCTGAAGTCTGAGCAGAGGCTTGAATGCCAGCATAGCCTGCCTGCCCCAGCCCTCCCCACCGCCTCTCCTGCCCGCCCAGCAGCTTGCTTAAAATTCTGCTCTTCACCTGCAAGTCTGCACAGCTCTGCAGCCGCCTATTGTTATTTAGTGTGTACTTCACAGTGGAATTGAATTGTTCCAATCAAGATTAGGACTCCGTTTCTCTAGGTGGTATGCAAAGCATGTCTACAGTCTAAACTTTCACCCATTTCTCCTTTCATCATGCCTCACAACAATCTCGCAAATCGTCGCAGCTCTTTGTTATTCCCTTTTCCTCCTAAATTCCTAACTGCCTCTTGCCAAGCCTTCACTGCAACCTCACTGAGCGTGGCTCCTACATCAGCATGCCAGGCACTTGTCCCCGTTGGGCCAGATCCCTTTTTGCAGCCCATTTGCCATGTGGAGGAGGGTCTCCTCAGGGGCTCCCAGTGCAGCACCAACACTTGCCCTCCTTGGATCATCCATCCATGTCACCAAGTCCCTTCAGAAACCAAAAAGGGGTAGAGAGCAGCCTTCAAATCGTGAGCTCTTGGGGCAGACAGCTCTTACAGCAGACAGACCTCTGGAGGAAACAGAGGAGCAAGCCCAAGCCTTTTGACAGTAGAGAAAGAAGAGGGAAATGAGGTGAAACCTCATCAATACGTTGACCCAGCCAAATCTGAGAACAGGAGAAATGGTGGGTCCACAAGCAGCGCCAAGTCCTTAAAGCAGGCAAGAAAATAAGGCGCCTCTTGCAGGAAAATCGCGAGGGACACTGAAACGGTGGTGTGATAGCATGTTGCATTGCTGGATGAGTGGGGCTGGTCTCAGGGTGCAGAGGCCACCAACATCAGCCACAATCCCTGCCACTGCTCAGCCCTTCCCAGGGCATGAGCCGCTGCTGCGCCTGGAGGGTCAAGCTGCAAAGCCTCCTTTGCTCTGCAAATGTCTGCTGAGCTGATGTGGCTAGTTTTCAGTCCCTGAGCTCTGTAAGGGAGCCACAATCCCTTAAGCAAGAGTTTCCCAAACCACATGCTTTTTATATAAAAATAATCTAAATGTTTGTTCCTTACCAATTATATAAACTCCTCAGTGACCAAAACATAACTGACCTTTACTTTTAAATCTGTGCTCAATAAAAGAGCATTACAATTGTTTGTGAACTTTGCAAAGTCTGTAACATGGCTCGGGGAAAAAAACCAACCTTAATTTATATTTGTCTAATCCCTAATAGCTGCTGACAGTCTGTGAAACAAACAGTTTTAATTATTTTCTCCTTGCTGAATCTCAGGTCTCATCGTTTAATCAAAAAAACACCACATTACTGACAATTGGAATTAAAAGGAGAGTCATACAGTGGGAGAAACAAGAAATTACATTAGCAAACAGTGTCAAATATGTCCATCTTATGCAGTCCTGTCCTGAGACAGCAGAACATTCACAACTCCCCCATCAAAAAAAAAACCTAAACAAAAAACCCAACAAAAAACAAAGCCCTTAGGACTTTTTCCATTTATCCTGAGACTTATGGCAATTGAAAATGTCAATGTGGTTTCTGCAACAGAAAAACATTTCTAAAGACCCTTTTCAGTTATTAATGAATAACGTACAGATCTTACACACTGGCATAAAATAAGCGCTACTTCTTTTATTATCAGAACTACTGATGCATGAAAATGACTACAGAGCTAATCAATAGGTAATGACTATATTTCAGGAGTAATGTTCTGTTCAGAGGGAAAACAAAAAAGCTGCAATTCACAATTATTGACACCATGAAGCACATCAATCCATGCCCACAAGAGAACTGCACATTTTTAAAATTTCTTCAGCAATATTTGTCTTTGTTCCTTCGTCCCAATGTGATTTTTCCTGCCTGTAATACTGTGAATATATTAAAGGTTAGTGTGAATCTATTAAAGACATTAGAAAAAAATGTAAAAGCTAAACTACTGATGGATAAGTCTAACAGCCAGCAGTGACAGGACTATTACCGGAGCACTGCAGCCATGAGACTCTGTGCAAAGCTCTTTATTGCATAATACATTGTTAGTCACAAAATGATTACGACCTCACCTCTCACAGCCCCAATATAACCCTGCAGGACTTCAAATTTTTAAAGTCTTCCCTCTTTGTTTTTTGGTGTACAATGGTTTACTGCTCAGAGTAACTGGAAGTATGTGAAGTGGCCGGAGCTGGAGGTGATGTGCCTCAATGCTTGCTGAACTCTCCCAGGGAGACAAAATTATCACTGGCTCCTAAAGTGAACTGATGAGTTCCCATTAGCCTAATTCTCTAAATACAGCCCTTTGCCTTGTTTGTATCACCATCTCTGTGTAGAGCAAGGGAAAAGCATGAACTAGTCCAAGGTACAAATCTGAATTCTCCTCTGTTAACAAAGGGGAGAGAATAACCCATCCATTCTTCACTTGCATAAACAAATACCCCAGATGTACAGGGCAGTGAAGAAGCCCATTACCTCTGTCTCTCACATTTTTCTTTTTGAGTCACATGCAGCTTGAGACACAGCTGGTTTATAGCCTGAAATGAGGTACCTTTACTTTAGGTTTTAACTGCAAATCAGTCTGCCTACCCCAGAACAAACATCTGGTCTTTGCTTAAAGAATGAATAGACCACTTCACTCTGCCACAAGAGCACAGCTACTCAAACATCTGACAACAGTTACCAGCAGCATCTGATAGGAAAGAGAGATTTACGAAAGAATAAATACCCAGCTGCAACTAGAAATAACCAGATTTGGATGTCTTACTATAGTTCTGCAGAAGAAAACATCAGTATTTTTTTAATCACTAATATAATGACATGGATAAAAGCGGCTTGGTTCTTGAAAAATCAGGCAGATTCTTCTTCTAGTCTAAATTAATATTATAAAGAATTTACAAATACTTGTAGATGAACACAGCAGAAAAAAACCTAACAAAACCAACACTTAATCACAAATAGAAATTTTAAGAGAAAATAGCACTGAGGCACACATTCTTACAGAAACTGTTTCCCTAAGCAAAAATGGATGCCCGTGCCAAGTACGCTCCTTAACTCCTCTGAAAATGTAAACTCATTTCAAAAAAAGCTCACTCAGGTTTTTTTCCTTTTATTTAGGTAAGCATGAGAAATTACAAAATGAGAGTGAAGATTTTCTCAGCATACACCTCATTTGCAAGTAGCAGAGAGTTGCTTACACTCATAGTTTGCTTTTAAGTAGAAAAGGAAATAAAATCTAGACAGCCCTCTAGCCTGCACTAACTGCTGCTACATTAAATAAGTACAAATGTAACTATTTTTAAACTATAAAGGGTGAGGGAGGCTCAATGAAATCGAGACAAGAATACAGCCCAGAATATATCAACATAATGTAAAAATAAACATAAAAAATATGAAATTATAGGGTGAGGAGCAGGAAAGGAAGCTGCTATCCCAAAGCTCATGCGCCTGAGTGTACTGTCCTGCTGGCTACTGGTTTTCCAATTTAATTTAGAGAAAAGGTTACTATCATCTATCATGTTTCACGGATCGTCAGAAAAGCCAGCCTTACGTATTTTATCACTAAGAAGCCCTACTGAAGAGGTGTTTTAAACACCTGCAATGGAGGTTAGCTGGCTACTTTCCAGCTGCACCATAGCTCTGCCCTTTCTTCCAATTCAAAAGTATATTAACCAGAGGATAATTGCAGTTGTTCTCATCCATAATATACAGTGACAACAACAAACAGCAGAACAAATGAAAAGGACCTTCCGGTCTTCCAAAATATTCAGCGCTTTGCATTTTGTTAGAGCTATTTATCTATCTTTCCTAAATATTCTTAGGTATTGCAGGTGACTGAAATTAAGAGTGAAAGAATATTATTGAAAACTACTTAGTAATATACACTTAACTTGCCAAGCTAAAGTAGGTGACATTTTTCTTTAGTCTATGATTAAAAAAGGAAACTTTTTTTTTATTAATATAATTTTGTATATTAAAAAGTTCTATACTTGAAGGTAAATGATATTTTAACATTAAAATCTCCACAAAGGAGACTAGCAAGGGGACTCCAAAACATGAAAGGTATACCAGGCTCCTGTGTTTTAGATTCCTCCTATTTTTCTATGACAAAGGCATCATATAACTGTAATAAGAAAGTATTTGCAAAAGTCTGTTAACAAACACATATTGCCAACAAAAGTTTTACAGAAATACATGTTGACAGTGAAAATACAGAAAAAGAAGAAATAAAGTTATATGCACTTACTTAACAAAAATACCTTCCACCTATCAGGGATGAAAAAAAGAAATTTTTTTATGCAAGAAAGCTGTTCACATGGAGAAATACCTATTGGTACAAATGATCCAGCAATGTGGTGGTCTTTACTAGAGAACCTATGCACTGTTTACTAACTCCTTGAAGTGGTAAAACCACATGCATCTCAGTGACATGATTCATAGACAGATATTTCCATCATAAGTATAAAACAAACCCTACAGGCTGCTGACAGCAATGAAAGGTGAATGAGAGATTACTGAAATACAGCTACATTAAGGGCATCTTAACAGTCCTATGTTTCAGTTCACCACACCATTTATTTCTTGACAGTTCAAATTTTTGGTATCAGCCAAAGGATTTAATTTTAAATCAAGGCACCCATTCATATGAGCTGGCAAAGCTTTAACTCATCAGAGCATTGATACATCCTGGCTATCATAATGGATCCGTGGTCAGTAGCTTGCAGCAGGTCTGTTGCTCTGATTTGAAAGGCCCACCCAAGAAAGACTAAGAACCCAGCTTTGCCCCCTCTAAATTACGACATCCTGGTTTAAATAAAAAAGTACACAAAAAAGACAAGAAAAGGAAAATATATTTTTTTCAAAGCTTCAAATGTGCAGTATAATTTCTCCATAAGAAAAATATGGCAAGTAGTGGTAAAAACACCAATTCAGGTGAGACAGACCTGCCATCACAAAACAAGAACACCTTTCTTCCTCTCAGGCAAAATCCTGAACCAAACTCTGTTCTGGATGTTTTAGGGATGGAAATCTCCATTGTGCATACCTCTCCTAGTCTGCTCTGGACTCTGTCAGTTGGAGATTCTCAGCTGACTTCCAGCAGGGCTACAAGTCTCCCCAAAGTCAGTCATTTCGAAGGTACTTTAGATGCAAGCCGGACAGTCAGGAAGGCCCAAGACAATGGCCTTAAACTGCTTGTGGAAACACAGGAGAAGCCATGATCTCCATACAAGGGACACGCTGCTGCCCCTGGCTGCCTGGCCTCTCTGCTGGAAGGGTTCTCTTGGGTACTGACCAACTTCTAGAAAAACACTTCTGTAACCCAGATTAGAGATTAGCTGGATAGCTATGCCAACTGTCTCTACAGCTTCATTTTCAATTTACCTTGGCTAATTTATTTTTTAATAGCATGCACAGATTTCTTGACCAGGACAATAAAAGATCTCATTTTCATTGAGGGCTCTTCAGTCTGACCCACAGCCACACCTTCACTTTTTTCCTATAAACAAGAGCAGCATTGTTGGAAGCACAGTTCAACACAACTCATCAGCAAAGAACTGGAAGAACTATTGTCTAGAAAGGCAAGGATGAAGGTGAGTGCAAGAAGTGGCACACCTTCACCAAAGATTTTCCTAAAGAAGGATTTGCTGGGTACTCGACATGTTCAAAACCAAAATGAATGTTTCTTGGGAAATCTTTGCTTTTGGACCCTTATACTGGATTCCTTTTTTCCTTTTCATCATGGGAGCAAAACAGATAAACCAGAGGAAAAAAAAATCATTGGATTCTAAACAAAAAAGGAATTCAGAAGGAACAGAGGACTTCAGGGACCTCTTGGAACATCTCTGATCTCCTCATTTTGCAGATATCCTCTCAGTTGATCATCTCTATAAACCTCTTTAAACTCCATCTTAAAAACAATAGTTTTCTTACAGTTATCACTCTGTGGAAGTCTTTTCCAGAGTCTGATTCTAATGATTAGAAACAAGTTTCTCACTTCTTCTTATTTCTTTCTCACTTTCTCAAAGTCAATACGTTTCCAGTTGGCTTGCTTCAATTCATTCTTGTCTTGACAAAATTGTTTCCTTAAAAGTACCCTCACTCCTGTTTATTTTGATTAAAGGCTGTTGCTAGACATCATGACAAAATTTGATAACAAAGAGGAAAGAAAAAGAGAAGCTGTTGCCTAGAGCTTCTACAGAGTCAATCTGAAATCAACACACAAACAGTCTGTTGTCTTTATGGCAACAGTGATAGCACTAGTACCATCCTTGAGTGGGATGATACCTGCTCACATCTATGAAGCCTAATGACACTAATGTTGGAAATGCTTTCTTTCCAATGAGAAGAGCATGGGACAGATTGTACATCACATGTATGAGTGCTGCTTCTGAGCACTGGAGGTGCTTTATAATCCCCTTGGCTCCTCTGAATAAACCGTTGTGTAGTGGCTTGCAGATGACAAACCCAGGTACCTGAGCACAAACACATTTTATATTTCATCACTTTTTCAAAAAGCTGGAAATAGATGAGTCACCAGCAATCTGCCTTTGACCCAGTGCTGTGACAAGTGGGCTGAAACTCTCATAGAAGTGATACAGCCAAGGTATTGGGTGATGGATATATTTTGCAGTGCAAATGTGCAAACAATGGTTCATTTGGAAGTCTTGCTCCAATATGAGGGGAAAAAATCCCACCACACCATGAAAACCAAAACTGAGCAGAGTGGATATTAAATAGTATTAACAGGGGAATTATATTTAGAAAAAAAAGTACTATGTGAACTCCCTTCTTCCTGCCTTCCAGATTTACTTCTTGAATGAATATCAAGTAACATCAGCTGAATCTAGTATTATAAACATATGAAGTACTTGCTACCTCTGGAGACCTGCAGGCCCTCTAAAGCGATTAGGGTTCGGTATATCTCTGCCAGGCTTAATCCACTTCCCCAGATAATAGGCATATGAAACAGGACACATGCTACAAACCTAAACCAGGCAAGAAAAATAAAAGGCCAGCCCCAGATCAAGGAGAACCTCTAAGGAGTAGGATCAGACATGCAACATGTTTTACATAAGGACAGTACTCCACATAGAGGACACAAAGTCAGATCAGTTAATCCTTGCTACAAGCATATAAGATTGGGACCTGGATGCTTTTAGGTTTGAGTCTTGTTTACTTGTTCAGCAGGTTCTGATCAGCTACACTTGTGCAAAGCCACTAATGAAGTACCAAAAACTTAATGACGATGAAATTCATCATTTTATATGCAAAGGAAAATGGGGACCTAAGTTATCATTACGGGTCACGATGTATAAGAGTGCTGGTAATGGAATTTATCTCTGAGATATGACCAAGCTGCATTCACAGCTTGGGCAGTCATAAAAATAACCTTTGTACCTGGAAAACGTACAACCCTGACAGAAAAAAAACAAGCATACTGCCCCACAGTGCCTTTTCTACATTCATTTTTAGAACAGAGTCATCTGTCAAAATATACTCATAGCATGTAATTTTATTTTTCAACACTCTGAGCTCCAAAAACAATGGGACAGCTTTTCTCTCTCTACGTTTTTAAACATCTTAGGATAGTATGCAGCAAGTGGCAGATGCTGTAGAAGACAGCATTTTGCATCTCAAGAGCTTGGCAGGCAAAAACACTGAATCAGGCAATCAATACTGCTCTTCCTGAGAAACACTCGGCCTCAGCACGCTGCTGCCTGCTGCAGGGATGCATGGCATCTGGGGAGCCATTGCCCAACGCCGCTCGCAGCAAAGCCGTGGGAACACAGGGCTGCCAGGCACAGGGCACCGACTCAGGCCCCTGCTATTCATACAAAAAGTAACATATATACTAAATTGGATAAAGTATTAATAAGACAGTAAGTTACACTTTTAAGTTGTTGGTGGCTAGCTCCAAGATGTTGATGAGCAATTAAGAGACATTGGGAGCAACTCTTATGTTTTCAGACTGCACCTGAGCCTAGCAGTACCTCCTTCCTGTTCCAGTGACAGAAAAGTAGGTCAGTGTGATGGGCCCAAATACCACTATAAATCCCATCTCTGGTAAGATGTCCAAGTTAATTCTTGTTTTATTGCACATTGCTCAGGTTTCATCCAAATCCTCTCCAGTATATGTTCTGTATTCCCCACGGAGCACCTGGTCCATGGTGACATAACTCCTGTGGTTATTTCCCCTTTCCAGCACTGAGCCAACAACAACAAAACGTAGTCATTTGCCCAGAAGACACTCATAGACCCAGTTTAAAGAGAATGTTTAAATACGAAATAACGTACAGAAACTACCAACTCTGGACAGACTCTATGAATGACTTGTGTTTGTGCCACATCCAGGATCAAGTTCCTTCTAGAAAAATGGGGGCTAGAGCCACTGCACCAAATTCCCTTCTCATGTTTACCTATCGAAATCCACAAAATCCATGCATTTATCTGAGAACATAACAACAACAAAAGAAACCATGTGAGCTATGTCTTGCACTATCTCAGTAGCCTTGCTAAAAACCAAACACAAATGTTTGGTGCTGGCGATCATAATTGTTATAGTCATTACTAAAGTCAGAGTTATTCAAGTGACTTCTGAATTTAAACTTTTCAAAATTCACAAACTGGGTGCTGGATGATCCTTTTATTTTAAAAAATGTATTTGCTGTTTCCAGTTCTTCCTCAAATAGTGGGTGGTACTTGCTTTCCATGGTTCCCTCTTGTTACATACATTACACTATTATAAATACATATAGAGAGTACACATGTAAATACATGGCAATATCATAGAGGCACACAATGGATTGTAAACATATATGAGAAATACATTTCATAAGTAACTGGGATTTCCTCATCTGTGGCTGATGATGAACACACTTCCCACCTACATGGGAAATGGTATGATACTCCAAATGCTTAAGAGGTTGCCATATAAAAAGACAGCTTGATTACAGATTAATTGTGCCCCAGATATGTGAACACACCTTCCCAGTTCCTACTCAACTGTGCACATCCAAAAATATACTGTCTTCAGTTCTCTACTAGTACCTCTGGTTTTATAAAAATAACACAAATTTAATGTCATGTACCTTGGGATGGGATTCCTCTCAACTAAGTGTATACCTTTCTACAGCACAGATATCTACAGCTGAGCTAGTCACCAGAGGAGCCCTTCGTTGTTTACAGGGTTAAACTGGCACTTGAAGGACTTGATTCATCTGGCCAACTGTAGATATTTATCTTGGGATAAGACAGATCCAGAACTAGTCACTAGAGTGACTCTCTACCACCTGTAAGGAGATCACTGGATGAACAGCTCTGATGTGGCATTCATATTGCAGACATTTATGAACTAGGAGATCTGTCAGAGGTGGCCTGCAGGCATAGATGCCTTAGACCACTGGAAATAGGGGACGTTTTCAGCTTCTCAACAGAACTTGGGATTTTGTGACAAACTTTGAAAGCTCAGGATAATCATTAAAAATTATGTCTGTGTTGTTCATCAAAGAGTTTCCTTACTTCACATTGAAAAGTTTTTCAGTCTTCTTGGATTACTGGCAGACTAAGGAGTTTCACATTCAGAGAGGGGGAAAGGAGTGATTGTAAATCTCCAAAACACTCCTAAAATTAATTTTTCTGTGGTAAGTAGGGGCTGAAGGTGATGGGGCTTTGCAATATAAATTTTATCAGCACTGTTTAGTTACAGATGCATTACAAGTAGCAAACCAATAAGCTAGGTCATCCCTAAAGAAATATTAATTTATCTATAATGCACACCATGCCTGGTGGCAAACTGTCCATATATATATATATGTGAATATGGACTCCCACAACCTCCTCCTCTGCATTTCCTTATTTTAGTGAACAGAATTCCAAACTGCTGCTCGTCCACAAGCTCCATAACAGGATTTTCCATGGGTAGCCTGTGGTCTTTCTCCTTAACTCAGTGTTATGGTTCTTTCATCTGGAAGTGTGAAACTGCCTGTAACTCCTGTTCCTACTCTTGCTGAATGCTTTGCTTCAGTGAGGCAGAGGTGGTATCCTCTCTCTCTCTCTTTCCCTCTCTCTCAAAGAGGTATCTGAGAGATACACTAATGAGAAAGACCAGTGGCTGCCCTGTATTCTGCTACCAGTGGGTTCAAGTTTCAAACAGTGTTCTATTACTTGACTGAAAGAAAACAAAATTTTAATTACCTGGTGATGGAAGGTAGAAATTCCCAGGCACACAAGGGAGAAGTACAGCAGTCTGATGCTATAACCTCTAACTATAAACTTTATGGATTGAAAGTGAAAGGCTAATGGTCTGGTTAAAATTTCAAGATTTTCTCTATTTCCCCAACCTTTCAAGCTCTTTTTTGAGACCTTTACATTAGAGGCATTGTGGTTATCTTATTTTAAACTGACAGGAATCAGTATCAAGTCCCTGGCCTGTGTTTGGTCCACAGCAAATCATCTTCCTGTTTTGTGTTTGCTCCATTTTCAAAAAGTCTAGGAATAGATTACCATAAAAAGGTATTAACCAAATACATGGGAAAGTACTGCCAAGAAATGTTAGCAAGGCATAAATTGATTGATGGAAAATGTCTTTTCTAACTAACTCTGTGGGTTCTGAATGTCAAAATAGTTACAGATTACAAGATATGTGCTGATGTGCTAACACTGGCTAAGCTCATACATTTTCACAATTTATTGTTTACGTACTCTTTCCCCATTACAGCAATACAGAGACTATTTTTTTTCTCTCTTTTGGATACAAATTGAATTCTTTTCAGATAGGATGAAAGAATCTGCCTAAGCTGTCAAGTTAAATCAACAGGCCTCTACCACACATGAGTTAGGGATAAACCCTTTCTTACAGTGTACAAATGCTTGATTTCAGTATGCTTCTGACCTGCCAGCAAAATGATATCACAATATTTCAAGCGCTTACCAGTCCAAAAGTTTCACTCCAGAACACTTTCTTATAGGGCAAGCATAGGTTTTTACATAGGGCATAGTGTAGGTTTATTCTGTGTTTCTTTAGACCATTTTCCAGGCTAAAATAGGTCAACCCTGTAGGCAGAGTTAGACATGGAGACAGTTTTCCTGCCCTGGGAACTATTTTGAAAGACAGAAGATAGCCTTCCCATTTCATACCATCAGGAAAAAAAGGGGATGCTTTTCTCTTTTTAACTAAACAACTAAAACTGGGGGCGGACAGGGTGTGAGATGGATCCTTCTGTGCACACTGCTTCATTCTTCACTTGCTCCATAGCTCTGTTTCAGCCTGTTCCAATGGCACCCTCCAAGAGGAAGCCTGGGTGTGGTTTGGGGATAGATCACGCCAGCTGCTGCTCCAAACAAGAGCTACAAACAAGAATTCAACAGCCTCGACTCCCTTTGATACACACCAACACAATCCCACCTGTTTTGTGCTGTCCCATCCAGCACCCTTCTCCCTTTGTGTGCCATTCACCAAGGCATGCAACACAAGTCCTTCACTTTCCTGCCATCAAAACACTCCAGTAACTCCCAAGGTTTCTCTAATAATAAAAATTTTGGATACTTAGACCTGAGAAAACACACCCAAAAATAATGATATTTTGGGACTGCAGGGGAACGACAGATTCAGCGGAGACAAGGGTCCAATGCTATGTAGATGTGCACTTTCAGTCAGTCTCCTTTAGAGAGGTCGGACAGACACAAAATACTCCATGCTCCAAAGTCTACTTATTTAGCAGTTAGAATAAATAAAGCTGCCAAGCTACATTCACATACCCCATAACAGGCAGGACCTGGGTGCCTACCCAAGTCCAGGGATTCACTTCCAAGAAAAATACGCAGATCATCAGGATTTCATAAAATCATAGAATGGTTTGGGTTGAAAAGGACCTTAAAGATCATCTAGTTCCAACCCCCATGCCATGGGCAAACACCTCCCACTAGATCAGGTTGATCAAAGCCCCATCCAACCTGGCCTTGAACACTTCCAGGGAGGGGGCAGACAAATTCCCTGGACAACCTGGTCCAGTGTCTTACCACTTCACAGGCAAGAATTTCTTCCTAATATCTAACCTAAATCTACACTCTTTCAGTTTAAAACTGTTACCCCTCATCCTATCACTACATGCCCTTCTAAAAAGATCCTCTCCAGCTTTCTTGTAGCCCCCCCAGGTACTGGAAGGTGCTATAAGGTCTCCCCGGACTGTTCTCTTCTCCAGGCTGAACAACCCCAACTCTCAGCACAGGAGAGGTGTTCCAGCCCTCTGATCATCTTTGTGGCCCTCCTCTGGACTCGCTCCAACAGCTCCATGTCCTTCTTATGTTGGGGGTCCCAGAGCTGGACACAGTACTCCAGGTGGGGTCTCACAAGAGCAGAGCAGAGGGGCAGAATCACCTCCCTTGACCTGCTGGCCGTGCTTCTTTTGATGCAGCCCAGGAACTGGCTTTCTGGACTGCAAGTGCACGTTGCCAGCTCATGTTGAGCCTTTTATTTGGTAGCTCAAAGGTGGATTGCTCATTATCCTTCTCAGGCAGATCCCTCCATCTTTCCACCTAGAATCATCTATGGCTGTATGAATAAGCAAATAATTATTAGACAGAAAAAAAGAAAGCCTATAGCTCTGAAGCTTAAACCCCTGTACCAGTGTGTACAAAAATGGGATGTGTTTAAAGATCAGAGTTACTGGGATACAGTACACTGTTTCCTTCTCTTTGATTTTGACCAGAATCTCACTTTTGATCTGAAAAGCCTTTTGTAATAATTAACTGCAAATGACATGTTTCTGCAAGGAGTTTTCATTTTGTGAAAAAATTCCAGACTAGCTTTACGTGAGGACCACACACTCACATGGACCAAAGATGTTAATGCTGACGAATTGCTGCTTTCAGCTGTAGAATTTAATTATTCTTGTTCCATACAGCTGGCGGTATTGTGTGGTGATGTGTTTGTCTTCTGACACCTCCAGAGGGAGGATGAAATGAATTTTCTACATTCACAGTGCCAAAGGGACAGTTTGAATAAGAAATGCTGCAATAAGACCTGCATGACTATGCCCTCTGGCATGAACGATGAATCCAGGTTCTTTAGATCTTGTTTTCCAGCAGCACTTACAGACTGGAAGCATTTCTTTAAAAATGTCAAAGGAAAATTATGCTAAAGTTAAGCCTATTTTGACAGACGAAATAAATTAACTCATTTATATTGGCTGATTTCTAACCTGTGTTCCTAAAGCCTTTCCCTTCACTCTTACAGGCCAGCGGAGTCACTAATCCTACTCATTTTCAGTTTGTCAGTCAATAATCACTTACATGGCACCATGCCTTTGGAAATGACAGCTGAGACAAGTTCTGATGAGCAGTCTTCCTTCCACAATGCCTTCCTAAATACCAATCTGAGGCAGCTGAAAGGATCAAATACTCTATATCTGATAATGACACATTCACCCAGCTTGTCATAAAGAAGGTTTGGGGGAAGTTTACAGCGCTGCTATGCAGGAAATATCTCTACTTCGGTGGCCTAATGAAGTCATACGAAGTAGAACAGTCCCTGCCATTGGACATTAATGAGAGTCAACATTTTTTTTTGCTCTAGGGCATTTTAATTGTATCATGAGCAGAGGCCATCTGGCTTAAGAATGAATATTCAGTATTTGTAGCAGAAGCAGAAATACTTGAGAGGGAAATAGTACCTTCCCAGCTTGGACAGTATCCATCACTAAAACCAGTGTGTTGCGTGGCTGGCTAAATGACAATCTGATGCCCAATCAGTGTCTTTTTAGGCTGTTATTATCTTACTAATTAGTTATTGTTCACTAGTTTGGACTTTAGGTCTTCAAAAAGATCACTTAATGTTAAAAACTCCTAAGGGATAACATATTTCATGACAATGCAGAGAACTGTGACAGCTCATCAGCTTTTATTTCCTATTTTTCTAGGGGTAGAAATCAATTTAATTTTTTTGAAGAATAAACATAATTTCTCTCTTGTGTGTGACAGGTGCAATCCCTGTTTATGAAAAACACTGAGAAAACATTCACAAAACACAAATTTAAAGAACAAGTATCACAACAGACAGTAAGTTTCCCGACAAAGAACTGAGCTGAGAAAGAATGAAACCATCACTTCTAAAGGGCAGGCATTTGTTTCACTATTTTTATGACTGTCACCGGATCCTTTAGCTTGGCCTATCTTATTTCTACAGGGGTGCCTCTCACTGCAGCTTGTCGGGGAAAAAAACCAAACTGATTTGGCAGAGATTTTTCTGAGCTGTGTATGAAGACCAGAAGACAATGTTTCACAGTTCTGAGAAACTCAAGTTGTTAATACTTTGAGCAAACGATACGTACGTATGATGGCCTATTTACAAGACTGTAGGTTTATTTGTTTAAGTACCTAAACATCTTGAGGTGGTTCTGAGGTGGATGTTGAACCAACAGCCTTGTCTGCCTCACCGAGATGCCTCAGATACAAGCAGCCCACCAAGAGAGGGGGCCAGGTTGCAGTCCCCAAGAGGTATTTGCACGCAACTGGGACCAGTGCTGGTGGAAATGCATTTAAAGGTAGTGGAGGCTTGCAATTAACCCAAACAACATGTTGACTCTCTCCTGAGGGAATGTGATGTGATAAATCCGTGATGCACTTCCTCACCGGAGCTATCTGGGCTGTGTTGGCTCTCATGAGCGCCAGATTGCAGTGAGTGAAGCAATTTCCTTCGTGCGTTTAGAAACTGCTCCAGAATACTTGAGGATGATAAAAGTTAGTTGAGTCAATATGATTAGAGAACTATCACCTCATTTTCGCTGCATTACTGCCATAATTCTAGAAGGAAGATTTCTATATGTGCACTTGGGAATGAATTCCAAGGGAGAAGAAATCCATAATACCAACTATCAGCTAATATTATTAGACAACTGAATTTTCTTGTACTTGCTTTCTTACTTTTCTCAGGGGAAATTTCATAGAATCATAGAATCTGGAAGGGACCTTAAAGATCATCCAGTTCCAACCCCCCTGTCATGGGAGGTTGGAACTTTCCGCTAGACCAGGTTGCTCAAAGCCCCATCCAACCAGGCCTTGAACACTTCCAGGGAGGGGGGATCCACCACTTCTCTGGGCAACCTGTTCCAGTGCCTCACCACCCTCACAGTCAAGAATTTCTTTCTAATATCTAATCTCAATCTACCTTCTTCCATCTTAAAATTTACCCTAGTGCACAAGACCAACACAAGACCCACCCAGGCTTGAATGCTGGATACTACAGCACTCGGTACAGTGCTACTGAAATTGCCAGGTAGGCTTTCAATGTGAGCTTGCTGTAGAGCTAAACATCACCTTGTGATGCAGTTCTGCCAGAGCTGAACAGGGTGGACCTACGTGATGAAGTGCTCCTGAATGTGAGAAAGGAACGTAAAGTCAATCCTGAATACATAAACATATCTTAAGTAATAAGCAAAGAGTAGAAGTCGGAGCTGTAATTCAGAAGTCTAAGGGAGGACAGGGAGAGTGATAGTACAAGTTTCCCTCTCCTCTGTCTTATAGGAGAAACACATAAAGTATTACATAAAAATGTGAAAATCTCAACCTCGATAACTGAAGTTATCCTGACTCAAAAAGCAATTGATGAGTTTGCTTTTCAGGCAGCACACACATCGCACCTGCATGCAAGTCAGCATGTCTGTCTGTCACCTGTTGCAAGGCAGAATTCCTGGAGAGCGGTATCTTATTCAAAGAACAGAAGTGATCAGTAATTATTGATGGCATTACTATTAGAGCTGTATGTATGAGACTCCCTCTTGTGATAAATCCAAACTCATTTTATGTGTGTTCAGTGACATCCTATTCAGTGTCTAAACATGGTCAGTATAATACAAAAATGTGTCCCTGCACATACCAGTAAAAATGAATGGGATTGAGTGCTGTAAACAAGAGACTTAATTCTCACTCTCAGACATGGAAATTCTGTCAGAATTTTGGGGCTCTAGAGGAAACGCTGAGCACAACCTAAACATCTACATGAAACTGTTATGTTAGCAAGGTGAAATGAGTCCAATGAAGAAACACCACCACCCGAGACTTATATTTAAAATGGCAATCACAAGAGGCAAAACAAGTTTAATATATACAGTCTGGCAAAGCTGCATTCTGCTTCTTTAAGAATGCACTACATATTATGAGCATTCCTATTACAATTTTATTGCAATATTCAAGGTGTACTCAGATGATACTATAATTTTTTTAAAATATGGGTTTATTTGTTTGCATCTTATTTTACAGCCACTCTTCCAGCCTCCAGTTTCATTTCTAAAATTAAAGCCAGCGATATTTCCATATCAAAGTTTAAAATTAATCTGCTTTGTGGGACATGCCCCTTGATCTAAAATACTTCATTTTAATTAGGACATTTAATTTTCTCTAATGGAATCAAGATTCCATTCACTTAACACAAAACTACTTTCTGAAAGCGTCATAAGCAGCACATTTTCTCAGCACCAGTCCTCCTAAGGCTTGTCCACATGAGATTGCACCTACGCAGCTAAACTGATTTCAGATTGATCTACTTACACTACTACAAAATGTTACTGAAGTTAACTGTAACTGGGTCTGCCCCACTTCTGGATCAGTTCTATCAAACAGCTTTAAGTTTCTTAATGCAGACCAGGAATAGATAACAGAAAATCAGGTACCATTACAAATATGTGTTAGGATGGAAAAGCTAAATGAAAATTGTCCCACCTCACAGAGCATGAGTGTGTGGACCCGCACAGCCTGGAGTATGGCCACTCCCCATCATTATTTTTGTACAGCTTCCTTCTTCCCTTTGCCCTCTTCTTTAAAACATGTTGGGTAAATGTAGACTGTGCCAGATCACATCTGCTTCTCATTGAGAGGACATACAAGACATTTCAGAGGAACACTTTGCATATTCTGGCTCCACGTTAGGATGATGTTCTGCCCCCATGCATGCACAAAGGCACACAGATAGATCAGGGCAGAGATCATCAGTGCATGGGCACAGAAAGTGAAAAGCATTCCCTTCCCTGACTGTGAGAGCTCGTTCCCTCCATTTAAAATAAGTGTTTGTTCTGGGAAAGGCCTGTCCTTATTGATTTTGTCCATCTCATCAGCACAGAGAAATGCAATAAATATGACACATCATTATAAACTCCGAAACACCTTCAGCTCCATGCTGACTACAGCTCTCATAATGTAGGGGCATGGCAACAAAATGACTTAAAAAAACTGCATACCTTGAAAAATAGCCAGGCTGTCATCCATTTGGCCACTTTTACAACCCAAAAGACATGCTTGTAGAGCTCAGTATTCACTACTCCAGGGTCTACTATATTAGCAGTCACATGGCTTCCATTTGCAGTCAGAAGATGCTGTAGTCGATAGGTAAATAACACAAGGGCAAGTTTGCTTTGGGCATAGGCTCCATGGGGTGAATACGAACATCTGTATACAGGAGAGAAAGAGAGAGGGAGATGCACATAAAAATAATCAGAAGGAAAACAGAATTGCCAAACATCAAATGTACTGTGTTTTGCAATGCCCGGCAAACAAACAGTTATACCCTGAGTCGTCAGAAGAAACAGCTTATCACTGGCAGGCATGTTGTTTGCTGGAATTCTGGTGATTATTCTGTCAAGACACCAGGTATGATTTATGGCAGAGAAAAAAATTAAAATAAAATTACACGGGAACTGCCAGAATCTCTATGTCAAGCTATTTAAACTAGAAAGGCTGAGGCACCAGCCTCCAGGATATCATCACCTAGAGGCCCTCAAACTACTCTGCCCTTTCTCACAGACCTCTTCCCACACATACATACTCTGTTCCCACCCAGTAAATCCATGCCTGATCATATCACTCCCGGTTATTATTATTTGTATTCCAGCAGGACCTACTAGTTTCTGATGAACGTTCCCGTGTAGGGCATGTGTAGTACAGATGAATAAGGCAATCATTGCACCTGCCCCAGTGACACACCAGGTTACACACAACTGAAGAGATGGATAAAAAGATGGGTCAAGGAGAGCAGCTGCAAGCATAATCACAGTTATGCCATATACAGACTTTAGAGCAAAGATGGCTGGCTCGGTCTGTGCCAAACAGGAGGTGTGATGAAGGCACACAAATACTCAGAGTGAGGGCAATGCATTACCTGTTAAGACTCCTGTGCACCTATCTCATCTGGATGCTGAATCTGCCTTTCTTTCAAGTCAAACTTTCTAGGAACTGCTGATTAGTCAGGTTTCACTGCATGCAGGCAGCAGTATTATTTTTTATTTTAATAAGCAGGTTAGTTCCAGGCAAATTAGCAGGTATGTCGCTTAAAATGCTCCTCCTGACTGGGGCCTCAGCATCACTTCCACAAATTCCTATGCCATGACAATTCACTCTTGTAATTACTACAGCCTCTCATCTAAACTTTTTTGTGCTTAGCAGAACCAAAGGTAATTCCTGGCAATACAGGCAGCTCATAGGCAAAGCAGGTGGGAGCCTAAAGCAATGGGCTCATAGAGGCAGCAGAACAGCTCTGGTCCTGATCCCCTTTGCCTCTGCCAGAGCCTGGGGAAGCGGCGCTGCTTGTTGCTGCTGCTGCCGATGTGGAGCCAGGGATTTGGGTCCATGGGGCAGCCGCTACTGATGGAGGAGGGAGATAGAGGGACATCCACCCAAGAGCAGATCTCTCTTTCCAGCTCTCTCCTTCCCCCTAGTTGTTGTTCTGTCTCTGTGACAGCCTCAGCTACAGTTCCATCCTCTTCAACTTCACCCTTAGTGCAGCAGAGGCTGGGGATGCTCCTACTCTGCTGAAAAGCCTACCTTTGGTTTTCTGGGGTTGCTACTACATGCAAGGTTTTTATTTTGAATGAACAGCAAATATGTCTCAGAGTTCTTTCTGTTATCCCATTCTCATTGAATGCCTTATGTATAATATATCCTTTACACTTCACCACAGAGATCCCTGGATGTTAACAAGCAGTCTGACTCTCTGCAGAGGTATAAAGCTACTAAACCAATTTACCTGTTCATGTTATCTGAATGGACTCAGGAACTTGGAGACACAATGGCAAATCATACAGCACAGCTACAGGAATTAAAAGACAACAACACTGAATCTCCAGTGCACCTCTTTTTTTTTTCTTCTTCTTTTTTTTCCACTGCTCTATTCTTATTCAAGTAAATCACAAATAAATAGGCTACAAAAGCATTACATAAATTGAGAGAGAATAAAAAAGGATAGCTGATCATAAACAGCCCTTGCACTAACCAACCGCCTGAGCTGTAACATGCTGGATAAAGTAGCTCCATCATCATAAAGATATCACCTGCGCCTCAGGGTAAAATAGGCTATTCTAAGAATAAGGAACAATCACTGCATGAATATAAAAGTGACTTGGCATTAGTCAGGAAATTGCAGTTACATTTTACATTCAGTAACGTCCGTGCTCTGATCTGAGACACTCAAAATGTCACCTTATGCTTCTTGCATATTTCAGCCCTTTTAACTTGAAGGACCAGATCCTCAGCCGCTACGAGCTTCCCCTGCGCAGCTGTGCAGGGCAGAGCTCACACCACCCATGGGAAGAAGCACTCCTCTGAAGTCGCCTCTGGCAGCCAGCTGGCAGCCAACCCTGGCACTTCTCCATTGGTGCCACCATTCCCCCACCGGTGAGGAATGCAAGCTGGGGCACGGGACAAGTTTCCTGAGTGGAGTTAGAGTGATCTTGTCTGGCAAGCAGCCCACAGGGAAGCAGGGCTGGAGACTACTCTGACTTGTTCTGCCTGGGTCTAGTCTGGCCTTCAGTAACCTTCAAATGCCAGGCAGGAGGACAGTGAATGCTCTCCATTCCCACATTTTGTGTGAGTGCTGACTTGACTTACCTTGTGGCAACAAAGCATGAACTACAAGGGCCGGATCTGCAAAGCCTTGTACTTTGCATAGATATCTATGTCAGAGAAACACAAGTGCTGAGGAGATATAAAAAGCTATCCAATCAGCATGGAAGCCCATTATATCACAGTGCAGAGATGTAAATGATTCGCAAGGCAGAGGGGAATCAGACTTCAATAACATACTATATATTTGAAGGATATAAAATTGGAGACACAAAACAGACACTTTTGGCAGAACCGCTGCGATGATTACCTGCTCTCTTCCCAATTTCTCTGTGTGTGTTTTTTGCTTTCCAGGAATCTGACATCAGTGAACTACATAAGACAGAGAAATAACCTATGACACAGAACTGACAAGGATTTTCATTGAACTACTGTTTTGTTTGTGAGGCCCTATCTTAGAATCATGTTGTTTAAAAGCCACATTGGGAAAAAATCAGCACTGGTTCCTTGATTTCATTACAACCAGTCTTGACTTTATGCATCAGAAAAATAGGAGCACATAGGCTCCTGTCCCTGTATCACAATTGCATCTCCAATCCACACACATGTAGAATCACAGATTGGTTGGGACCTTAAAGATCATCTAGTTCCAACCCACCTGCCATTGGCAGGGACACCTCCCACTAGATCAGGTTGCTCAGAGCCCCATCTAACCTGGCCTTAAACACTTTCAATGATGGGGCGCACCTTCTCTGGGCAACCTCTTCCAGTATGTTGCCACCCTCATCATAAAAAATTTCTTCCTTATGTTCAACCTAAGTCTACCTTCTCTCAGTTTAAAAACATAAAATGTTTTCCTCTTAGCCATGGAATTATCTGGCTTTAAAGTCTATACATCTAAATCTAGCCTCTTTTGGTGTCCTATGCTCTGTACATATATTTTCTACACATTACGCATGTCCACATTATTTTCTTTTCCTGAAGGCTCTTAAAAGCTTTCTGAAATGAAAGTGTATACAAGAGGCCAACCAGTCCAAAGCAGAACATAGTTTACCAACAACTGTGCTGGCACACCAGTGAACAAGAGGTGTCTGTGATGCATGGGGAACATGCATCACAGGACACAGGGTATTGATGCTTCGCAGCAAGGCAGGCATACTCTCAAGCAGAGAAACTCTACCTCCTAACTGGGTGGCCAGCCAGCATGTATATATACCAGCTCCCAGTGGTATACACACACACTGACCAGTCGGCTAGAGAGCTAGGAGGTATGAGTGTTTGACTACCCAGGGAACTGTCCTAATAAACACTGCCCACTGGGCTTGAGCTTCGTCAGACAGCACACACTGTGGTCTGGTGAGCCTGTGCAGGGTCAGCAGCTAGGAAAAGTGGAGCAGAAACGTGGTGGGAAGAAGTCCAGTGGCATGCCTGGCACTGGTAGCTTGGAGGAGTTCATGCCCACCCACACATTTGAGTGAGGCTCTCTATGGACCACTCTTCCTACCAGAGAAAACAGTCTCCCCCAGGGGATGCACCCCCCCCTGAGCATTTTGCCAAGTCGGTGCTGATAAAATAGGGCAATGCACAACTCATTAAATGGAAACTACAGGAGGAGTTAAGGCAGACAGGATTTAATTAGCTGCTTTGAAATCTGGCCAAGAGAGCAGCAATATACAAGGACTTCTTCCTTTTAAAATAATGTTTTATTGATTCTATATTGATGAATAAAGGATAAGGACAAGGCAGGCTATGCATTTGCTCTTCAATTAACTTTTAGCAGAAATTCTTAATGTTGGCTTAAGATTTTTTGCTACATCAACTGACAAGTTTGAATTGTCATTACAGAAATTAGGGAGGAGAAGAAAAGGAATTGGTTTGTATTTTTGCCAAAACAAAATACATAAATATTCAATTCTAGAGTGAGTGCCTTGTGGTTTGCTGATTTTATTTTTTTTTTTTTTTTCCCACCAGAAGCTGATTTTACCACTAATCTCCATGGTGCTGTCTCCAGCAGCAGTCTCCCTAGCATGCTGGGGCAATGTATTTGTAAAAAGTAATGAGAAGCCAAATTCCAAACCAGAGCCTGCAGTGGCTAATTAGATGTTTAAATACAGAGTCAGCTGCTATCCAAGTTTGAAAACTGGATCCATGTTTAGCACCTCCCTTGCCAGCCAGTTTCTTTTCCGTCTGGCTTTAGTCAGTCTGTGTTCACTAGAGGTCTCCCATTTATGTCCAGTAATACCATGTTTAGTGAAGAGCATTAAGCCAGCTCAGGGTACCCATTGAGCAGTAAGGGAAACAAAATGGCTGCTTGGCACAGCCCACTTTCTCCACATTTCCTGCGCATAGGCTCTCTGGGTGTTCTCGGCTTTTTCTCTTTAGTTAACAGTTCATTTTGCATTATGCACACTATTGGAGGAAGCAGATACACCCCAACTGAAAGAAGGGTGCCATGACAGCACCCTTTCCCTTCTCCACCACATCTTGCTTCAAGAAAAGGCTCAGAGGACCTGTCACCTTACTGACCGACACACAGCTACCTTTAACCTGCCCGGTGCTAGTTTTCCTGGTGTAGACTTCATTCACACCACACTTGTCTTACGCATGTCATCCTCCCCTCACCTGTTGCCACGCTCCCCAATTTCCAGTGCATTAATTAGCCTGGAGGGCAGAGTGCGCCAAGATCAAACTGCAGAACAACCCGATTGCTATGTGCTCCATTAAAAGACAAGTGATGCAAAACGTGGGTGACATGCTGGGGTTTTTAATGAAAGGCCACACATAATTTCAATATATGCCTTAGGATGAATCAGTGAATTAAGCAAAACACAGACTTGCTGTATTAAAATGACTAAAGTTTCCTAATGACTTATGTATTAATCTTGCAATACATCATCACCATTGCTTAGTCAAGAATGTAAAAGATTATTATTAAACACTCATGAAGCTTTCACAGTCTTAAATTTTCTTTCCTCGGGGAATGTTGTGCAAGATTTTTCAAGATTTTGATAGATTTTGCAGTTTATTTTAAAGCAGCTACATGCAGAATATAGGCATGTCTTTTCTGGTTATCATAAGCAGTTTCTTTCTTTTCTATGACAAACCAAAGCCTAAGCCCTAAATATTGCTTATTAGAGTTAAGCAGACTTCCTGATATTCCTACGTATATTTTTCCTGTGAACACATTTGCTGAGTCTCATCAATTATGACTTTCCCTCAATTAAAAAAAAAAAAAAGGGGAAATAAAGAGATGGAGAAAGGACGCAGTTGGAGAAATTAGACTACATGTATTACCACTGAAAGCTAGTATCTTACCAGCTGAACAAAGAAAACAAGTGCATTGGTAAAATGAAACTAAAATCTAAAGTGCTAATGTTACCTGCTTATTCAGATGTTGTTATAGCTATGTTTTGTACAGTAGCTATCCTGTTACCAGCTACTCCTATAGGCTACTGTCTAGTCACCCATTTCATATACATGCCTGGGTATTTTGGTTGTTTACTGAACAACCACACTTCATCATGTACATTTCTTTCATATACTTGATATGTAGCCTTTAAAAAATGTATTTACAAGTATATACATATAACAGTCAAGGCAGCCTTAGCATACCCTCATGTATTTGAACTTGAATACACTGGCAGATGTAATTTGAGTGAATAGGGATTCGATCTGAGTGAATAGGGACTCCTGAAGCGCCCTCATGACCCTGTGATGGACCTGTCAGAAAGGAAGGCTACAGGACTGATAAATTACATTAGTGGTTCTACACAAACTGAAAATCAAATCCTTCGCATCCTAGTTGGTCTCACTGGGGTTACTTAAGCAGACAGAGGTAGGCAGCACTTCCAGAGCAGCTCACCTTGCCCTTTCGTTCTGACCCATGGACAAAGACCAACCACATCTAGAGCTTCCCCCTCTCCTTCCAGTGAGCCCGTGAGCCCCTCTGTGCCACGTGCTGCTCACACATAGCTCTGGCCAAAACTGGCCTTCCTCTGAAATCTTTCAACAGTGATAAAATAGCATTTTTCTTCTTAAATTAGAGGATAAGAATAAAGGCAGAAGCTCAGAGACAGGAGATGCTCTCTCTCTCTAAAATGTTGGTGATAGTCTCACTAGCAGTAGCTGACTTCCCTACAAGTCACTGACTCCTGTCTTGTGCTTAATCCAGAGTTCAGCAGGAGCCACAAGCTGGAAGCTGAGTTGTGGGGACTTTTAAAAGCCATGTTTCCCAGCTTTCAGCACTTCACTGTATAGCAGTACTTCACATAGCATTCAGTGACTGGCCCCGTGTTATAACTTATGGGAAATGCAGAGGGGACAAAAATTAACTCAGGCTTCACATTTAGTGAAGGGACCTGGAAGGTCTTTATTATAAAAATATTTACAAAAGGCAAAATAAGCAGGGGTTTGCCATCCTAGGCATTACTGTCATCCAGATGGAATCAATGCATCATTTTTCATTTGGCTGATCCCTCCTCCTAACAGCAGGAGGTCAGATGTTAAGAGCCCTCCTGCTCTGCTGATTGCCTTACTGTGTGCAGCTCCATTGCTGTGTGCTCAGCACAGTTCTCAAATGTATGAAACAGACTCAAAGGCTGGTCTTTTCAAAATCTCACCAGAATCAGTCTCTTATAAAAAAGTCTGATTTTTCTGTTTGCATACAATTGGTGTTAATTTCAAACGTTTTTGATGATTCTAAGTATTGATGGCAAGTTCAAGTTATAATTACTGTAATTTTATTCTCCCAGGAAAGATATCTCTTTATAAAGAATGATAAAAATTGCCTCTTCTGAAGCACCATTTTTATACAGTTGGTTCATATGATGCACTGTTAAGTACTTTGTAATATTTGAAGTGGTATTTGAGCATAACAGTATCCCTTCATTCAATTAAAAATCTCCATCAAATAAATGAATGAGTAAATAAATAAATGGAAGCAAGCAAAGTTCTGCGTTGCTGCAGCCAAGAAACAGATCAAGGCTCCAAGACCTACATTCTCTGTCCTCGTGACTCTTTGGAGTGATAGGGAAACGCCACGGCCACATATTTTTTCATATTATCTCTTGGATAATCTGGATCTTAGGTTACTGAAGACTGCCACACAATTTTTAAGATTATCTCTTGGATTATATCAAGAAGAGCTCTGAAGCATTTTTCACCCACTTGTGGAAAGCTTCCTAACTCTCCTGCAACAGAGCTTTTAAATTGAAGGAAGCAATGGGCCTTCTTATGTTTTCTTCCCTTCCACCAGAATGCACATAGGGCCATAAAATGGCCCAGCAATAACTTGAACAATCACAAATCTTATTTCTGTTTTGATAAAACCATCTTAAAATGTGTGTAGACTTTTGCGGATCAGCTGCAGATTCTGGGCTTTTCATTCTGTGACTGAAAGGGAAGTGTAGGGTCTGGTCATGCATAATAAAGCGCTGCCATTTCAAATCTAGCACAGTGCACTACATGTGGTTAGCAGATTACCAGCAGACTACATGAAATTTTTTGGTCTGTATGTGAAGGTAATGTAAGGTTTCATTTTGTGGTGGGCTGAACCCACTGCACTACCTTGGAGTTGAGGAGGCATCAAATGTGTTCTACACGTGCACATGCTCAACACGCTGAAGGACTGCTCTGTCTTATCAGAGGAAACACCGCTTGTATGTGCACACAGATCACAAAATCCTTTTTCCTCTGAGATGTCTATAAATACTGCACAGAAAGTCCTGTCATCACTCTCTGTCCACAGGGGCAATACAAGATTATCAAATCTGGCAAAACAAAATAATTTTGAAAATTGTGGGGATTTTGTTGAAACAATCTAACAACTTCTGCTTTTTCATAGTTTTCTTATGCAGTGAGGATATGAGTATCACAGCTTCAAACTGAGAGATAAAACTGACTAACTCCCACTACATAAATTAAGACAAGGAACAAGTCATAAAGACAACTATTTGTTAAAAACAGTTATGTCTTCTCCTCTGTTGGAAGACCTTTCTAGGTTAAACAAAAAAATACAGCTGAAATGCCAACAGGTACAGGAGAGAATAAAATGTGCAAGTTTTCTGCACCCATGAAATGACTGAGTCCAGACACAGCAGGAAAGGCTGTTGTTCATGTGAGACCGTACATGACCAGAAGCCCTTGGCATCTGTCAGAAAAGATGCAGGAATTAACTGAGTGTATGAAAGGGGCCTGTGAAGAGGGGGGTCTTACTTAAGGTACACAAACAAGCTAACTGCAGTAAACAAAAACCCTACAAGAAACAAGTAACATACAGTGGCTCAAAGTGGCCCATAGCTAGCATTACAAAGTGGTTATTTCAAAGTACCGTAAGAGACACTGACAGCAATCACCTTCTCTACTGTTTAGGCTTAGAGTTGACTTTTGTTTTTGTTTTATAAATTTCCCAACACTGCGTCACCCTGGAACACTGTAAACAGAGATCTGTAATGGAAAACCAAGCATTCCTTAAGAAGGAACATGGCACGGCATGGCCTGGGGCCAGAGCATATAAGATCTCCTCCACTCCCAAACACACCAGAAGCAAGTGAAGTCAGGCAGGTTTGGCTTTCCAGAAAATAATGAGAAGTTTCATGTCCAAACCCTGAAAAACCAACACACAGTCACAGAGCTGCCCTGCCTCAGCCCTCACTAAGAAAAGAATTAAAATATACAGCTGCTTTGGAAGATCGATTTTTGGTGGCAATTCAGATACTGAATTGCTGACCTGAGCTGAGCTTCCTCTTTGAGCTGAGAACCAAAAGATTTCATGCAAAACTGGTAATATTTTAATTTGGACAATTCTGCAGTGCGTTATTATAGCTCAGCATCACTGTTCAAAGCTCTTGAGCTTCTCAGAAAGCTACTGTGAGCCACACACAGTGCTCCTTGGTCTCTCTCTTGGGAGACTGAGATGGTGCTGTGCACAGTCAGCCTCCACCTCCCATGACAAGAAATGCAGGGCAACCACAGCACCTGAGACATAATGAGAACAGAAGAAATGGAGCAACGAAGCTGCAACTAGATAAGACATTCTGGCAACATTAAAACTCCTGGGGGCAAAAATATTTCACTTTTACAGTGACTTATTTTATATAGAAAGCACATTTTTCATTTAAAAAGAATTTATAGATAATTTAATCAAAAGACCGATTTTTCACAGGTTTAAGTACTGAAATGTCTGGTCTCCTTTTGAACAGGGAAAGTTCTTCACTGAAAGAAGAGTTTTAGGATGGGGAGCAGAGAAAAGGTTAAGAGTTAGCATTTGTAATCGCAGAGGCAGAAGTCTGCCTTTGCCTCCCTCCAGCCTGTAAGCCTTAATGCACGGGGCAAGATCAGTGATGTATGGTTGTAAAGAACCAGGAGCAACAGCAGGGCTGGACCCAGAGGGGATTTGTGGAAGGCAAGCTGATCATTTTGAACGTTTCCCTTACACTTTATTCCAGGAATGCACAGGCACGTGTGCCTGCTTTCCCCAGCTATGTGAGGCAGCTTGAAGGACAACTCCGCTGAAAAGGTACTGTAAGGATGGTGGTAGTTAGAGCAATGAAGAGGAATGCTAAAATCATTTGAATAATCACCCAGGACCTGAACTCCAAAGCTTTTAAGGTTCACATAGCCTTAATGAGTCCTTTTGCTCACAGGGAGATGTTAAATTAACCCTCCCCTCTCAAGGGTGACAAGCTATCTCCACTCTGTATGCTCTGCAAGTCCCTTTTGCCTTCTCTGTCACACGAGCGCAGTACATTCACTTTCAAATTAATATTGAATTGTCTTGCCTTTTGGAAAACAGCACATGGGTGAGATCCACTGTCCTGTGTGCCAGAGAGAGCTGCCTTCACTCACCCAACCCTCTGTGCAGGGAGAGGCTGAGCAGGAGAAACACCCATCTGTCACATACCTCCCCATGCATTGCAGTTTTGAACTCATTCAGAAACAGTGTTCTATTAAATCATTAACCATTATTAATAAACCTTTGTTAAGACCATTAATCCCTTTTAGACAAGAAGGAATTTAACATTATGACACACAAAGTAACTACATCTGATTTCTCTGAATACATTAAAGTCTGGCGTTACCTTTATGATAGCAGTGTTACACTGCTATTTTTCTTCAGAAACCAATGAACCCTGAAAGTATTTTGATTAGACAGAACGAAAACACACTGATATATGTAAAATTAAAATTTTCCAAAGTTCTTATCCTGACCTCAATATTTCTTCATTATTGGTTGTAGGAATGGCTAGGGATCACCTGTGGCCTCCAACCGGGATAAAACACATGCTGCGTATGAACTAAAACTCTGTCTTTTGGATTGATTAATTGCTCTGCTGAAACAATAGCCCATTCTTTTTTTTTTTAATTAATTTACAGAATTTGAGATCTGTGTCTTCACCAATACACTCGCTTTCCAGGCCAGCAAGTCAAGTTTTGAAATTAATGCTAATTTCTGCAAAAGCGAGGGATCATTTTGCAAAGCAAAAAATCCTTTTGCATTTATATAGAAAATATTTTGCAAAGAAGGCCTGAAATACCCTTGTGTAGGTGCATTAAACATTTGAATACTTATCATTCAACTATAGACAGGAAAACTTGGTAACCTGCTGCAGGAAGGAGATGTGTAACTGAATACAGCAATGTGCTGCAGTTGGTATTTGGTCCTGTCAAGGAAACACGATTTATCTTACAAATAGAACCAGAATATGCAATAAAAGTCACTGTGGGAAGCTGTTTAAACAATACAACTCAAACAAAAACATATATTCCTTGAGTAAAAAAAAAAAATCTATAATAACATGTATCTATCTTATTGTCTAGAACAAACTGTTGTGATTACAATTTCTGTAGTTTTCACAGTATTTTATTAAGCAGCAGTCCAGTGACACGAGTCTTTACACGTAACTGTGAAAGACTTCTGTGCTGGCTAAAATGGATTAACAAATAAAAGGATAATATTTAAAATCCCTCCTACGTCCTCTTACAAATTTTCCTTTATTATTTAAAATTTTGGAAATAAAACAATTATACTATGCTACATCAGCTTCATGTTTGCTTTTGCTTGCTTTAAAAAAGCTTTAAAAATAATGTTCACCCATAAAATCACTCTTAGGGGAAAAAAAAAATGTTTTAAACAAATGCCCAGCTTAAAAAGAAATTAAAAAAAAAAAAAAAGTAATTTAAAACTGCCCGAGATATCTTACTTACTTCAACATCATGACTAAGAAATTAAAGGTTTGGAGTTTCAGTTCGATCAACATTTACAACATTTCAATTAACAAATAAATTATTCTGAAATCACTGAAATCAGTGGGTTTGTTCTGAAAAATGGATTCATGTTTTCCAAAACAAATTTGACATTTTAACTTTTCCTTGCTATTCATGAACGATATGTCCAAGATCTCAGCAATGCTGATGGGACAAAATCCTCAGCTTTCTGCCCCAACTTAATACAACCGTGTTTACCAACAAACATCACATGCACACAAGAAGTGAAGATAAAGGACACCACCCATCCAAGACCAGGAGGTCTCCAGAGACTTTGCTAGACAGATTTTCCCAGCAGTATGTGACACTTCCTGTTACAGCCATTATGAACTGCCTGGCACAGGAGACGAACTGGAGCTGCCTCCTCTCCCCAGCATCCTCCCAGGTCCTGATCAGAGCTGTTTATCCTATTTTACACCAGCTAGGAAGCACATATGGCTGCTGGGATTTTTGCAATTCCCTTCATTCCAATCTATATTGTTCCTGACACAATTCATCCACTACGCTACTGGGAAAAAACCCATAAATTATCTGGGGACTGTACCAGCTTGCTGAGTTACAAAAACCACCATCTCCTTCTGCAGTAAGAGGGCAGAGGAAAGAGAGCAGAAAAAGTGTGACTAACTGTTCCTGAATACACAGGAGACATGAACCAGAAAAGGAGCTGTGTTACAGTGGCTGGGGAGTTCATAGATCTGTGATTCACAGCATTACAGGGCCCATTTGGCATGCAAAAAGAAGGGATGATGAAAGGAATAGTTAGTCATGGAGACAAAGCTAGACAGAACACACAAAGATGCTACCCCTGGGAAAAGGAATATATTCAGGTGTGACCCACAGCCTGGGAAAGGGAATAAGGTTGTCTTTTCTTTATTTTCCTAAAATTCCTTCTTACTTTGGTAGGTAGAGTACTTGAAGGAGTGCCCTCCATCCCTGTATTCTAGGAGCACCATGAAGTGCAGTGCAATGTTCAAGGCTATCTCAACACAAGAGGACAGCACAATGTTTTCAAGCTTTTGTTAAAATCAGCCAGCCTCTCATGACCATATTTTTTTCTTCTCTCACTTTAGTATGTATTATTTAAGGCAGGCAAAAGAGATAAAAAAGGACATCCTAGCTATGCTGTTGCAGTACACAGTGTACTACCCTCAGCACACAATTGCTGAAATCACCACTGCTGAAACATTTGCAGATAGCGTTCCTGTTAAACTTTCACCTCCTTGAAAACAGTCGTACTCGAAGTAGGGATGAAGGAGAATGATTTGCCGTAGGGATCCCCTTGTCGACTCATGTGATTGCTGTTGAAAATGGTCTGGATCTAAAAGACCACAAAGGTGTTTGATGTTCTTCATATATCCTTCAGCAAAAGAACTGGGAGAACAGTCATTGCTCTTGTGCATTTGCATTTTCAATAACACACATGAAACAAGCTATGCCCTGCCAGTCTGGAACAAGCTCTGTCCTGCCTTGATGTACCCATGCTGTGTCTCTTTTATTGGTGTGTGTGAAGAGGATGGGGAGGAAGGGGAGAAATTACATTTGTAGGGGAGAAATAGGACTGGGGTAGGGGGAGAAGACCTGAGGAAGATAAATGGAGAGAAGGATATGAACTGATGGGTGGAAATAAGACAGCACCCCCCATAAAAAGAGGAAAAAAATGATGAGACAGGGAGGGAAAGGGCAAAGGAGCCAAAAAAGCTCAAAAGACACAGGTGAAGATGAAACTCAGAACACAGAAGTCAAGCAGGCAGGCATGAAGAGAGAGAAAACAAAAGCAGAAAAATAATTTAACATGCAAGGAAAACTAAGAAAAATTTGAATTAACCCTCCCATCAAAAAAGGAGCTGCAAAAAGAAACGGGGTAAATCAGATTGGTAAGATGGCAGAAAACAAACCAAAGAGGATGTATGAAAGACAGTAAACAAGCTGCATTTAATACTGTTCATGGGACAGACCTTCCAACAATTACTTGTTATGCTGTTGCCCTGTGGTCACTGTCAGATGGGCGATGTCTGGCTTCAGAGCAGAACTCTGAACAGCAAGTACAAGCAATGGGAGCGATGGACACAAATGTGACTGCCAACCCAGAGCCTCTTGAGTGGGAGAAAGGTCCCATAGAAAAATCTCTGGTAGAGTGTTGAACTTCAATTTTCTGTCTCCTTTATGTCAAGACAGACTTCACCTTTCCTTCTCTGCCATGTGGCAGAGGATGGATCCCTCCTCTGCCACCATCATTCACCTCCAGTTTGGACACTAGCCCAACTAAACCTAGCAATAAAAGGACAAGAGCATGGTAAAGAACTCAGTCTGCTGCCACTGGTAAATTTCCCAGCACAGAGTACGGCCCCCTTTCTCCACCATGAATAAACGACTTCAAATTGTTTTGCTGCCTCTCTGCAAGGTTAGGACTACCAGCCAACCTGGGAACATACACCCAAGTCATGAAATGAATTACAGCCAACTAGTGCAACTCAAAATAAGGAAAAAGCCAGTATCAAGTTTTTAGAAAGATTTTCCATTCACATACGCAGCAAAAATGAGAGATGGCACCACTGAGAAACTGTAGCAACTCATGGAACACTATCATACCACAGTGCTCACCATGGGTGTCTTTACCGCATCCATTAAAGTTCTTAAATGCTGTTCTGAAGCACAAGGCATCTCCACAGCCCCATGGTGTGGGCAGTGGCTGCATATGGTACCCTGCAACAGTCCTCCAGGGTTGCTAAACCACCTGCTCACGCTGTAGGCACACACTCGAACACACGTGATCTCACTGGTTTAGTAGCACCGTTTAAGCCCTCGAGCGGGGGCTTATCAGCAGCTAGGCTAAAAAAACAAAACAGGATTGCCGCCTTCTGCCTGAAGCAAGAAAAGGTTTGGAACTGAATCCACAGCCCCCTCTGAGTCCCACCAGTGTGCCTGTGTGCTGCTGCTGCCCTCGAGCAATTCATAACATCCATATGGAAAAGAGGAGGCAAAATCAGCCAGAGTCTATTGTCCTTTATGGCTCTTCTTACTCCAATGAAGTTGAAATGTAAAGGGCAGGGTCTGGCGCAGAAGCTGCAGGTAAATCTCACTGGTATATTGTTATTCTTTACATCAGATTGGTCATGTTAATGCTCAGCCATAACTTGCCTAACTGAAACATTCTCATTTCCTTTAAAATTTGAGTTATTAATGATGAATCACAGGTAAGGATGATCCTAAATTAAAGAGGCACAGTACAAGGCTTTGCTATAATCAAGGAAACCACCGTTATCTAGAAACACAGAACAGCCACATTTAATCTTGCATTCTGCACTTTAGCCCAAATAAATACTAATTACACTCCTCTTAGTCCCCCTGTGTAGCGCCATTCAGCACAAACCCATCAGAAACAATAAATACATACTTCAAGCAAAGAGTAAGGGTAATCTCCTGTGGTTGTTTCATAACCAAGAGATTAAACTGGGACTACCCTGCAGAGTTTAAACAATGTGTTTGTAGTAGAACTCATGCCATAGTATGCAATCAGAAGTCAAATAGAAAGTTTGACAGGTTTAATGCAGTATTCATGTGGAAAATGTCTGCAGTGGAAACAGCCCAGCCCTCTAATTTCAGTCTTTGCTCGAAAATGAAACCTCGGGCCAGGTGCCTCTGAACATATGCTGAAGTTTCTGTCAAAGGACAGGGACAGAATTTCTCTATGGATATGATGCAAAACTCAGACTGGCTCTGTGCAGACAGAAATGCTTTGGAACCCATCAGAAGACAAGCTCTGTTTGAAACAGTAAGCACGTAATTGCCACATATGACTGCATGGGGAAATTTTGAAATGTATCTCAGTTATCTTGCCCATTCATCAATTAACTGAACAACTCTACACGGTTCCTGTATGACACCAGAGACATTTAAAGCATCATTCGATGTCTTCCTAATGCTAGAAATATTCCATAGACATTCATTCACAGTTTTCCTAAATGAAAGTAGCTGTACAGAACATGGCCATGCATTTTAACCCATCTTAGTGGGTTAAAAACCCAGGACAGCTGCGCCCTTGGATCTTGGTAAGGTCTCGGTGAAGTGAAGGGCTCCAGCATTGGCAGTGAATCGCTGGGATGATGTGTGAGAGGGCAAGCCCCACAGGGATGGGAGGGATGGCACAGCCTGGGGATGGGAGGCAGGCGGGGAAGCTGGAGAGGGGCTGTGAGGGAGGCAGAGATGGGGGACCGGAACATTAGAAGTAGTGCAGGACAAGGCAGAGGCCAGAGGTGGAGGAAAGGGAGGACGATGTGCCAGAAGCTGCAGGCCAGTGGGCAGAGCTGCCAGGGAGGAAGGAGCAGCAGGCAGTGCGTTGGTTGGGTGAAGCTGTGAGGCAGCTGGGCAGGTGGGGCTAGCTGGCCCCCTCAGAGCCAAGTCAGCAGCCCCATGCTTCAGTGGGCAGGGAGCTAGCAGCCACAGGCATCTGTCTGCACCCATCTGAGGGCAGGATCAGGGCCTCTATGAATGCATTCACTTGAGGACAAAGTCTATTAGCATTCACCCAAGTCATTTGAAAACATCCCAGTTACTGAGAGTCTCCCTGATTAGGCAGTGAGGAATCAGGGTTCTGCACCACAGCCATTACTGCAGTGTAAGCATCACAGAATCACAGAACAGCCTTGGTTGGAAGAGACCTCTAAGATCATCAAGTTCAGCCATTAACCTAACACTGCCAATTCACCACTAAACCATGTCCCTTAGCACTTCATCCACATGTTTCTTAAATACCTCCAGGGATGGGGACTCTACCACTGCCCTGGACAGCCTGTTCCAATGCCTAACAACCCTTTCAGTGAAATTTTTTTTCCTAATATCTAATCTAAACCTCCCCTGGAACAAATTGAGCCAAGGCTTTCAAGGTTCAGAATAAAAGAGTTGGTTTACAAGGTTATAATCTATTTCTGTCTTTCAAGGCTGCAAGCTTTTCTCAAGTCTGAAAGATATTTAGCAACTGCTTGAGAATCACTATTCATTAAAAAAATAATAATAAAGGCATCTAAACCAACCACATTCAGTATTCAGTAACAATTCTCTTGGAGTTTAAACTGCACACCCTTACTACCAATGAATACCAAAAATGGATCAGTACCTGCTTTGTAAGTCATTCAGGTGCAATTTGCCTACATAATGGGTGGCTGATGAAACAGTGATGATCCTAGCATTGTGACTGTGCGTTCCTGATTGCTTCAGCGTATCCAAGAGGAGGTTAGTCAACAGGAAGTGTCCCAAGTAGTTCAAGCCGAAGTGCTCCTCAAACCCATCCTCCGTCTTCCTTTCAGGGACCAGCATCACCCCAGCTGGAGGAGAAAGTAGAGGCAAAACCTGTTGATTTATTTCAGAGAATGAGCATGCTAGAAGAAGCACGGATCTCCTGCTGCAGAGTGTAAACACAGCATTTAAAGCAATGAGCGACTTGTGATGGCATGTGAACTGTAAAGCCGACACTGATTGATTCCTGCTGAGAAAAATGTCAAAACCCCCACTTCAGTTCCTTTATCCAGAAAGCAGGTTGACTCTCCCTCTCTCCCTCCCTCCCTCCCTCCCTCCCTCTCTTCAGAACTGTGAGGATGAATTAGTTCATTTGTGAAAAGTGTTTTGAAGACATTAAAAGTTGAGTTAACCTACTGCTGTTGAGCCAGAACTCAGTGCTACAGATCCACAACAATATTTAATCCATCTACAACAGGTAGGAGCTGGCTGATCCCAACAATATTCCCTCCATCAAAGAGCCCAGAGCAGTGGAGACAAGACCAGGCTAAGCAGCAGACCTGCTCTCCCAGACAGCTTTCTGCTGAGTCCTGGCTGGAGTTTAAAGATCTGCTGAGTCTTCGTCTGAAATACGCAACTTCTATCTCACTGGTGTGTATGAGAAAAGATGTAGTAAATTTACCCAATATATGTTAATTAACATGCTTACAAGCAGCTGCATATTGAAATGAGTTTTTGAATGCTTATTTTGGCAATATTTTTGCATATATTTCTACAAACCACAATTTCCAAACTTAGTGCCTAAAATAAGTATCCACATCCCTGGCACATAATGTTGATTTCAGCATCTTGCAGAGAATCCTGAGCTCATGCATAAACTATATGGTGTACTGAGGCTGCGTGGGGGATAGCTATCCTGCTCAATTATAGTGTGGACTTGAATGTTATAAATTATTCTTATTTTATTAAAATGTAATTATCGTACAAGTGGAGATGACCTTTGTAATTTAAATGTAGATGGACAGGGCTTATAGAGAATAATGTTGCAGGCCATTTGTCTTCTCTCTAGAACACACAGATATGACACAGCAGAAGGGCCACCTCTACTCACAGACATGAGAGAGTATCAGCTTCATCCTCATGCTACTTCATGTGTCCATTAAAAAGCCTTTAACGACCCATTTCTTGACGTCAGCCCAATGATGGCATATTAAATTACCATTTCTAATTGCACATGCTGTGCATCTGCACCATTCCTTCTTTCAGGGCGTCCGACTACCTGACAGTCCTGCTTCATTACTGCTGCTTGAGTTGAGGAGGAGATATTTTCAGGATCTTTTTAACATGGCCAGCACCCACAGCCATTCACCTACGACTGCCTATTGCTTAATGGAGCAACTGGAGAAGCAGCTGGAGGGGAAGAAACGAGAGATGATGATAGCCCAAACAAAAAGTCTGGGTGTAACACAGTGTACCTGCATATGGACACCTTAAGACTGAACATGAGCAATGCTGGCTGATGAAAGACACACAAGACAAATTACATGACCAGGTTCTACAAAAGCTCTGATTGGCATCTCTCTCTGTCATTACAGCCTCTCTCCCAGCTCCCTCAGAATGACAGGAAAACCCAGCTGCAGGTGTGCTTTCTCTGAATGTCAAATCTCAACTTTAACAATGGAAAGACACAAATTAGAGGGTGCCTGGTCAGGTGTCCTGTTGTATTCTCCTTCCGCAGCAGCACTTACTCTGATGCATGGTGCAGCTGTTCACAGAGTTGGAAATAGGTTTCCATTTCCTCCATAATCGGCATATGCAGCAGATTGACATCCAGAACAGTGGCCATGACTGAACACTGGTAACTTCACTGGTGTGAAGGTTACGGACAGACAGAAAGGTCAAAGTCCTGCTGAGACATTTTCTTGCTTTCTGGGAAGGGCACGAAGGGCAACAAACCACAAGCTCCCAGACCAAGTCTCAACCTGCTTTAGTGAGAGTTTTAGCAGAGACAGGGCTCAGCACAAGCTGTTGGAGGACAGATGGGAACAGCATCACATCTCTCAGCACCCGAGCTGGTACAAGGAAACAATTTGCATCTCTCTGAGGCCCATCCTGCCCTCCAAAGCTCTCACACATGGAAAAGGCAGGAGGAAGCAGTTTGTCAGAGGTCTGTGTGCAGCAACAGTGGTAAAATGCAAGCCCAAGAAAAGGTGGCCAACATAAAACAACCCTGGCACAGCAAAGCTGATGTGAACCCCAAATGCTGCTTCTCCATCTACCACGGCTTCTGCAGGGCTTGTTATAGGCACCTCCATACACACACACACTTCTGCCAGATGAGTCAGACAGAGGGATGGAGGAATTTTTCTGGAGAGAAATGTAGTAAGTGACCTCTGCAGTCATTCAGCTTTGCATCACAATCAGGAGGCAAACTTGGGGAGGCTCACATGAGCCCCGAGGATGCCTGTACTACAGCAACCACCCCCTCGACCTTCAGAGAGGTGTGGGATTTCAAGAGCACATAGAGGCTCTGCCCTCCACCCCAATTAGTCTCCACCATCTGTGCTGCATGTCCTGGAAGCAGAAAACAGATCTGAGCTCAGGTCAGAAGATGGAAAAAATTTACACTCGTGCAATGCACAACTGTTCAGATACACATTCCCCAAAATTATTTTGCTTATTCTTCAGGAGCTTCCTCTGAGCAGAAATTGTGGTCAAGTCCTTGAGCAGGCACAATCACCTCTGCCTACAATTCTCTTTTTGTCTTCAAGAGCTGGTCAAATAATATTAATCCAAAACACATCTGAAAGATTATATTTTTTTAAAAGGCTCTCATCTTTGAGGTGGTTCGTATCAAGGCTATCAAAAAATCCTGCCCTGCAATTTGAGGTCAGTGTCTCTTATTTGAGGAGAGGCCATTTTAATTCACTGAGAGTGAGCGTACAAAGGAATACCCAACGGGCAACTGAACCTGGCTGCTTCTCTGACAAAAGGGAAAACCTTGTAAGAGTAGCAGCAAGCTCTCTTTTTTAAATTATTAACTACCTAACATTCAGTAGATACTAAAAGTGGCATGCTATTGATTTTCTTTTGTCCAGAAATGTCATCAGTTTTACTCAAGGGGCTCAAATGGTAATTCGAAGAATAAAAGTTCCTTCTATTTTTAATTCTTTCAATTAATCTAATACTATATCAAGCATTTAAAAATGCTTCTTTTTTTAAAATTATTTTTTATTTTTAACCTTACCTCTTTATTGTAAACTAATAATGATTTTGCTTACTGTTTCGGTATGGAATCCACAAAACCCAGTATCTTTCTGATTTTAGCTATCAACAGGGAGTCACGTCAGTTTTTTGGAGTGAATGTGAAATCGAAGTGGCAGCACACAGACCATTAATGTCAGATACCTCAGTCCTGATAGAACTTTCCTTTATGTTTCTCCCTCTGATTTAGCTGGATTTTTTCCAGAAGATTTACTTTATGTAATGTCACTGATATCAGCACGGCATTAGAATATGAATTAATAAGTAAGCTGAACATAAGCTTTAACTTTGTAATTGATTAGCTGTTATTGAAATATTTAGGCAAAAGACTGACAGTATGCATGCAGAAAACTGTCTAAATGACATATCAATGTGTGATTTTGCAAGAGGAGAAATAAATTTGAATGAGGAAAATATTTTGCTGCATAACTATGCTGAACAATTCTTATAGTAATACATTCTAATATGTTGAAGTTATGCATTTATTGTAATATGTTCAAATTATACACAGTTTAATTAGCTATAATGAATTTTTTAAAATACCCTTTTTTACTTTTATGACTAGGCAATAGCCAGATTTTTCTCTCAAAGAATGAATACACCTCAAGAGAAATGTCTTTGCAAACAGCCATTTATCATGATTTTCCATTTAAAAAAAAAATAATGAAACTCTTGGTTTGGGATCCACTGATGGATTAGTCTTATGTGATTTTAAGAGCATAATGGATCTGATAGTGCGCACAGCAAAACCAAAAAGCTTATGACAGTTGTAAATATTACAGGTCAGGCATACTATAGTTTTATTGGATTATATAGGAGAATTTGTACCATGCCTGCTGATGGTAAACATTGCTGTAATTCCTGTACCTCCCACTGCAAAGACATCCTTCAGCATCCTTCAGTTTTAAGAGCTTTAAAAATACAAGTATTTCACTCATCTAAGTTTATTTACAATGAGTCACTAGGAGGTTTTTAAAGGTAGTTCTCTCAAACTCACTACAAAAGAAAGATTTCAGATCTCTTTTTCACATGCAGAAGGAAATATCTTCATTCCCAGCCAGGCTCACAGAAGAGGGTTTAGAGGTAGTGCCCCGAAATGCAAGCCCTTTTATCCCCAGCAACCCAAAGGCTGGGCAGACAACACAAGAGGTCAGCCACATACACTTACATGTAGCACCTTCACAGCAGGATGTGAACCTATAGAATCACATACACCCAATTCTTGCTATTTACAAGGGAGAGTTACATTCTGTACCAAAAAAAGTTCCCAAGGGGAAAACTTAATAGACACAGTAACTTTGAGTAGAAGTACAAAGCCTTTTCTCCATACAGGCTTTGTACTTGTGTAGCTGATTCATTTAGCAGCATTTTTCATCCCATGAGAGCAGCCACACGAGGTGACCCACCTCACTTAGCAAAGTGTCAAAGCCACTCTGCTCTGCACACCCGTACACCAGAAGATCTATGGGTGGATCTATCTAGCTATGGAATAGTATTGCTCACTTCTCTCCTGAATAAGGACAGCTATGGTGGAGTGAAACTCTTAATAACCATATAACAGCATTCCCTGGCTAGGCTGCCTATACCAGATTGCTAGTTCCACCTCGTTCAGTTGGGTTATGCTATCCCAGAATACACCTGTCCTGTGGATCTCTCCTGGTTAGTGAGCAACAAGAAGGTGCAATGACTTATTAGAAGAATAAATGGAGACACAAACGTATTCACATAAATGCTTTTTACAGGTATGCCTCATCTGGGCTGCAGAGAGGTGAATTTAGAGCACTGCTGCAACACCCTGCTTGCTAAGCCAAGTCCATAACCCAGAGCCCAGCACTGGTACGCTGCACACCTGTTGGTATCCCAGAAAAGTGTTATGAGTCTAGACAGGATCACACACAAAAGCCAGATTAAGAGTATATGAAAGCTGAAAAGGCAGAAATCCAAACAGTTAAAAAGGAAAACATGAAAAACACAAATTAAGCTTGGTACAGCTCTCCAATGCTATGGTCTTATTTCCTACCTCCCCAGAGGGACTGGTGGAGGTAGTTCAGACTCTTGCACTTCCTAATAATCTCTGGACCCCTGCAGTTTCCTAAAGCAAACTGGGAGGAAACAAGCAAAGCAAGGAATTTTATCCCATGGTGTAACAATGACACCTTGATGACACGCAGAGTCCACACCAATGCTGCATGGACTCTAGATCCTCTTGCATTTCCCCTCAGGGAGACGTAAGGACATCTGCTGTCAGCCTGTGAGGCATCAGTGGCAGGACAGTGTCCTGTGCATGGAGCTTCCTTGGAGGGGACTGGGCACCATGAAAAACAATTTGATAAACAGCTGCTGAGTGCAGGACAGTGCCAGGACTGTCTGGGCTGTGGAGGAGAGCCACCTCCAGCTGGTTCAGTCTCTCCTGTCTCTTCCCAGAATGAGGTCCTCCACCAGAGTCTGCCTGAGCCTCTGCTCCAGCGCTGAGCAAGTTCCCACTACTTCCAGTCTCCTGCTTCCTTGCAAGGGGCTCTGCACCACCTGTTGACATTTTGGCATGCTGGCTTCCTAACAACTTCCCCGACTCCTTGTGTCAGTCAAAATGCATGGCCTTGCCAAAGCCGTGAACAGCATGACACTTCCCAGCCAAAGCTCTGGGCTGCGCTCCCCTCCCTCCCCTACCCCCAAAATCTGGTGACCCAACACTGATCTTATCAAGGAATAACATGTGTGCAGGAAGGAGGGGAGAGGATCAGTCCCAGGCACACATATCAGCTTCATCTGCCTCTCTGCTTCCCTGCAAACGGTAAGTTCATTCTCCCTAATTTTCTTAGCCAGCCACTCCAGCTCCTTTGTGGCTGAATCACATGGGATCTCATTCTGCATCCTGCAGGCATCTCCAGTCACACGCATGGCTCGCCCTTCCCTCCCTCCTGAGGCTGGTTTCCTTACGAGGACAAGATCCATGGCTCTGAGGCTCCCACCAGCTTCCCCATTCCCTCTTCAATATCAACCAGATGTGACACACGGGTGAGATGAGAATTAATTTGTGCAAGTTATGTCGAAGTCAGTGGTCAGACATAAGAGAGAGGTTCCAGTCATGTCCCCACTGAGGAGGGGAGAGATGATTCTCATCTTTCTTAAATGTCAGTAAACTTGCAAAAAAGACATCAGTCAAGAATTCCCTCACTGCAAGAAAAGGTTCAACCAGTTTGTGCACAACACTCTAGTCCTTGTGAATTATGTGATGTTTAAGCACTTGCAAAATCTGAGACCTCTTCGCATAGTTCAGACATGCCTAATGCCTCTCCTGACTACCCACCATTGCTCCCTCCCCCCATACTTGCTCTCCTGTGAATTTCCTGATATTGAACAAGAATATATGCTACATTTGTAATTTAATTCTGTTACAAAGTCTTGCAATCAGCAAACTCAAATTTATTGACATCATCTTTTCCCTCATGCTATGGTTCCCACCTGATAATCCTGTTTCCCCGCATCAGCTCTTCACTCTATCTTCTGCTGTCTCTCCCTTATAACCTCCCAGCCTCAATCGCCTTTTTTGTAATTTCAGTTCTCATATTTCAGGCTTCTTGTATAAATATGCCTCTCTTGGAAGTTACAGTCTTGTCCCATCTGTATTCAAACTGGGCTTCTTCCTCTTCCACGCTACAAGTTTTGTCACTATGCCTAAAAATGCAAGAGCCAGCTCTTCCAGAGAGATATGATCACTAGCCAATTGAGGTCATCAGCTCACCAGCCATGCCTGGCAAGATGTTTAGGTCCTGAGATGCTGAAATCACATCCCAGCTCCACAGTCGCATTCCAGTTGTACATCAAGGTAAAACCCAGACAACCATCACCTCCCATCCACCTCTCCCCACCCTGTAGTCTGCTTTTCATGGGACAGAGACTTGTCACAGAGATCACAGTGGACCCAGACCCCCAGTCTGGACAGTGGAGAGATGAGGAGGACCCTGAAGCCAGCCACAGTGCCCACCTCCATCCCAGCTCAGAGGTAGCTACAGGGAGCAGATGGGATGCTGCTGCTGGTGCCTTTGCCTGCACTCAGTACTTCCCACCGCAGCTCAGGGTTGTGACTTCAGGAGAAAGACCTGCTCAGTCTCGACTCCAGACGTGCTTGTTACAGGCAAAATCTTTAGTGACTGAAACATAAAAGATAGTTTTCAAACTGCAATGCTTAACAAGTTTCTTACTCAACCCAGCATGGGAATATTCCATGGGCGGCAAAAGATGCATCTGCCTCTGACACAAAGGCAGCATCTTGCCTGCATTCAAGTCCCCATTCCAAACTGTGGTAACATAAAGCCTTTCTAAAGAAACTTGACATCATTTTTGACACTAAAAAAACCCCAAACAAACACCTCAAGATGTTTTTCTTATTGTTCTTGGAAACAGATGAACTCTTTTATCTAGGATTACAAAAAATTAAATTTAAAAAAATTAGCATTAGGCATATGCTTGGCATTGAAATGCTTAACCCAAACATGAACAGTTTGGCTAACCAGTAAAGTACTGAAAATTGAGTACTGTCTACTGCTAGTGCTCCTAGACACACCTATAATGCTCACAAGGGACAAGTAGACTGTATTAGCTGTGCCAAAGAAGACAAAGTAACGTGTCTTTGCACGGAATACAAGCTCTTAGTTTATCAGTAGGTTAAAAAATAAAAAGTAAAAAAATACAGACAATCCACATTCAAGGACTATGACAACAACAACCAAATCTCGGTAGGTTCAGCACAAAACTAAACAGACTGCAATACCTCCTTAAGAATAGATTCACTTTCTAATTCAATGTCACACTATTATGCAGGGAACACACAAAGCACAAGCTAGTTCCCTGGAAAATGAGTCAGTTAAAAAAAGAAAATATGATCCACAACTGAGGGTTTTTTTTCACACTAAAATAAATCAGAGCATTCATAACTGGGTCTGGCTGGAATAAAACCCAAAACTTGGTTTCCTAAAAATATGCTCGGTAAGTGTTTGGTTGGCACAACAGTGAGTTATCCCACTCAAAATCAGAAAATAGGAAAGTCAGTCACAGCTTTCTAATTCAATAGGAAGTTCTCTTAGAAGTAAAATACCTTGTTTTGCAATTTGTATAAAAAATATTTTTACCTAAAAGCTATGAACAGATTAGGCAAGAATAAAACATAGCTCACTCCTGCCTCTCAGAAAAGCCAGTGGCAAATGTTCCACACATTTAAGTAGAACTGGTTGGGTTTCCTAATCCATCAATAGCTGAATTTTGTGTCTGTCTTTCACTGACAAAACATTCACATTCAGGACATAAAAGCAAATGGGTCAAGAATCTGCAGCATGTGGAGCCTGAGATATTTCTCTTTTCACGGTGTTTGATATCACAGACACAGAAAAAGCTTTAAATAATTAGAAAGACAAAGACAGTATCAAACAAAAGTCAGGATTTTCATGAATGAAATCCTTATAGTTTGAAAGTCATAAGTAGCCTGAAGTTATCCTTCTAATTTATTAGTTCTTCTAAGTAAAAATTAAACCTTTTATAAGAAATCTGATATCTTTATATAGGATACATATCATTCTGACAGACAACAATGCTATTCAAGTATAATAAAAGCTCTAGCTGATGACTGCTGCTAAAAATCTTGGCTCTAGATGAACATTGGCATTGCACAATCCCTGGTTTCTCTGAACAAGCTGGGTTGGATACCATCAGCAGTATCATGGTGCTCTGACACACGTGCCCAGACAAGTTACTCCCAGTACCCAAGGCACCTAATACCTGTAAAAAGCAGTGTGTGATCAGCCAGCCTCCCCATGCTTTCCAGTCGCCTCTCTTATAAAGATGACCTCTTCTGAAAAATCTGAGTAAATGGCACATGTCATGCAATGAGCTTCTTCAAAAAATATGGCTCTGAAAGTATATTCTCATTTTAGAACACATTAATGCTGCATGTTAGGGTCCTTATGAATCTTCAAGTTTTGCCTATCATCCATGGATTATCCGTGGATTAAGCCTCCATCACCTCCAATTACCTTTTCCAGCTCTAAATATCTTCCAAAGGCCCAGCTCTTCCATGATGCCTAATATCTATCATCCATTACGTACAGGTAAAGGGCCACTTGCCCTTCTGTTTGTCCTTCTCTCTCTTTCTCCCTATTCTTCTACACCTTTTCCATCTCAGCTTTCCTTATGTATTGCTGTAATTTGTCTTTGAGGAAGGATAAAGATTAAACATGATGCGGTAAGCAAGACACTGGGGTGAGATTCATGAGATATCAGATTCTGAGTTCACCACAGCCTTCCTCTGTGGCTGGAGAAGAAGCATTGTTTTTGATGAAACCCAAGTTCCACTAGAGTCAAGTCCTCACTGACTTTCCCTCAAGGCCTTCTCCGGCGAATTTCCACTTCTCTCGGGTTTCTCGCCTTTTCATTTTATAGTCTGTGTAGCCTGTAGCTGCTACAGAGAGAGGAGCTGTCTCTTTCCTAATCCAGTTGGGCAGCATCTTTTCATATATCCCACTGTGATAATGTAAGTAATTATCATTAAACCTAATCAATAATACCTATGAATAGGTAGGTACCTATAAAATTGTTTATATTTGATATATCCACTTGTTCCCACCCCTCAAATCTCACACTTCTGAAGATATGATCTTGCATATACTCAAACACAAGAATTTAATATGTAATCAAACATGACAGCATCCATAAGACTACTCAAATGGCTCCCTGCAAAGGATGAAGGCTGGACTGCACATGGCTGAACTGTGTGTAGGTAACACATAAAAATACATATATTTCACATACTTACCTACTGATAGAACTTTTATTGTGCCCTAGAAACTAAAGAGGGAAGCTTATAGAAACTTATTAATTTTATCAAGAGACTGAGATTTCTCAGATGATCCACAAAGTATAAACTATGAACATCTGAATTAGCCAGCAGTTCAGAAACATTGATTTGAAATTGTCTTAGATAGGCTTCAGCCTCAAATATATTAACTGTAATCTGTCTACAATAGCCTAATAATATCCTGAAATCTCTAAGTTCTTTTTTTCATGTGTTTGTGTGCATGCCAAGGATTATACTAAATGTCTTCATTGTTTTCTCCCCCTCCTTTCCTAACCTGTAGCCAAAATCACAAACCATTCAAAGAACTGCAACAGAGAAGGTAGTTGGTATTTCACTGTTATGGACTTAGGTCATGCATATTTAGTATCCATAGGTATTCGGTTATGACTAAACACGTTATTTTGGTGTTAGCTCTCTTGATTCTAAGATCAATAAGTACTGTAAACAATGTGTAAGTAAAAACTTTAACTACAAGGTGCAGAGAAATATTTCTAGCACACAGAGAAAATCTCTGACTTCAAGTTAGAAAAAACCTCTCTGGCATAAAACAGTTACTACTGCTCGTGGAATTTTATGAAGTGTTTTACTATCTGTCCCTTTTGCAACAGACTTTCTAATGTGCCTTAACAGCAATGCTATTTTAATGAATGAATTAATGAATTACACTAGTATACATACTGTAATTTGCTAAACACTTTTCAACTGTACAAAGACAGTGTTCTTTTCAAAAACAAAACCAAAAAATTGGCACTCAGTTTCTAATTAACAGACTAGAAGACATATTCTGCTGACCTTCTGTCAGATTAAGTTTTCTAAACTGCTTGTACTGCATTCATTTTTCTGTGGCTCATAGTTTAGCTATTTAGCTTACTTTTTTTTTTTTTGTTTTCCTCACAGAAAATGATTCTGTTTTCTGTGTCATAGCATTTTTCTCTTTTCAGCACTAGCACATTTTATTTTTTTTAAATGTTTATGTAATACTCTATTTGCATCTTTAATGTTTTGTTTATTTTAAAAACCAAGAGCTGAGCATGCACATTACTGAGGCAGAAAGCATAGTAATGGAACAACAGGCTTTTATTTGTCAGCTGAAATAATGTGTGCATTCAACCAAATTTTTCCTTTTAAATTAGAAATTAGAAAGTTAAATGTGTATGCTAAGATCAGCTATAACAAAAAGAGAGGAGGTGACTTCAGTGCACTAATCTCCATTTTGAACACCCTAAAGGTTCACGTAAGACTTCTTAAAGTGCATGAATTAGTTGGATACCTAAACCTTACTAAAATTTTTGTGGGACCTGGATGCCTAGCTGTAGGAGACTACTTTGAAACTGAGGATTTTAGTATTAATTTAATTTCCAAACAGATCCTTGAGCTAGGCAAGTGATGGAGAGCAAGTGATGGAGACACATTTTTTTAAAAAGTCACCAGTGACCCGGAAAACTGCTGAATTTCATAATGACCTTAGGTCAGACATGTAGTATTGATTATTAACTTAGCAGAGTAATTCATGCTACATGACCTTTCTTGAATAAATTTCGAAGTTAGTTGCATAGTTTGCACTATTGTATTATGTTGGAACTTTCCTTAATTAATCTTGAAATGTTTGGCTTTTGGTAGATTCACACAAGCCCACAACAGATATCATACACCTTCACATACATACAGGACACATATTCATGGAGATTACAGGGAAAGATCACTAATGTATAGACATTACATTGATGATCAGATCAATCAATTTAAAAGATTTTGGTTTAAAACAATTAAATAATACTAATATGGTGTGCAAAAAAAATGCAATGTAACAGATCTCGGTATTTTTGCATTAAAGGGTAATAAAAGGGTACAGTCCTTGATAACAAAATGCTTGATCCTATGAAGATAGAGAGGAAAATTCTTATTAGGTTGCTGACAGTCTGATTCAGAAGTCACAAGGCCCACACAGTCTGATTTTCAAAACCTAACGGAGACTTTCCATTAGCCCAAATAGCCTTTGGTTCAGACTCTTAAAAGCATATGACTGCCTACAAATACATTGTGCAGATGCCTGGCCCACAGGCTCTTCCCCATAGGCTAAAAATAAAAATACCCCTTCATATCAGGAACACTAGAGTTTCAAAATCTGTAAGAAATTAGAAAGTACTAGATGGTACTAAGAAACCTACTATTTTAGATGCATACACTAAGACATAAGACAATCAATCATGTCATTATGAGATGTCCTGCAAGACATCTAATCATCATGCAAAATGCCTTCCTATTGACAACAGTTTTCTGACAGAAAGCATAAACACTTACCGACAACATGACCAAAAACTCATTCCCATCAGACATTTAAATATTGCAAGCATTGACCTCTTCCAGACACCCAAACTCGTGTCCAGTGGATCATGCAGTGAAGGCAATGGAGCTGGCAATTGTGATGAGGCTTTTGAGTGAGTAGTGCCTCCAGCCCTGCAGTCCACGATGGACTGAATCTTCCTCCTTAGTGCAATGCATTACAGTGAAAAAAAATGACCAAAAAAAGGAAAGAGGAAGGGAAAGGGAAAAGGAAAAGCCTACTAGTTAGCCCAAACGTCGGCATTTGTCTTGGATGTGCTCAACACTGATAAAAAGCCAAGCGAAGCTGTTCAAAAGTTTTTGCATCAGGACATTTCTCCTCCATTAGGTATGTTCATTTTCCCTTTGTGTACCAAGAAATTACTTGTGCTTTCACTATGAAACTAGTAACAAAACTAAATGCTACAGTTTATTTACAAAAATAAATGAAAATAAAATTGCAGGAAAGAGCTTTCAGAAGTGGAGGCTGGTGACTTGCCATGTAGTGGACACTAACCTAATTATACAGGAGTCTTTAAAGCAGCTTTGGAGGTGATCATTTCTGTGATTCTGTTAAAAGCTCAGCAAAAAGCAGAGTTGGGCCACTCACACAGTATCACAGAATCACAGAATGTTAGGGATTGGAAGGGACCTCAAAAGATCATCTAGTCCAATCCCCCTGCCAGAGCAGGAATACCTAGGTCAGGTCACACAGGAACATGTCCAGGTGGGCTTTTCCTCAGCCTCGGCGGGCCTCTTTTCCAGAGAGGGAGACTCCACAACCTCTCTGGGCAGCCTGTTCCAGTGTTTTGTTACCCTCACTATGAAGAAGTTTTAGTTTCTAACAGGATTTTCTCAAACAACAGATGTCTCTTGCCAACTGCATTTAGCAACCAAGCATAAGTAAAATCAAATGCCCTTTTTGCAGGTCACGAAAATATAGACTGATTCAGGCAAATACTAGCTGCAAGCTTCTTTCTTAAAAGAAGCTTTGGGTCTGGCTTTTGGGTCATATTAGGCACATTAGGAGATCTATTTTCATATAACTTTGTTTCTTAATTAAGAAGACATTTTTAACTGCAATTTTCATCCTTCTTGCTTCAGCAGCAGCTAGGGCAGAACAAAATCCTTTATTCAAGAGGGTTGCCCAGCTATGCTGTTGCTTCAGCCCCACCATTTCTCTCCCAGGCTGCCCCCAAGCCCCCTACACAGACCTGGCTTTGCTCATGTAGACAACTGCTAGAAGGCAGGGGGATGTATGATGGGTGCACAGATCTCAAAACTGTTTTTTCCACAAAATGCTGTTTTTTCAAATAGCATTGTTCTCATCTGTGTAACAGTTAGTACTCTGCATCTTTAAAAGTAGGCATGTAAAACTGGAAAGATTTCTCAACCAGGATTAAATATCCACTACCTTTAATTATTGCACAATTAAAATAATAATGGTAGGCTTTTTTGACTAATCAAATAAAAATGAACATTTAATTGAACATTTCATGAATGTTTCATATCAATCAGGAAATAAAATACTCTTGAATTTTTATTGCAGTATTTGCTTGTGTGACTGAGAGCTCTTTAAGGCATAAACGAATGTAAAAAAACCATTAATTTACAGCACATTTGCCCTCACTAGGACTAAAGAGTGCACAGGAAAACAAAAAATGTTCTTTGACATGTCTTAATAAAAATATATGCAAATAATTTGGAAAACAAGAACAACAGCATGTAACAGCAGAAAACTTCTAAAAGAAGCCGAAATTGTTGCTGGCGGGTTTTTCCCTTAGTTAAATAGACAGGTGAAAATTCCCCTTTAGGAAAGTGCATGCAGAGCATTTAGGTTTTTTGGAGGAAAATTATTGTACGGGCTAGTTTCCAAAAATACTGTGGCTATCCAACATAATCAGATGGCAAGTATGTGAATAACAAAAGTTAAAATCCCTAAAAGTAATGAGATTCATTTGATAATTGTATGAACGCAAGATAAATGTTGTCCTTTCAATTTGTGCTCTGACCACTGAGGATGTAACTTTATGGACAACTTTCCAGCAGCACCTTGATGTAAGCAGTGGCTGCTCTGAAGACGCCGGATAATTTGCTATATTATATTTCAAATGGATTAACCCCCCAACTCACCAGGCAGCCACAGTAAACACATGTTCATACAGGGAAAATACAATGGGAGAGAAAGCAAATAAAGGTGAAAGGACAGGGTTTCCACAGACATAAAGTACAGCTTTCCTTTTTTTTTTTTTTTTAATTAGGGATGCTCAGATTCTTGAGCAGTTACATGAGTTTTAGTGCTGGAGAGCTAAAAAACACAGCAAAGGAACAAGACTTGCAATAACATTATGAGCAGGAGTGGCACTGAAGGGTTCAGTCTGCTCAGCTGACAATCTCTCAGAAAATTGCAGTTTAAGTCCTAGGCAGACATCCTTGTTAATGCAGCCATATTGTAACCTGCCATATGATTCAGATAATCAATTTGATTATGCGAAGTGATAGATGAGAGCCCCATTTCTCACATCTTCCCCTGCAGGTATGTGAAGAAAAAAAACAGAACTCACCATTATTCACCAGGACATGGAGTGGACAATTCTTTGCTCTAAACCGCTGCACAAACTGCCGTATAGACTTCATGGAAGCCAAATCACAGTATAAAAACTCCACTGGGAGAGAAAAGACGAAAAAAAAAAGAGTTAAGTCAGTTACACTGGTATAAAAACAGATTTACAGATATCAACAAGGACCCCTGTGATGTCACCAGCAAAGTAAAGATTTTTAAAATAAAACAGGCTTTTGAAAATCATGGGTGAAGCTCATCTCAGAAGATTCCTTCTTTCTCCTTCATTTCTTTCTTCATTTCTATTTTTAAACTATTGATTCTTCACAGAGCAAATATGAGGAATGTTCCTACCAGGAGGCGAAGAAGGAGCAAATATGTCCCAGTCCTGTTTTTATTACTGCTACCATTTAGGAAGAGTGGCTACAGCTCTTCAGCACTGAGATGATCAAAACATGAAAACCAAATGGACCTGTGTTTCTTATACCAAATTATCTGCCAAGTGTCTGTAATCCAAATAGTGGTGGAGTCTGACAACATGTTATAAACCAAAACTTTATTGAGGGAGAAGGGAAGATGAGCAACAACTCGCCCAAATGGCAACTCATCCAATCACTGATAGCAAACATGGCATCATAAGGGATGCCATGGCTCTGGAGGACATCCAGGGTCACTTGGTGTCCAGGTCACCTGGCAGCAGCACACAGTCATGTAAATGCCTTTTGAGTGCAGTTAAGAATCACCCCACCCCTTGGCTCCAGCAATGGCAGGGTGGTTTGAGAGGATCAAACCTCACATGGTTACTGTGGTCAGCAAGCATCCTGCCTACAGTGCCGGTGTCAGTCAAGGGGCAGGGTGGCAGGGGACAGGGTGTTGGCAGTCCGCTTACACCAACAAAGGTGGTCAAGGGGCAGGGTAGCAGTGTCTCAAAGTATATTTAACACTACTATGTTTTTATTTCCAAGCAAACATGTCTCTAACAAAAGCATCCTGTGTCCAAAGCATTCATCAGCCATGAACCTTCACTAGAACACTACAAAATTAATTAATTAAAAATTTAAAAGATTATTTAAATCCCCCAATAATTTTAAACCCAGCAGGTCTGAAAATTCTCCTACTGTTGCAGTTGTTCAGCTTTCACCCCCTGACTCTCACAGCACTACTTCATCAGTTGCCTTGCCTGGCATGACAGCCATGACTGGGGTTATGAAGTGAAAACAAGTGATGTCCCTCCACAACAGCAGTAGTTATCCCCACACAAACAATCCAAATTCTTTAAAAACTGCAAAGGGGAAATAGAAAATTGTGACCTCATCCACCTGTTTTAGCCTTTTAGAAAATATACATATTGCACACCAAGCTTTTGGTTTGTTTCAGCATTAGCTACGTTTTAAGCAAGAAAATGTGTCTCTAGTGCAGATGTTACTCTCTCTTTTGGTTTGATTCATGTCCTAGTGGGAGTCCAAGGCAGCTACATGCTGTCAACTCTGCTCCAGCCGGACCCAGAGTACACTAGGGCTCTGAGGTGGATTTGCCTGAATCTCTTCAATAAAGTGAATTTTCCAAGAAAGATCAAAAGGTATTTCAACTTGAGAAAGTTAGATAGTACTGAGCAACCTCCAGTGACTAAGTCCAGCAGAAAGAAAAGTGAAGGCCATACAAAGCGTGCTCCCCTTTCACTCTGTGTCCTTTGCAGGGTGAGTCCGTACTGTCCAGTTTGATTTCAACGAACTCCCAGACTTCCTGAGCTGTGGCAACCTCTGCACAGATGCTTGGTCCCCAGGATGGTCTAGGCCACCTCAGCTGAGGACTAGGGCTTCAGGTCCTCCCTGTTTTTTTCCCCACTCCCCTCTGCCCTCCCACCTCATGTCCCTAGGGCTGCTCCCTTAAGCTCCATGGGAAGGAACAGCCACCCCATTCCTTGCACATGGCTTCCCCCACCTTTTCCTGTGAAAGAAACAGCCTTTATAAGAAAGGAAAATTAAAGATACACGGTTCTTCATACATGCTAAAGAAAGCCTTTCTGACAAGAACATTAAACTATTGGTAAACAGGCTCCAACACACGCTGCAATAAGATACTTCTCCTGTTTCTCTTTTCCCTGGTCCATCAGTGATATTCACCAAACTGTTTCATTCTGTCACAACCAAGGCTGTGAGCTATAATGCCTCTTTATAGCGTGTCTGTAGAATAAGAATTTAGGAAGGCCTGCAGACACAACAGCAAGTTAAATCACAAAAGACAATCACAGCTATTATTAAAATCCTTTAGAGAAGAACAGTTCCTTCAGTTCACTTCAGTATTACACAATATAATGCTTCAATAATCCTTATGTATTTTGAAGCTAGACAGCATTAGTCCTCTGAAATTGTCTTAGTGAATTTATCGTAATTACTCAGTGGCCTTTTCCATTTTAAAAAAAAAAAAAAAAAAAGAAAAGCTTAGATTCCAGTTTAAGATAGTGTAAACACATTTTTTCTAAAAGGCTGTAAAGTCATACCATTTCAAGAACACTAACCCATGAATAACACTGGACAATTTCTTGAGCTCCCTTTAGGAGGTCTGCAATTCTGTTTAATTTCACTGGTGTCCTGCATCTGGAGGTGGTAAGGAAATGCAAAAGTTATTAACTTCTGTAAAAGAAGAGAGTTGTTCAGTTCATACCTCTTGTGGCCTAGCAGCTAAATAAAAACCACATGAACAGCACTGTAATTGCTCAGATGCACAAAACCTGGTTGTACTAACTTATTAGTAACTAGTGAAACAATGAATGGAGTAAAGACCTAAGTAAATCTTTATGCTGGCTCTGCTGTTGCTCTCCTTCTCCAGGCAGCTCATCAAGGAAAGAGATTAGGGAAAGCATGATCAGCTTCTCAGGAGGCAGATACTCACACTGCCAATGGAAGAGTCCCTTTTAGTACAAAATATTCATCTTGGTACTGAAGGCATTGGGTTTTAATTAGCTGCAGCATTTTCTGGCACAGTGCAAAAGTTAACAGCTTCTTCACCACTCATATGGACTGTGGCAACATTATTGACTCTGCTGGATTTTGCTAATGACACTACATGTGCAAGGAAAGAAGACCTCTAAAAACATTCATTGTGCTAAATTTTAATTTTAATCTCTCCCCTCATCTGACCTCAATCTGCATTTTCAGCTACAATGGTAGTTAGATAACCAGTGTGCCAAGGCGAGTGCTTTTCAGGCCAACTGGTACAATCCCACCCTTCCTGGGAATTAACTTCTTGCTACATTTGTCTCATCTCCTCTCCCTTAATTTTGTACTTTTGCAGAGCAACTGCTGTCCTTCATTATGACTGTACAGTGCCCAGAGTGATGGCATACTAGGCCAAGACTATCATTACTAAGCTTATTTACTTGCTTACTTGGGAAGCGTGTCATCGTATCCAGTATTTGTAAAGCACTTGCCATCAAAAGATCAGAACATGGTTTTGAAAAGAAAATAAACAAAAAAATAAAACCCCAAACTTCTTTTTGCTCACAGTGCAGAAACATTAATGGCCGAAGTCCTTGTTCGTGCTTATTCACGTGTGGCGGCTCATTGCCAGGGAGGCAGTCTCACTGGCGTGAGTGCTGCACCAGCTGAGGTGCCGTTCCACTAGAGAAAGAGAGCCAGAACACAGCTCCAAGTCATGCACTGACTCAACCGTAAGGTCCATGAACAGAAAACCAGTGTACTGTGTTCAGCTCTGGGGCCCCCAACATAAGAAGGACATGGACCTGTTGGAGTGAGTCCAGAGGAAGGCCACGAAGATGATCAGAGGGCTGGAGTACCTCACCTATGAAGACAGGCTGACAGAGTTGGGGTTGTTCAGCCTGGAGAAGAGAAGGCTCCAGGGAGACCTTATAGAACCTTCCAGTACCTGAAGGGGCCTGGAAGAAGCTGGAGAGGGACTTTTTACAAGGGCATGGAGTGACAGGATGAGGGGTAATAGTTTTAAACTGGAAGAGGGCAGATTTAGATTAGATATTAGGAAGAAATTCTTCACTGTGAGGATGGTGAGACACTGGCACAGGTTGCCCAGGGAAGTTGTGTCTGCCCCCTCCCTGAAAGTGTTCAAGGCCAGGCTAGATGGGGCTTTGAGCAACCTGGTCTGGTAGGAGGTGTCCCTGCCATGGCATGGGGGTTGGAACTAGATGATCTTTAAGGTCCCTTCCAACCCAAACCATTCTATAATTCTATGATTCTTTGTCCCATGGTATAAGTATTTAGCTTTTTGTAGCAGTGTACCAAATAACTACATGTCTGGAAGATAAGGACAATAGTTTTCAGAATACTTCAAAGCATGCACAAAGATACCAAGCAAACCATTTTTAAAAATATCTTAATTATTAAAGATCATTGTTTAATGATGTGAGCAAATGACCAAACCTGAACTTGAACTAACAATGTGACTTCAATCACTTTTCAGAAACAACAATGGCAAAAGTTTTTCTGTATGGGATAGGTATGACCAAAAACAATAAATATGTTCAATTATGACAAACAAACTGAAGCATATGCCAAAATTAGTATTTAGACATGTTACTTCTTACCTTTTTGGTTTGTCTGCCACTAGACTTCAAATTATTCAAGTACCTAATAATTGACAATAGTGGTCACTATGCTTTTGAGTTTAATAATAAGTTTTCAAAACTAACTGGTTCCTTTGATTTGCTGCATGCCATTCAGAAAAAAAATGAGGAATATAATCTACATATAGAATATCTGCAGCTAATGCTGCAGAGATACTCTGTTTTCTAACTCTATCCCGTTTTACCTTTCTCTCTCCTATACTTCCCCTTGCTTTCAGGTACTTCCAGAATGACAGACATGCCCTTATTTCTCTTTCTTCTACTGGGTATGTTCCTTGTTCTTACCTAAATTATCTTTCCAATGAAAACAAATGAGTACATAATTGTCAGACACTGGCTAAAATATTCACTGTTAAAAATATTTAACTATTATTCTATTGTAATTTGATGACTCAGTTGTCAGAAAGTTATTAGCTAATAAAATATAAAAGGAGCATAATTTCCCAAAAGACAGAGTTACTTATGCCATTATTCACAAATGAATAGATATGTATATGATGGTGTTACAACTGCTGCTTTGCCTAACTGCTTTCTTTGTAACATGTATCTGCCTGGTGCAGCATCTTTTCAGTAACAGAGAAGTCAGTATGATGTTTTTCAGGCTGCTCCTCAATAAGACCATACAAATCCCACAAAGTTGTCAGTTGCTGGCTGACTGTACACGACACCACTGAGCACCTGTACAGCTCAGTGCCTGTTCCTGAGCTGTGCACTGTGTTTGCTTGGTTGTGTTAAGTGCAGTCTGGAGACCTGAAGGACAGGCACATGGTGGCTCTTGGACAGCTTTCTGACACCATGAACCCTATGGAAGCCCAGAGGAGCCCCAGCATTATGAGAGCCTGACACAGCCCCTGAGTGCCCATGGTCCCTTGAGTTTTCCCCTTTCGATCAACTTATCTATTTCTGTCCATCTGTTTCTTCACACTATTAGCATACTTTTCGTTTTAACATCTAGAGTTCCCCTCCTTTGCTTTTCATGTCAGCCCAGTTGACTCTTGTTGCACATTTCTTCTGTGTCTGTATCACAGATGCATAAAAAGCATGAAACAGGAATTTTGGGCTACTATGGAAAGAAAATTCAGAAACAAAAAGAATATTGCAGTGAAGGATCAGGGAGTGTAACTTCTGAGATATTCTGTTTGGGCTCCTGAAAGACTATGTCACTTAACTTTGATTTAGATCAGATTAAGATGAGATGGAGGCCACCTACAAACTACCATTTTTTTCTGCATTAAACTCAAACTCATCATCTTGAAATTACTAAGCAGCTACAGCTCCACCTCAGCAGAAATAATGCATCAGTCAATTTTCTTTTATTACTTATGCCAAAGCAATTTTCCATCATGCTTTCACTTTCTTTTTATTGTGTTAGAAACACAAACAGGGGATCCATTCTAGGGAAAGCTGCAACTCTGCCCAGCATGGCAGGGAGCTGAGAACTCATAGTCCATGGCAGAAAGAGGATTATAGAAAGGATTGCTTTGCCTGTTCCCATTTGCCACCCATCTGTCCCGTATCTGAAGATACCAGCAGGAAGAGTTACTTCTCCAGCAAGGCACAAAGAATGGTTCCAAGACAAGAAAATAAAAAATGGTGCTCAGTAGTCACATATTCCTACTCAAGAACCTGTTCCAAAAGCTCCACACAGATGCATTGTTCTCTGTCTGTCATATCTCCACATGGGCATCACAGAATTTTGCCTATCGTCTACCATTCTGCATCGCAGAGTTATACTTTAGCATTTGCACAGCAGCAAGGAGAAATGTTGTCTTGCTCATGAAAGAACTGAATGTGCTTCTGAGCACCTGGACAGTGCAACGGAGATTATGTTTATCAGAAAGTGATCTTAATGAGGCAAATATCTACCATTTCGTAGATGCTGCGATGCAAGGCTAGAGAAGCTCTGTCAGCAAGGTAGCAGGTGGAAATGAAGTGAAGCAAACCCCAGGAGAGAAAAATCATGAATTCTGAGGAGGAGAAAACATAAAGCAGTATTAACTGGAGCCTCTTTCCCTTTTGTCACTGCCCTGTCCTTGCTGACACTAATGAACAGTGGCTTTGGCTAGTCCAGTAGTCAGACGCAAGCTTGGTATCTTCCTTCTCCTGTGGTCCTCTCCCCAGAGTAAGGTGTCCCAGAATCAACTCATCTTTCTCAGCAATGTCTGCTCATCTGCTTACATATGCTCCAGCCAAAACAAAAGTCATTCTCAATCAACACAGGGCTGCCAAGGGAGGGGAATAAACTTCTGGAAATTCTCACCAGCTGAGCTCAAAACTGTGGCCATTATATGACAACACTGTGAGTGAAAAACGCAAAAGCGCTTCTAGGCTGCTAACACAAACCTGGGGTTTATCAGTCTACAAACTGGGTATGTATGGAAGCACACAAGCCCCCATCGACAGAACATGTCTCCTGTTAACAGAACTTTTCTATGTTGTCCAGGACTAACACAAAGGCTGGGATGCAAGTTTTGCTCAGACATGCATGATGACAGAACATTACGTGCTACTCAGGACTACAAGATGCTTACTTTAATAGGACTTCTAGGAAAACAAAAACAAACAAAAACCCACAGGTAAATAAGGCATGTACCAGCCAATTGCATATTCAGCTGTACAGTCATGACAAATGCAGCAAGCACAGCATCTCCTATTTATGCCATTCTCCTGCCCTTGTGTACTTGATGACCTCTCTGGCTTCTACACCACGAGCACTCCAGAATCTCCCTCATTCTGCATTAGCAGTCAAGATTCATAGGAATTAAATATTAAATGGACTAATCCATAGAAAATCCTAGTATGTGCAATCCTACCTACAGAACTGGCTGACCCTTCATTCTAGCTGTGGTTATGGTGACAATTTGCAGAACTTTGGCTCCCAGTCCTTCAAATTATTTTACATATGTGACTGTGGACCAAAATGTTGGCTCTTGCCTGTTGTGCATCTTAGAAGTTCCCCCCCAGTCTTCTCCCCTGTCCTTTATTAGTCTGAATAATTTTATGACACTTTTTCAGACCACTGGTCTTTCAAAACTTATTAATAGATATAATAAACCATGGCTAACTCTAGCACAGATTCACTCTTCAACCTGATGCTTGTGATATGTCATTGAAGATAGATGGAACACATCCATCTGGCAAAGTGTGTGAGTGCACTGTCATGAATCAAAATAGCGAGTGTATTTAAAGACATATGGTTTGGGTACGGTCACTAAAAGATACACTCACAACTGCAGTTAGACTAGTTTGTCTACAGCCTTCCAGCAGGCAAGTGGGAGCAACTAAACTCAGCTGCTCCTTCTCTGAGTCATTCATTCTAGCGCCACTAACTTTAAAGACAGTCTAATGAGACTAGGTTCCTGCACCTAATGTCCACCTTTGTGAACAGCCTCTGTGTGCCAACCTCCAGCCTATTCAGTGAAAAAAAAGAGCTCTGCATGGGTGCTCAAGACATAAACAGAAATTCACATTGGGCAAATATTAGTAATTCAGGCTTTTTTTTTTTCTTCCTCAGAATGGTTTGAACATTGTCTATTCAAAGAGCTATTGCAAAGAAAAGGCATTTCATGGTGCCATTTCTTAAACACATAGCTTTAATCTATTGTACTAAGAGAAATGAGGAAAAATATTTCAGCTTTCTGAGAGATGCTTTCTTTCTCAGAGGTAGAAGAGTAAAATAAAAAAGAAATTTGCTCTCAGAAACTGAGCAGTCTGGCTTAGCTACTCTCAAGTTCCACAAGAGAAGTGTGTGGACTAGTCCATTGATCCTTTGACTTGCTAAATTCAATAAACAGCCCAGTAGCTCGTGTACTGGTTAATCAAAATGTGCAAAATTCCAGGGTAAAGAACAGTGTTTCAGTTCCATCACTACCAGCAGCTTCCATTATTGTCAAAATTCCAGCTCATCACAGGACAGCCCCTGAACAGCTTCAGAGATCCAGTTACCAGAGCACTGGGACATAACGGCAATACCAAAAGCAACAGAAATGCCCATGCATGACTCTGCTAATTGCACCACCAGGTAGGATGCTAGTTAGATATGCTACCATTTTAGCACAGTTGCTACAGGCATAGCACGCTCTGGGTTTTCCAGCCACGCAAGTAGTGCTTTGCGGCATAATATTTGATATTTTCTGTCCAGTAGGCACAGGGCTTGAAAAGAAATTAGCTGCCATTGACTTATCAGGAGAGTAACCTTAGGAGGTGGTGGCAGCAGGACAAGAGCAGTGGGATCCATAGTCAGTTCCCAGGGTGAGAAAGGTTATCTCAGCTTCCTGTGGGTAAAATTTCCTCCAGATTATTGACTGGGGAGGACTTATTTTTTTGAAAATAGTAAATACAATAATAGATACATAAAAAATTTCCTCATATCCTTGCTGGAAATTAGATGTCACCTCCCTCCTCTTCCTCATGAGTTTTGGTGCTCATCAACCAAGTTTCTGACTGCAGAAACATGCAGTTTTCTGATATCCTCCCTTGTTGCTATGGGAAGACTTTTTTACCCCACTGAACAACTGTTTTGGGAACCCCTTCTGCCATAATTTCTGGTATCTACTGGTGTGCCTTCATATAGGCTGAAGGGAGTACAATTCTGGCAGCTTCATAGGCCCATTTAGAGCCCTGTGGAGAAATGACAGGAAAATTACATGGTCACACCAGTTCCACTCTGGGGTGGATATTGGGGGAAGGGGGAGGGGGAAGTGTCACAGTGGAAATGCTTCTCATATCTCTTTGAGGACTGAGGAAGGCAGCCTTGATGCCATTCACAGCTAGGTTTGTTTTCTGCCCTGCACAAGGACCAGAAACAAGAGGACAGGTCCAGGTAAAACCCCTCTGCCTCATGGGGACAGCAGACCTCAGAGTGAGCATCTGAAGATTTATCACATATGAACAGAAGAGGAGATGGTTTAGAATACCCTCATTCCTATTATACATACTTTCAGATGTATTTTCCTCTTGCTCCTTGGTGAACAGATTTTTATATTAAATTTCATCTCTATATTTTGTGAATTGCAGATACATTTCTTTTTCATCTTGGGTGACATTTACTCCTCACAGTGGCTTATCTCTATACTGTGACTTATATCTCATTTAAAACCTCAAAATATATGACACATGTGACACACACATTACAGTGTCCTTATATTGACACTTTCCATCAGGAATGAGACTCAAGTAGAGAGCTTTCTGGAAGCAATACAGAGTCAAGCTATTAAAGAAGATAAAAGTCAGCAAGGCTTTTACAAGATAACAAAATGAAAATGTACTTCAGAGCAAGCTAGAACCATGAGTCTTCCTAGAAAAGATGCTGAGTCCTCAACAGATTTAAACTGATATAGTTCTGAAAAGTATATGGAGCTATCATTTGTTCCCAGTTTCTCAGCTCTGGACTTGCAAGTTCCCAATGCATCTTGAGTTGCGTAGCTTAGAAGTTAAGATATTGAATCACTTTTGTTTAATTTGATGATCAAGGACAAATGCATGCATATGAAAGAGTACCAGTGAGGACAAAAAAGGACCAGTGATATTTTTCTGGCAGCCTTCTCCTTCAGAAAATTTTATTAGACATGCACCCTGACTAAAACATGCACCAGCAGTCCTTGAGCTGTTCCCCTCTTGACTTGCAAAATGTCTTTTCTGTATGAACAGCTTACTCTTCAAAAGCAAGTGTAATTTATTTATTCAAAACATTTTCTCCAAGCTAGCCAAACCCTATCAAATTCAACTTAGTTTCAAATGAGCTACCTTTTTAATATCTTTACACTCCTATATCTTGCTTCCCTCAGCTTCACTAATTTACTTATTTTTTAATGTGAAAATCTACATTCTTCACCTTAAAAAAAATAATAAAAAAGAATCCTTCACATTCCCAATGAATTCATTTTGGAGAGAAAATCAACACAAGCTTCAGTGAAGGAGAGGCTGTTCAGAAAGTCAGGAGTTTGCTAAAAGAGGGCTACCTTAATTTCAGGCACTCCTAGAGCCATAATATCTTTAGAAGAGACTTCTTATTCTAGTTGCTACAGTAATGAACCTTCAGATCCAATTACCCCACATTTGGACTGAAATAGCTCAGTGCTAATGATAACCCAGTTTCCACAGTGGCCCAGAACTGAGCTGGGCTGCTTGGTTGTCATTGGTGCAGGTCTGGCTTCTCCTGTCCTCTCAAGGATGTAATTGTCAAGAGATGTGAACTGGCTGCTACTACTGCTTTTTAAAAATAGATTTAGACCTTCTGTGCTATTTTATGGCAAGTACCAAAGGTTTCAGTCAAAACTCAGAATGCAACCAGCATGTCCTAGTCTGCTGTGCAGGAGCTTCTTTCCATAAGTCAATTTCAAATATATACTTGGAGATCTGAAAAAAAACCCTTCCAATAGGACTGTTTGCCAGTACACTATCTAGACACTTCATACATAAAATCAACCTTCAATTCATGGCCAGAGTTTAATACCAGAGAATCATTATGTGATGGCAAACCAACTCTCCCATTGGATACATTTCCTGAAAAAAGAATGCATTTTCTGAGTATAGCTGCTTACCATTTCAAAACCACCAAAATATAAACCTCCAATGTGAAGAAGTATGTTTGTAATAGGCTTTGGTATTACCATGAAAACACCTCAGCAAATATTCTGCTCCACACCCTCTGAGGTAACACAGTGGCTGATAGTGTCTCTGCTTTGCAGTACTTCAAGGACAAAAACCTTGTAAAGTCAAAGGAAATAAAACAAAGAAGAAGAGAATAACATTTCCAAGTTCCAGGCAAGAATAACTGAGTGGTCCAGAACACAATATCTCATGCTCTAAACGAGAACTATCCTTAACACATACTTCTCTCAATGCTGCCTTCCTTTTCCCCAGAAGTTTTCTGCTTTTTCCCTCATGTCAGTCCCAGCACCCATGCAGAAAGCTTGAGCAGCTTTCGGATCCAGCTTCAATCAACTTTTTTCTCCTTTTTTGCTTTTTATGGAGATAGTCTTCACATGGATCAGAGAGTCACTCCATCCCCGTGGCAGCAGAGGCAGCAGAGCTGGTGGAGGGGAGGCAGCAGGAGCAAGCAGTTGGCATGGAGGAGACATGAGAGGCAAGGGCTGCCCCTTCCACGAGCCATGCAGCTTTAGGGCCAGGTTAGTCACAGGTAACCTAGTTTCTGACCAGCCGGTGGGGTGCCTGCTCTCCCCTCGCATCCCTGTCCCTCTTCACTCCTTCCACACAGGTCTGCTGGCATAACTGCTTGTCCTGGCTCATGCCAAACTATGCCTGGGATGTTATCAGAGTTATGGTAAGGGAATTGCTACCTTGTGTAGCAATGCCATTGCCCTTTCCCACTCTTGCAAGAATCAGGATGCACAGACTTACTTTTTCCTTTTCTCCAGATCTGACACTAGGCTGTTTCATGCTTAAGCAAGCTTAGCTCTGTAGAGGGATTCTAAAATATGATTCATCTGACCTGTTTCATAAATCTAGTTTAAGATGAGATGAATCATGTCCTACAACTGTTTATTCCTCTCCAGAGACTGCAAAGGGAGCTTGGGGACACTGACTCAGATTTAAACCTCTGCATTATAAACTTCAAAATTAGGTGATTTGAATCCCAGTGTTCAGTTTCAACTAATAATGAACAGAGAATGAGAGAAAAATCAGAGAACTGGGCATGCGTGCAGATGACTCAGTGTTATCCACCACACTCAAGATTAGGAAAAAAAAGAGTGAGGACTTCCAGGAGGATCTTTCCAAAGGCTCACAGATAGCTAGCTAACACAAAGAAAATTCATGCTGGAAGGAGATAAGGAGTCTTGCAGGGAGTGTTTAAATTCTTTTTGTATTGTGAATACCTCTGAAATAACTGTGACTTCTCAACACAAAAACTGAGATATCGTTGCATACTCTAATTGATGAATGCATCCTGAGAGTCAAAGTAGGTAAAGATGATTGTGGCAGTTGGGTTTGGTGTCACTAGGTATGTACATGCACATAACTGACACCAAGCTTAAGCAAACTTCAACAGATTATCATTTCTAAAGTAACAACAGTATAGCAATGCATCCGAGGTGAGAACTGACAGTTTTGCTGCTGCTCTATAAATCACACAGCTCTCACAGCTACTAATCTGCTGCAGAGATCTTGCTAGCAAAGTGACAGGAGATAGAAGTGCAGAAGAATAAAATGTCAAGAATAGAACCAGAGACTCTTGATTGCAGCTTCAGAGGCTGCCCTCCACCTCCTTTCTCTTTTTACTTCTATACAAATAGGTATTATTATTTTCAAGGATGTATTCATATAAGAGAGGCTTTTTCTTTTTCTTTTGAGATCAATTCATCTTTAGGAAACTTTAGATCTTACCACCCCCTAGCCCTGTTTTGTTACTTACTTTGCTATTTTTCTTCTCATCTCACGTCCCTTGCTGGTCCTGCAGAACTTTCAACATGATCACTCTTATGTAGTGTCCCTATTTAGCAAGGGGCTTTAAAGCAATTATCTTTCATAGCAGTTCCCTGCTAATGCTGACCTGGAATTTCAGGAAATGTAAGACAGAGCCACTGAGCAAGGAGCCATGGGGTTCTTCTCCATCTCAGTACTCAGTGTTTCTGGTATTTTCATTCTTCTTGAAGGCAAACTGACTTTTGGACATCTGAGCAATTCTTCTTCTTAGGAATGCACATCCTGTGTAATGTCCAGTCTCAACTCATGTTGATAACCATTTTCATTAGATAGTTTGTGGAAATTCTTCCTTTCATTAGGAAAAAAATCACTGGGAAGGCCATGTTGGCTGGAAAGGGTACACTCTCATTTGGGGACTATTTAGGAAAGAAACAGATGCTTTTAACTACAACACCACCACCCCCCTTTTTTTTTTTTCAGGAAAATCAAAACAAAGTAATTTTTCTAAAGGTACAGCTTGGGGAAGGTACCAGGTGAGCAAAAAAAGGATACTTAAGTCTTCCTCCTGTTCAAAAATTCAGCTCGTGCATGACACTTTTTGCCATTGCCCTTTGCAGCAGCTTTAGAGAAAGGACTACCTGTACAAATAAGTCTCTGCATTCCTGTTCAGTCTTTGGACTTTCTGGAGATACTTTCATCAGCTAAACTAATTTTAAAAAAATGTTAGTGGGATACTCCTCCTGCTCTGAATTTCTCACCTGCAGAAGGGGTGCAAAGTATGGAGCAATGCATTAGTTGTGCTACAGTAATGGCAGCCAGATTGGCCAACAGAGATGTATAGCTAAGGTAAAAGCATAACAAATGTATGAATCTATTTCTGTACGCATCTGCTCTCTAAATAGTGAGGAAGAAACCAGCAGTATGTAGAACGGTCTGTCTTTTTTGAGGTAGTAATCAAAGCACTGTTTTTTCCCCCTTGAGCACACCCTCCACAGGCAAGCCTTTAAGAGGCGGGAGGGAGAAAATGGTTTCTCCTTAGTCTGCTTATACCCAAGTATAACTCAAATACAGATGAACTGCATTTTTTTTTTCCATTCTCTTTCCTAATAAAAATAAACTCAGAAAGACAAACCTCTCTTAAATTTTGCATCCTCTGAAGGGAATTAATAATGTATGAAATTATTCTTCCTACACTTTCTGATGTATTATCGGCATTTGGTTAATGAAGAAGCTAGGAATTCTCCTCACCATAGATTATTATTTCTAATATGGTGATATATGTGATGCTGACATTATGAAGAAGGGCATTAAAGAAGTACAACTGGCAGGATTCTGGATCTGAGGACTTATGAAGGTTTTTGATTTCTGCTTAATGCCAAACTAGCGTTTTTGGGGAAGGTAATCCCCCCATATCAGATAATAACTATTATACAATCGAGCATGCTATTCTAGCAGGCTACCTTTAAGAGCAGCTCTAGATCTGAATGTTACCTTTTGAATACATTTTAAATTGCTGCAGAGCCCCAGATTAGCAGTGCTGCAAGATCAAAAGGCTCTGATGCAAAATTTTGGTGCAGCATGCTGCAACATATAAAAACCACACTGCCTGTTTTTAACAGATTCTCACCCACCATAGCACCTCCTTAAGTCTATGCTTAGGGCTCAGCTCAACTCACACTTGTAGAGGGCTGAATACAGACCCTGATGCAGTGTATAACCCACCCCAGTGCTGGGTAGGGTGGTGGGTCCCCTTCCTGCCCTCCCTCCCTTGTCCAGGAAAGGGCAGCACAGCTGATCAGGCACCCGTCTGGAAAAGTGTGTCAGCTCTGCCTGGGGTAAGGGGCGAGCAGGACCATAGGGAGCCTCGGAGCAACCACCCAGCCCCAACACCCCATGCCGGCACAGGGGCCGTGTGCTTCCTCCAGTTGGTTCATAGAAGTGACAAACATCTCCTCAACCACTGGTTTTGGGGCTGAAGTAAATTTGGTTAGCTGTGTATAAAGCTCTGAAACAGCACATTTTAATAGGCATGTAGAGTGCTAATTTAAGGGTAAATTATATATTTGGGTTAGCAGCTTCTCTGCTTTGTTGTTTGGTTCTTTCAGACTACCTGGATGGTAGCCATTAACGCTCTCTGATTTATCTCTGTTTAATTTGTCCACTTTTTCAGACCCTTGGCTGCTGGTAATTCAATTTCTGGCAACTGCAGACCATCGCTTCCTATTAGAAGTTACACCCCAAGGCAGACATACTGCCATCTGCACTGTAACGGTGGTGGTAGCTAGTGGATGTGAAGAGGCACATGTCCAGATGCCACTTGGACACTGAAACAGCTTTAATATACAAATGATGTTTGGATTAGAAATACCCTCTGAATCCAAATAACAGACTCTTAGAAACATTAGGGTACTCTCCTGAGGGACCCTTCTACCCAGTACTTGAATTCTGCATATTGTTCTGACAGCTTCAATGGATGCAGAAAACTAAGGATTTTCCTTTTCTTAGTCTCCAAAATCATCAAAGGAGGAGCTAATCCCCATCCGGTCACCATATACACTTGCTTCACTTCCTTCATCTTCCCTTATCTTCCCAGTCTCCATGCCCTCCAGAAGAAATCTTCCTTCAGGAGGTTTGTGCTTACAGCAAACCACCAGGTTCTGCTTTCCTGAGAAATATATCCCATTCCCAGCTGACAGCAGTAGCTCTCTGCAGGCTGCAGGCACAGTGCAGCAGCACAAGGCGCTGCTGCATGTAAGAGCTGGGAGGCATCATCCCCTCTCCAGCAAGCCTGTAAATGATACACGTCTTGGCCTGAATTAAAGAGGGATGATTATATTTTAGGCAGAAATTACACCAAAATCTGTCTAAAAAGCTCAACAAGGATGTAGCCTACAGACAGTGAGGTGAAAAGCAAACGGGAATGGCTGAAGTATGCCCACACTTGTAGCACAGGGCTCCTGGCAAAAAGAGGGAGCCTCGCCCCACGCTGTGTTGCACAGATCAGCACCAACCAGTATTGCCCATCATTCTGACCTCCCATGTGACACAGGGCCTGACCCTACAGTTACCCATTCCTGAGTTGAACTTGTAATTTCCCAGTGAGCTACAGCACAGCTTGATGAGCTACTAGCTGAGGGAGATGCTGCTACTTCTCCACAGGGCTAGTTATCTTGAGATGTGGAAGACCTGTATGGCCATGGTTGCATCTCCCTGTCCTCTGATGAGAAGGAAGGACAACAGAGGTTATCTTGTGTGATGACCAAGTGGGTGGAGAGTTGTTCATGACACCAATGGAGATTTTTTTTTGCTCCCTACTATGTCTCCTTGCATAAATATTTAGGTTTTTAACTGCAATCTTATTGTTATTTCCTAAGCAGAGATTCACCTGACATTATCCAGGGAGAGTTTCATCTGTCTCTACCCAAATGGTTCAGTATCTGTCTAATAACATATCTTCAGACTTTGTGGTCTTCACAGTGAGAAAGTTGTAATTTGCTCCTTTTTGACAGGCACAGCCATCTGTAATACACATCCAAACAGTTTGTGTGGATGACTTCCCCCAGATTTCAGCTTTAATTTCTGTTTTGAAATTACCCTCCCAAAGAGAATGAGGTGAAGCAGAAAGACTTCAGGCCCACTAACAGACATTCTCTATTAAGCTGTTACAAAAGTCATGAAGAAAAAGGTAAATTGATCATAAATATTTCCTGTCCCTGTGTTCTTGTTCTCTTTGCCATTGCCTCAGCTAAGTCAATTGAGGAAGAACGAGAAGCTCAAGCCAGAGAGAACAGAGAACAATTTAAGACATTTGGGCAACCTGGAATGTAATTTTGCTGGAGGGCAATATTCACTTTCTACATAATTTTCTTTTTGTGGAATAAAGGACTTGTTACAGCTTGGCAATGCATTTTAGGAGATTTAAATTTCTAACAGAAAACAAACCCTTTAAGATGCTTGACTTGCATTGTTCCAAATTACTACATTCTTTAGCTCTAATCAACCTGGTTTTGATCATTGCTCTTTTAAGATATATTTTCTTAGCATAAGCAGAAGTTACATTGTCTCTGCATAAGCTGTGACTCACAGCTATGATTTTACACTACTTCAATGCAGGACTGTTTTCAAACTCTCTAAAAAAATGTGTATTCAACCAGTATATCTGCAAAGATTTAAAAAATATGAAATATTTTTTTCAGTATTACTAATGTTGACACCTATTTTTTCCACTGGAAACCATGGCTACAATATCCAGCCAATAATTTTTTTACTTCAGTTGGAGTGAGCGGCAACCATTAAAAGGCCAAAAGTGTGCGATTAAAGTATGTGAGTGATGGCTCATGACATTTCAAAAGTTACAGGTTATGTTTCACTCACAAAGTTGAGGAAAAGATATTTTTACTCCATGCTCAGAGAAGGGAGCCCTTCCATGCTTCTCTACATTGACAGGGTTAGTTTGCCCACATCGAGAGCAGTTTCTCACTCCTCTTTGCCCTTGGTTTCCTGACTACTATACTTTGCGGCTGAAGTGAATCCAATCTTAGGAAAGGCCAGTCTATGCTGCTCCTTTTTTTTCCTGGGAGTAGGGTCATGGCAAATTTTGCCTATTAACTGGCAGGACAGCTTAGCCTGAAGCAGAAATCCAGGGCAACGCCTTTCCTCCTGTTCGCCACTTCTCTATTTCCCTCTACCACAGTTGCATTCTTGTATTCTTTCAATTCTTTAAAATCTGGTTTTATTTATAGTAAGGGAGGGCACAAATTACGCATCCCTCCTTCCAACTGAATTCTGTCTTTGGTGCTTTTCAATGAAAGGAGGGGGAAGAGGGTACATCTAGTACTTACAAAACAGTGGGAGCAATCCTTCCAGTGGCTGGAAATACACATCAAGAAGAATGTGTGTTGTGCATTAATTCCTGTCAGAAACACGTAATCTGTCACTTTTTAAACTGTATGATTTTGTTTCAATTACAAGAGGGGAAATAAGGCCAAGTTATTAGGGGAAAAGTGACAAAACTGATGACTGACACGAGGGAAACTTAGAGCCGGTACTGATACAATATAAAGAACATATCCAAGATCTCTCAGAGGTTATCAGAATATTCCTTCTGTTTGTTATACTGTGGTCAGCTTATGATAAAGCCACCTACTAATAACAGTCAGACTTGGAATCGAAGAATGTTTAGAGATATTGTTTGTAAAAAGAAATTTAAAAAAAAGCCCAACAAACAGTGCTATTAATTCTGTAACGCACCTTGGGTAAAAACTCTTGAAAGCTCAAGTGCTCTGCAAAAGCACAAGCAAGACGGAAGAAGGAAAGTTTAATTTGGAATAAAAATCCAATGGCTTAATACAAAGTTCTACCAATGTAGCTCCAAAATCAAATGCAGGTCCAACACCATGCCTGGTTTAGTGGAACCTTAAAAGTACACTGGCTTATATACAGATGTTCTAACTTCATTTCCTTAGGATACAGATCAGTAAGAAAATGGTTTTAAAAAAGTTCTTTTCTCAACATCAGTTAACTTCTGTAAAGCGCAGGAAAAGCTCTAATATTATCCAAGTGACAAAAACTTATCACTTTCACATTTTTATCAGATCTTGCTCCTTTCAAACACTTAGAAAGAAAAACACAGACTGAAGAGACTTATAAGACACAATTTTAGAAAAGCCACTAGTCATCAAAAACCCTGACCTAAGTATGCAGGTGAGTCAGGAAAGATTACCATGCAACATGGCTTATATATTTAAAACATCACAAGATTAGAAGAGCCATAGGAAAAAGTGTGAATTTTTCTACAAATAGCGAGATTCCTGTAGGCCCTTACTGCAGTCACTGTTTAGTGGGATCCCTTTGAAGTAAAAGGATGAGCTATCATGTGTGAGAACATCAAAGTAGGCAAATAACGACACGTTAGTGTGGCAAATGGTATGACTTCCAGTTATCTGTTCACAGCTCTGTATTTCTGCAAGACAATGTGGATAGCATACCAATGTGTACAGGGAAGGTCTGACAGATAGGAATACTTGGTCTGTGTTGATAACAAATAGTAAGACTATCAGATTCACAACAAAGCATGGAACTGAAAAATTTCTAATTCAGAGTTCAAATCATATTACCCAATCTTGCTGAAAATAATGCAGTGGGAATAAATGTCACGAATTTTGAAAAAACATTAAAAAATCATCAGACCATGCAAAAGACACCTCTGTAATCTATGAGCTGTTTCCTGGCCACTTATCACATTTATTCCAGCAGTCTCTGTCCTCAATCCATTAAAATATAGCATTAGCTGGTGAAAGGATTCAGTGCTATTTCAGTATTTGAGAGCTGTTTGAACCCAAGGTTTCAAACAGTTTTGTAAGCAAAATTGCCAGAGTTTATCAAGAAGGGTAAAATACAGCAAAATAATTATATACATTTGTAATTAATTATTTCTCCATTGAAATGCAAAAATTGATCTGTGACAAATAATTATTAAAAACTCTTAACAGTGAAAAGACAATGGCAATTTTGTAAACTAATTTAATGGCTGACTTACTTGGTAAGTTAATGGTAAATTATTTGTTGCAAATTCTTTATTCATTTTCTATTTACACAAGGGAGCCCCAATTTTGGTTAAGCTATAGAAACCATTGTAATAACAAATAATAAAAGATATTATCTAATCCTTATGGTTTTGTCTGGGTTTGTAGAAGAGAAAGCAGAAGAGCTTGGAAGATTCTGATTTTTATTTTACTGTATAAGGTGACAAACCAGCAACCTATTTGCAGTTAAATTTAGGAAGCCTGGAGTGAGCAAATCACCACAAATCATGGGTATATCCACATGTTCCATGTCACATCCCTTCATAAACTTATTGCTTTCTACTTTAGAAATAGCATTTTTCTCCTATGGGAAGCCTGATCCACAATCTCACCCTTCCAGCTGGTGGGAAACTTTTTCTAACTTCTAGCCTAAACCTACTCATGGCTAGCTTATAATTCATTGTTTTAGTAAATTGTCTTTTATTGTAAATATATTTGTACTGGTTTTATTATTTACCCCATTGAGATATCCACAGGCAGTGAGGCTATCCTCTCTAACATTCAATTATTTTTGGGCAAAACCAGCCAAGTTGATTTAGTCTTTTTTTTTTTTTTTTTTTTTGCTAAAGCAGACTGTTTGAAAGCCTTCTCTGTTTCAGCTTGCACTCACCTTTGTTGAACACATAGGACAGTAACCTGAAATTTAGACAGAATTCAACATAAGTTAGTACTGATATTTTCTAATTTCCTTTGGGTATACACGACCAAATACATCTTAGGGTCATATATCTTTTTCACAGATATATGAAAGCCTATGCTGCTACAGTAGTGGCTTATCTTTGTCACTTTTAGTCATCCCAGTAACACTGAATCCACTGATGTCCTCCTTTTCTTCAGTTATTTATAACAGATGAGCTTTGAATTTATAGCTGAAAACTTGTTTTATGTCATGGCTCAGGAAACCTTTTGATACCAGGCAGACAAAACACATCTCAGCATTAACAGTTTGCAGCTTATTAGCACAGCATACTTCTGCTGAATTTCACTGCACCACACAGAGCTTCATTTGAGATGATTAAAATTTTATATCAAGACATTCAAGTAAGCCATGCTGGAAAATCTGCCATTAAAATTCTTTTAAGTCTCATCATACCAATCCAGGGAAAAATCAACTATGACAGTCTTGGAAAAGTTCATATTTAAATAATGTTCTTTGTTGTCCATATAGGACATATAAAAAAAGTCACCACCAAATAGCACAGTGACTTTTTTAACATACCACCCCTTCCTCTTAGCTAGATTTTGGGGGAATATAAGAAGAAAAATGGGAGGGCAGAAGAAAGGGCAGTATTTGGAGCCAAAGTTTGCTGATCTCACAAAATGTAAAAAAAAAATAGCTAAAACACATTAAGAATGAGAAAAAATATATAGCAAGCTATAGTTATGCAAAGAATACAACAGCAACAACTAACTGGACTTGAATTAGTTGGAAGAAAGTAAATCAGAAGGAAAGTTTTAAACAAATTTACCTCAGAAATGCTTCATTGCCCATGAAAACTATGAGAAAACATAACGTGAAGAGGATTTGGGTTTGGGGTGTGGTTTTTTTGGTCTGGATTTCTGTGCAACAGAGGTTCCTTCCTTTGCTTTTTTTTTTTTCTTTTTCTTCTTTTTAATGGTAATAAATGTTTTTAAAACTTCTTTCTCAGTTTAGTCATGCTATAACACCTAAGCAGTACCCAGCCACAAGGAGCATGTCATGGGTCTGTAGCTGGTCTTGCTGGCTGAGTTCCTGGCAGCAAAATCCAGTCATGGAACTACGTCATCATGAGAATAAACCTTCCTGTTCTGACTGCAAAATTATTATTCCTGCCTTCCTGTTTGATAAACCATGTTAACACAAGCCTGTATTATATTTCTATATATTTTTTGGTACTTCCTCATTATTGGACATTTTCCTACCAACATGTATGTCCTATCACAATTTCCTTCTATCCATTGTATCTCTTCTGGGGAAGAGATTCCCTCCCTGGAATTGTTTAAGGCCAGGTTGGATGGGGCTTTGAGCAAGCTGGTCTACTGGGAGGTGTCCCTGTTCATGGCAGAGAGGGCAGAACTAGATGATCTTTAAGGTCCCTTCCAACCCAAACCATTCTGTGATTCTATGATTCTCTTGACTTGTGATTTCTATTTTCTAGTGTCCTATCACATCTTCCTCTACCACACTCCCTGTTATAATGGAAGAGTGAATTGGCAATTCAAAGCTTCTCTGCTTATTCCTTCAGGTTTTGCACCTACCACTGAAAGCAATTTTTTTTTTCCAGTCTTCAGATAGTTCCTGCACGGATCTTCTGTGCAAACTTGCTTGACTTTGCCCACAGTGGGTAACTGAAATCCATCTGCCCATGACTGATAGCTACATCTACACCAACCACTTGATAGCCTGTGTCCTACTTCCTCCAGTTACCTGCAGAGTCAGATGACCCTCTTTAGGCCCTAATCTCTGTCCTATTATTTAAACCTAGATCTTGCTATACATTCCTTCTCCAGGATCTGCCAGACCTGAGAAATCTCACAGCAATCAGTGGAACATTAAAGAGGTCATTTCCATCCCACTGGACCTATGATCGGTGGTCTGGATAGACAAGCTTGCTCTGACCCTCCCCACTCAAAGTTCAGGAGACTAATCCTGATGTCTTAACCTGTTAAAACAGGATAATTCATTAGACATCAGTGCTGTCACTCATGAACATGCTCTTGCTCTGGCATAATGCTTATGGATTTGAAAATGCAGGGCATGTTTAAATAGATGAACAGCAAGTAGGTTATGTGAGTTCTTTGTCTTCTATCTTTCCTTTAATGAAATTCTGCTATGTTGGAAAGCATTTTAATGAAATGCATACAGGAAACAAGCAGAAGTTGCTTGAAAATTAGAGTTAATTATGCATTAACTGCAAATCTTGTATGCAATGGTCTGAACACAGTACTTAACACGCTTAACATCAGAAGTTTAATGATTAAAAAACCCAAAATGCTTTCAGTCCCTCTTACAGTTGTATAAAAGCATGAATTATTTGGCTTATTAAGAGATAGAAAGTATTAAATTATTAGTATTGGGGTATTCTTTCTGTTTCCTACTTTAATTCATTTGCAGTACCTTCCCCATACACATGGTGTTGGCATAACTGTTCCTACAGAAATGGATATTTTACAGGATAGAATCAACAGATACGGACAGGATAACAAAAATGACAAGGCAATCTGAGAAAAAAAAGCCCTCATACTAAGTTCTCTAAAGAGAATTATGTAGCCCAGACACTACACTTCCAACTCTAGTGCTTTTGAGATGCACTTCAGTTTCCTAGTAGTCAGAAGAATCTCTGGAAGGTGACCTTCCTTCACTAACAGTATCAGAAACACAGGAATCTGTATATTTACCTAGATGATTAGAATTAAAAAGTATGACAAGAACAATAAAAACATTTTTATTTCCCACTTTTTTTGATTACAATTTCTAGCAGTTAGGTAGAATTTATTAGCACTAAGAAATTAAATCACAGAATCACATAATGTTAGGGATTGGAAGGGACCTCAAAAGATCATCTAGTCCAATCCCCCTGCCAGAGCAGGAATACCTAGATCAGGTCACACAGGAACATGTCCAGGCGGGTTTTGAATGTCTCCAGAGAAGGAGACTCCACAACCTCTCTGGGCAGCCTGTTCCAGTGTTCTGTTACCCTCACTGTGAAGAAGTTCTTCCTCACATTTATGCAGAACCTCCTATGTTCCAGCTTGCATCCATTGCCCCTTGTCCTATCATTGGATGTCACTGAGAAGAGCCTGGCTCCATCCTCATGACACTCACCCTTTACATATTTATAAACATTAATGAGGTCACCCCTCAGTCTCCTCTTCTCCAAGCTAAAGAGACCCAGCTCCCTCAGCCTTTCCTCATAAGGGAGATGTTCCACTCCCTTCATCATCTTTGTGGCTCTGTGCTGGACTGTCCTTCTTGAACTGGGGGGCCCAGAACTGGACACAATATTCCAGATGTGGCCTCACCAGGTTGAAGTAGAGGGGGAGGAGAACCTCTCTCGACCTACTAACCACACCCCTTCTAATCCACCCCAGGATGCCATTGGCCTTCTCAGCCACAAGGGCACATTGCTGGCTCATGGTCATCCTGCTGTCCACCAGGACCCCCAGGTCCCTTTCCTCTACGCTGCTTTCCAGCAGGTCAGTCCCCAACTTATACTGGCACATGGGGTTTTTCTTCCCCAGATGCAAGATTCTACAGTTGCCCTTGTTATATTTCATTAAATTTCTCCCCACCCAACTCTCCAGCCTGTCTAGGTCTCTCTGAATGGCAGCACAGCCTTCTGGTGTGTCAGCCACTCCTCCCAGTTTTGTGTCATCAGCAAACTTGATGACAGAGCACTCTATTCCCTCATCCAAATCATTGATGAATATACTGAATAGTACTGGTCCCAGTACCAACCCGTGAGGGACTCCACTAGATACAGGCCTCCAACTAGTCTCTGTCCCATTGACCACGTTTTGCCAATTACTAGGCCTAGTACAAAGGACACAGCCAGCAGAAAAACAATCCAGTAAGTAGATTCTATTGCACGTAAAGGGGTCAGTATATAGAGGATCACTGGGGGTAGAAACAAGTCAGATCACAAATAATGGATATCAACCCCAGCAACCCCAGGAATGACATAGCATGACCCGTAGTAGATGGAACAAACAGACATACAAGGTAACCCACAGAGAAAATGGGAGACAACCAAGACAATAAGGTGATCACATACGATAGAGGTAACCCCATGTTGCCTCCCCACAAAGCCCGTGTTTGTAGGTGCCAGACCTGACTGCGATCCAGTTGCATGAGGAGCAAGGAGGTCCTTCCCCAACAGGAATCTCTGTGAAGTGCATCCACCTCACAGACAGACTCTCCAACTCTTCCTGCAAGTGGTCCCAGCTTTTATATCCAAAGCAGGACACCTGGCACTCATCACCAAAATGCAGGGCACCTGGGGCTTGTTTACCCAAGGGCTTTCCCTACAAGGCCGGCCACACCTTGGAGGAAAGCCAAAAGGCAAACTCATCCCCTCCTCTTAAAGGGCCATGGGGACCACCCATATGTCAACCTTAATTCAGAGCTTGGGGTTCAGACCCCAGCACTTCACCACAGCTCTCTGGCTTCTTTCCTTCAGCCAGTTCACAATCCACCTCACTAACTGATCATCCAGACCACACTTCCTCAGTTTAGCTGAGAGGATGCTGTGGGAGACTGTGTCAAATGCCTTGCCAAAATCAAGATAGACCACATCCACTGCTTTACCATCATCTATCCACCGGGTTATGTCCTCATAAAAGGCTATCAGGTTGGTGAAGCATGACTTCCCCTTGGTGAAGCCATGTTGACTGCCCCTAATGGCCCTCTTATCCTTGACATGCCTAGAGACAGCACCAAGGATAAGTTGTTCCATCACCTTTCCAGGGATGGAGGTGAGGCTGACCGGTCTATAGTTACCCGGGTCTTCCTTCTTGCCCTTTTTGAAGACCGGAGTGACATCTGCTTTCCTCCAGTCCTCAGGCACCTCTCCCGTTCCCCATGACTTAACAAAGATGATGGAGAGTGGCCTTGCAATGACATCTGCCAGCTTACCCATGGGTGCATCCCATCAGGACCCATGGATTTATGGATGTTCAGGTTGCTTAACTGATCCCTAACCCAGTCCTCATCAGCCACAACCAACTCCTCCCCTATCCTGACTTCCTCTGGAGCCTCAGGGGTCCTGGGCTCCTCAGGACAGCCCCCAGCAGTATAGACAGAGGCAAAGTAGGCATCAGTAACTCTGCCTTCTTTTTATGCTCTGTCACCAGGGCACCCACCTCATTCACCAGTGGGCCTACATTGCCTCTAGTGTTCGTTTTACCTGCAATGTATTTGAAGAAGCCCTTTCTGTTGTCCTTGACCTTTCTTTAATTCCAAGGAGGCCTTGGCTTTCCTAGTTGCCTCCCTGTATCCTCTGACAACAGACTTATATTCCTCCCAAGTGGCCAGCCCCTCCTTCTGTGATCTGTACATTCTCTTCTTCCACTTGAGTTTGCCCAGCAGTTCCCTGTTTAACCATGCAGGTCTCCTGGCACCCTTTCTTGACTTCCTACCTGTTGGGATGCACTGATCTTGAGCTCGGAAGAAGAGGTCCTTGAATGCTAACCAACTATCTCGGGCCCCTTTACCTTCAAGTACCCTGTCCCATGGGATTTCCCCTAGCAATTGCTTGAAAAGGCCAAAGTTGGCCCTCCTGAAGTCCAGGGTTGTAGTTCTGCTAGGTATTCTGTTCCTGACACACGAGATCCTGAACTCCACCATCTCATGGTCACTGCAACCAAGACTACCCTGAGCCTTCAACCAGACCCTCCTTGTTAATGAGAATAAGATCCAGCAGTGCTCCTCTCCTAGTTGGCTCATCCAGTATTTGCATCAGGAAGTTATCATCAATGCACTGAAGGAACCTCCTGGACTGTGGCTGGCTGGCTGAGCAGGCCTTCTAGCAAATATCAGGGTAGTTAAAGTCCCCCATGACAACCAGGGCCTGCATTTGTGAGACCTCTACCAGCTGCCTGTAGAAGGCCTCATCAACCTCCTCGTCCTGATCCAGTGGCCTGTAACAGACACCCACAACAGTATCACCCATGCCAGCCTGCCCCTTAATTCACACCCACAAGCTCTCAACTCGCTCCTGATCTGCCCCTGGACAGAACTCAACACACCCTAGTTGCTCCCTCACGTAAAGAGCAACTCCACCACCTCACCTCGCTGGCCTGTCTTTCCTGAAAAGGACACAGCCATCCATGACCACATTCCAGTCATGCGAGCTGTCCCACCAGGTCTCTGTAATCGCCACTAGATTATAACCCCCTGACCGAACACGGATTTCTAACTCCTCCTGTTTATTCCCCATGCTGCGTGCATTGGTGTACAGGCATTTCAGAGAGCGAGCTGAGCACGCTGATTTCACCCCAGGGGGGTGGGAGGCCTCCTGGTCTTTATCAATACTAGAGCCCTGCCCCAGTGGTGCAAGGCCAGCTACAACCCCATCCCCCTTCGAATCTAGTTTAAAGTTCTCTGAATGAGCTCTGCTAATACCTGTCCCAGAACCCTTTTGCCCCTGCAAGATAAACCTTCCCCATGTATTACTGTCAGATTTTTTGTCTTATAAAACCAGCCATTATCAAAGAACCCAAAGGCCTGCCTGTAGCACCAGTCTCATAGCCAGGCATTTATGGAATGAATCCTATTCTGTCCCATGCCATCACCTGAAAATGGAAGGAGGGAGGAAAAAATAACCTGTGCCCCAGACTCTCACCAACTGTCCCAAGGCCTTGAAGTCTTTCTTCATCCCCCTCAGGCTATGGGATGCAGCTTCCTCCCCTCCTGTCTGGAAAATCAGTAATGGGCAGTAGTCTGTCGACTGCACCAGGCTGGGGAGTTTCCGGGTGATATCCCTGATCCGGGCTCCAGGTAGACTGCAGACCTCCCTGTGGTGAGGGTCAGCTCTGCATATTGGGCCCTCAGTTCCCTTGAGGAGTGAGTCTCCAACAACTAGAACTCTTCTCTTCTTCCTTGTGGAAGAGGTTGTTATATTTTTGTTAGGTTTTCCTGTCTGTGGTGAGACCTCTGATGTAGGTTGCCTCTCCACCACATCCTCATCAGTCTGGCTGTATTCAACCAGGGCCTCATATCTATTTCTCAGAGGCACCTGGGGAGGCAAGGTGGGTGCTTGCCTTCTGCCACAGCCATAAACTTGCCCCCACTCACCCCTTTCATTTAGGATTTAGGCCACATCTGGAGTATTGTGTCCAGTTCTGGGCCCCCCAGTTCAAGAAGGACAGGGAACTACTTGAGAGAGTCCAGTGCAGAGCCACAAAGATGATGAAGGGAGTGGAACATCTCCCTTATGAGGAAAGGCTGAGGGAGCTGGGTCTCTTTAGCTTGGAGAAGAGGAGACTGAGGGGTGACCTCATTAATGTTTATAAATATGTTAAGGGTGAGTGTCATGAGGGTGGAGCCAGGCTCTTCTCAGTGACATCCAATGATAGGACAAGGGGCAATAGATGCAAGCTGGAACATAGGAGGTTCCGCATAAATGTGAGGAAGAATTTCCTCACAGTGAGGGTAACAGAACACTGGAACAGGCTGCCCAGAGAGGTTGTGGAGTCTCCTTCTCTGGAGACATTCAAAACCCGCCTGGACATGTTCCTGTGTGACCTGATCTAGGTATTCCTGCTCTGGCAGGGGGATTGGACTAGATGATCTTTTGAGGTCCCTTCCAGTCCCTAACATTCTGTGATTCTGTGATTCTGTCATCCTCCTGAGAGGGGCAGAGTACAGGGGCACTTCGATGAGTTAGTTACATTTGTGAGAGGTATCTTGAAGACAGTAGCTACCGATGTTACCATTTCTTGTAAAAGCAGGTGTCCAGATATGATGAAAATTATCCACAAAAGACTGCATTCTTTGAACCTGTCATTCTACTTCTACTATGACGCTGAAAAATGAAATTGATTTACCTGCTCATCTATCCCAGCTTTTGTTCTTTTCCTAAGAACTCATTGACCCATCTAACTATCTTGGTCTATATCTTTTCTTATTTGCATCATAACATTTTTCTCAGAGACCCAGTGAGATCATTAATTTATATTTCAGAACTCAAAATCTCTCTTTCAGAAAGGTAGTCTATTTTGATCTAAGCCTAGACAAGATGAAAAATCTATCTCTTCTGGAAATTTTATTATTCTATTTATTTTATTTTCCATTTTATCACCCTTGTTACTAAATCTTATTCCTCATTTGACCTTTCCTGCCTTTAACTGAGGGACATAGGTCAGATAATACCCACCGCCTGAGCTTTCAGATCTAGTTCCAGTCTTCACAGGAGACCACAAATCATACAATCACCTTTATAACCGTTAGGAATGTTGTATTACCACTAGTTTTCAAGTCTCCCTAACACATTCTTAATTGCTTTTGTTACGTTTGGGGTTTTTTCCCCCCAACGCTGCTAACAGTTCTTTAGTTTTAGTACCTTTTGTATTTTTTCTCTTAAAATGTATGACAATGGACTGTGCTATTCCAGGAAAAATTTACAGGGTCAGACAGAAACTGAACACAGATTTTTTGCCTGGGGTGTCAACTGGCAGAATGCAAGCTGGCTCTGGTCTGGAATTTGATGAAGAGCTGTGCATAAGCAAATATACTTGGCAAATACTTGGGTAACACCTAAGTTTCCCTCTAAGGCACTTTCTCCAGTTGTGCAGTTATTTCCTTGATCCACCCTTACACTTTCCCCAGTTTTTCCAATACCTTAGGTGTGTGTACACATACATGTATGTACACACATTTATATTTTGTTGCATCAAGTTTGATTTTCAGAGTATCATTAAAAAGGTTTGTATATTCACAGTTAAGGGTTTTAATGTGCTTGCTCATTCTTTTGATTTTGCCAAGCACTGTACAAAGTATGCATTCTCGATTTCCTTAATCTTAGGGTCATATTTTTTTAATCCAATTTTGGTTTAGTGTTGAGTGGGGTTTTTTTTAGGGAAAAAGGGATCAATGCGTACAATTAACAGGAGGACATAGAAAAAGAGTTAAGGCAAGTCCTTGACTTGTCTACTTACTTTTGTGTGGCCTATGGGCTATCCCAATTTATTAAGGTTAACAGTGAAATTATTCTAATGAAAAACAAGCAATTTAACAGGTATGTAATTTGGGGGGTGAGATTATTTTTTTCATTCTTTTCAGGCCAAACTTTAACTCTGCCAACTGGAGCCACCTCCCTCTCCCCCCAGAAGCCAACCACTTCCAATGAAACATCAGGAGAGACCATTTTCTAGCCAGTGCTTTGCATCAACACCATTCATGCAGCTCAGAAGTAGTTGACCAGATTTTTATTGACCTTTTCCAAGTAATGTACTTTGGCATGAGATCAAGCATGAAGAAGATATGAAGCAACTGAAAAGGAGAGGAGGTGACAGGGATTCAAATGGCAAACAAACCAGCATTAGCTGCTCTAGGGAGGTGCCTCAGAGAGCTGCAGCAAATCTCAGTTTGGAGTGCATGGATGATACCTCCCTTCCAGCCTTAGCCTAGCGAGGTTACAGGTATTACTTATCGAGTGTTTTCTCCCTGGGGTGGTTTCTGTGCCCATACTGAAGATGTTCACTGTCCACCCGGCCATGTGCGCCTGCTGCACTGCCCTGCACGGCTGCACCTGGAGTTTCCTGACAGCTCGTCAGGGGCTGCGTGGGCCAAGCACCCCACTTCTGCTGCAAAAGACACTTTGCTCCTTGTGTCAGCAAGTATCAAACACATCAACAGCCTCCTTTGCCCTCAAGACACACAAACAGCCCAAGACGAATGGAGGCTGTAGTGCAGTTCAAACCAATACTTTTCAGCAACACTGTGCTGTTATGAAACAAAGTGAGAAACTCATTTTCCAGGAAAGAAAATCCTTGTTAGATGAAAACTACAAGGGAACAGCTATTAAAAATGTCAGAGATGTACTGCAGGGTTTTAGTTGCATTTTTCTTATTACTGAAATCAATTCACAAGACTTACCACAATATGCTGACAGGATATAGTTGTAGTACTTTAAGCTGTTAAGAATTCAAAACATGATTATCAAAACAGTTCTCTCTATATACAATTAGAACTTTTATTTGCTTGTTTGACGCAAAATTAATTAGTAAAAGCAACCAGAAGCTGGGAAGACAGCGAAACAATAAAATTGATTGATTGATTGATTGCCCAAATACATAACAATCATATCCATAGCTTTCAAACATTCTCTCAGAAGCAGAAAATCATCTCTTCAAGGTTACCAAATAACCTGGTTAGACAGGATGGCAAACCTCCTGTTAAACAGAAGATAAAGTTTGTCTGTGAGGTGTAGCTAATACAATTACTGGTTGCTCAAAATAGCATGCATCTCCATAAACCTGCCTCTGAATAGCTAGTTACCAGAAATTATTCAGCAGTGCCATTTTTCTTGATTCTTCGATTACATCAGATATATAGTTGTGTGTTGAAGAAAAACATATCAGCCATACAACCTTTTTTTTTTTTCAGAAAAGTTCTCAGACTTCATTTTGCTTTGCAACTGCTCACTTCATAAGATTACAGATCACTTCACCACAGCACATCTATTTTCTTCCACTCATACATTACAATCAACCACATAAGGATTCAGCTTTCAAATTATATCCATTTCTCATGCGATGCCATCATTTTCTCAAAGTAAACATTGTCCAAACCAAGAATTAAACAAGTATTTATAGTAAAAGTGGAGTACAAACTGCAGAGATGCAATCAAGTTTGGTAAATTCACAGGCAGTATTTCCAGTGAAAGACTGATATTTTCAGTCTCTAGTTGTCATGAGAGGAATAAGAAGAACTATTTAGAATGTGGGCAAATAATATTTTACAAATAAAAATATTTGAATGGAGAAAATTAACTCCTTTTCCATTGAAAGAAATCCCAACTAAGAAATCTGAATTCAGCCCCAGAGAAGGTGCTGAAAACAACACTCTACATTTCAGTCAGAGCCAGGTCAAAAACTGTTTCTTATCCCCATTAACTGAATCAAGGCCACAGTTGAGCATGCCAAATTCACCTTGCTCTTCATTATTACATATGAGAGCTTTAGTCAATGTGAAGGATCAGAATTCACAGCACATGGCATTCAGAGGGATTCAGTGCCTTGCTCTGGCAGAAGCTATTGAAAATCCAAGCCATAAATCTGCCTTTGCAGGCTCTGATCAAGAAAAAAATACTGCTGACAGGTCCAAAAAAGTTGTTGAAATACTTTTCACAAGAAAAGTTGCTTATGAGACAAAAGGGTGTTGTTCCTCAACCCATATGAATAAAATCTAACAAATACATGGCAATAAATATCTTCAAAGGCTTTTGTAAGTATTAACTAGCCAAAATTAATTTCACTAAAACTTCTACTTGACTCTTAAGTGGTTGGTAAAAAACCCCAGCCAAATAAACCTCCTACCTGCATGCTTAAACTAGAGAATGGCTTCTGAAATAGATTAGATCCACATTAATTACTTAAAATAATAAAGCATCATGAATTTTACCTACATACATCGAATGGACATTACTCAGCAATCTCCGAACTGTAAGAGTTGCAATAGTCCTTTTGGTTTTCAAATTGTGGTTCTGTTTTCCATATCATTGTAATTACTGCAGCTGCACTGCTGCCAACAAACCCTAGACTCAAAGCTCTTGGCTATGACAGCACATCTAAGTAATCACCATGGGATACTTGGCTAAACTCAAACAGGTTTCTTTTTTATGAGCTATATACATGAGCAAAAGGTAGAGCATGTTTAAACAAAGCAAATCAATTCAAGTCAAGCCTCCCTACTTAATAGATTCACATAGCTTATTAAGATGAGCAAACATGCCTTAATGAAGAACACTCATCTTCTAAATGAGAGAAATAAGGCCTTGGTTGTGCTATTTAGGCAGGGCAGGGCACGGCCTCACTTTCAGGCTGTTTCAGTGCTCAGAGAAGCAAATCCACAACAAAATGAGTTAATTGTGGACTTTCCACTCCTCTGCCCATTACTTTTTGCCTTACTTTGCTATCTTGTAGAGTTGTTGTGGTTATCTGACAACTCCCCAGTGGGCTCATCACCCTTTGCAGGGCAGCAGGAGTCACAGCTACAGTGACTTCATGTTCAGCCGGGCTTTTTAAATGACAGGACAGTGTCTTTCACTTCCCCTACTGCAGCGTCTAGGAAATCACCAAGTACTTCAGAAGCTCCTAAGATGTAAACAAACACTGGCTCTAAAGGAAGATTTAGAGTAATATCATTAGTCAGTGGAAACTACCATGATCATTTCCTATAATGACAACTCTTCCCTTCATGTGTTTTCTTCCCACCCCAGTATAAGTTGAAGAAGTTGTTAATATAAGTTGGTCAACAATGTTGTCATCCTCAGACTGTGCCATCACCTCAGACGCTACGGGCTTTTTCCACTGACTTGTCAGTTGTAGGAAACAACCACTGCCACACTATGGCCTGTGAGCGGTCAATGCTGACCATAATACCATAAAAATTTAAAGAAAAAAATAATTACTCAGATGCATAGATTTGGAGGACACAGCTCCTAATTGAGAAATTAGATTATACCAGGCCTGAGTATGAATGTAGCTGGGGTATACTCCAGCATTAAGCCTTTGACAAGACACAGTTGGTCTGGTTTTCCTTGTGTTTTTGCTCCAGCAGTAGTGACTATGGACAACACATGCAATAGAAGTGTAAAAATGCTACTGTTTTAATTTGTAGCACTTAGCAGCCTCTCAGCCATGGTAAATTTGTTGAGATGATTGACGGGAGCTAACTGGAAGGCTCAAGGCTCCAGAACAGGAATTGATTAGCTGAGAATTTCTTATCGTGGGCACTGGGCATGGGTCCATGGCTTATATACACAGACACACATCACATTCATAAATTAACTTCTACATTAATTATGCAAATTTTTGCAGCTAATTACAAAATACATGCTAAGGAGTGCCTCATATTCCAAGGGATTTTGATTTCTATGAAAAAAATTAAATATGAAATTGGTAACTAGATTCATCATTTACTGAAAATTAAAAAGGAAAATATAGGAAAAAGAAAACAATTACTATGCAACACTGTGGCTTCATGCAGAATCAACTCAGAATTTCGAAGAGAAAATCCAGTTTGCCTAGAGGTCTTCTTGTTTAACATCTTTTAAAAAATGGCTATCTGACATCATAATTTACTGTGCACAGTACATCCTGCAGTCACTCATATTCCCTCTCTGGTTGTGTCACCTTCCTGACCAAACAACCTGAAAATACATAATTATGTATGAAGAGAATTCAAATGGAGAAAAAGCTAATATAAAGTGGTATTGAGTGACACTAGAAAGCTCACCAACATTACCAACCAGATTAAATTAGCATTTTTCCACAACATTAAGACTCTGTCACGGAATGCAGCTCACAGTACATGCCTTTCTCTATCTTTTATTCAAATTAACTCTGGGCTTTTTCTTACTTTGTAGCTTTATCCTAACGGAGAATTATGATGGAGCAGTCAGCTGTTGCCCAGGTAATATCACTCATAGGAGTCCTGACCCCCACCAGGCAATCCAAATATGCATTGAATAAATAACATGGTATCTGCCACATGAATGACTGGTTCTGTCATGCACAAAAATATTTTAATGCTTTCTTTATTTTCTTTTCCCCTCAACAGTCAAGAGGTACTCTTTTGAGTTGCAGATACTTATGGTTTTGTGGTAAGAGTAGTATTCCATCATAATATACTACATATAATAGATCCATAGGCCATGAAAAGACAACTTTTCAGGTAAACATGGGTTGAATTCTCCAACAAGATACAGAGGTGCTATGTATTATCTAAGATACAAACCCAGGTCCAGTCAATTTTACTGAAACAGAGATATGGACTTGATGATCTTAGAGGTCTTTTCCAACCAAGGCTATTCTATGATTCTACGTCACATAATGACACTGCAGTAGCTTCCAATTCAAGCATTTTAATACAATGTTTAAACACAGTTGTTATCACTTGAATAGAAGTACCACATTTTCACTTGACACGTTTTCCTTTAGCCTGTATCAGTCAGGTCAATGACATTGCTTAGTGACATGTTTCTTCTTAGCTGGCTTTGTCTCTTTCCTATTGTCATTTACATTTCCACTTCAGACAGGAAATTCTATACAATCTCCTTTATGAATCTGTGCAATATTAGCACCATTAAAGAAACACAGGTTCACTGGCAGAAGAACCCACTTATCTGTTTCCAGACATTTTATGGAAAACACCATCTTCCCTCCCATGAACACATGAAAGCGGGAATATCAGTTTGTCTTACATGTTCCCCAGGATGGATCTCCTCTGCATTTCTTCTCCATCTGTACTGGTAGTGGGGTATTTTAGAAGGATTATTTTAATCCAGCACAGTTAATGTATCATATCTGAACCACAAATCTTGCACCCCTGGCTTACTGAAATTTTTTTCATAACATACAATTCAAACTCTCACTAACACTTCATGTCGCTATGATGATGCTTTGTGGTTGAAAAAAAAACCTAAACAAAAAGCTCTACGTTACATGTTTTCATTGCCATCAGGTGATCTACCCACTTGGTACTGAGCTGCCATGAGTAAACGCAGGTGAGACGTAGCCTGCATGATCAGAAGCATTTACAAAGCAAAGTAAAATTGTTCAGTATCACAAATATAACAGTCTTGCAATGACACACATGGAGCTTAACATTCTTTGTGCCTAAGACAATAATTAAAAGTACTTTTACTTCATTGGGAGGCTTTAGAGAAACAAAATTAACAAAGGAAGGATAATGATCAATTATCAAGGATAATGATCAAGACCACTGAACTTACAGGGAAGTTGTGCACATTGACCTAGACTAAGGCTAGGTAACATAACATGATGCAAAAAACTAGGGCTTAAGAAGAGAGAGAAGGTCAAGCAGGCAGACAGAAGAAAAGCTGTTTGAAGTGAATTAACAAAGGAATTTCTATTAAAAAAGCTTCAAATAGATGAAAATATGAACAGAAACTTGGGGGGAAAAAAGGACGACAGTGATGGTCAGCAATTTAGACAAGCTGAAAGCAAGAGAAAGCATAAGATTCAGAGACGAAATGATTGATATCAGATGCACGTGGTAAAAATGAGGGGGAAAAACCCAAGAGAAGTTTCCTGTATTACCCAATTTCTAAGTGGAATACTTCTGACTCTGAAGTGTCACAAAGTGTTGAATGAAGCTTCTGGATTATCTGTACATTTTTTTAGATATAATTGCACCTCCTGAATACAGCCAAATCAGAAAGAAACTGATTAAAAAAAAATCCAAAAATAAGATAGAAAAAAAGATAATTTGGAAGAGCTTTTGGAACAAAGCCTCCTGCTGAAAGACATGAGAGTGAAGAAACATTTAGGAGATAATATTTCTGCAGGTTTCTGATAGCCTGTTTCAGAGCAGTCAAGATGTTTTGCCACTCTATTTCATCAGCCAGTTGTGTGAGCCTGAGAATGAGGAATTCGACCAACTGGAAGCACAACACAGGACCAGCAGGAACTTTACAGACGACAAAAAATCAGATTAAAGGAGTTGAACAATTGCACTGAATGCCTCCTTCAGAATTGTAACAGGGAAAGAAGAGCTGCTGGGAAAACAAGGGAAAACCAGGAGGTTTCTGTTCTGGACTAGCAAGGACAGAGAAATCAAGGATGCACTCAGACAATTCTCCTCTTAGGAAGTACCACAAGTCTACATGGTTTCCTCAAGAGGAAGTGTCAACATTGATCAATACATAGCAGTTCCTTTAGGAAGGGAGAATGAAAGTATTTTCGTGCTAGGGAGAGAAGCATTAGTAACTACAGTAAGAATGGCATATATAGACATCTGCCTTGCAATGTCCTTTGGAGAGTTAGAAAGATGAAGCATCTCCAGGAAGCTGAAAGTTGGGAGTAGGAAGTGGCAAGATGAACTGAGTTAGGCAGAAGCAGCTAGAGGAAGCCACACCAGTGAGGGCTACACAACTGCCTCACTCAGAGATAATGCACAAGACATGATTAAGTGACTATAAAGCACAAACACATACACTGTTTTAGATTTAAAATAAATGATAGAGGAGTTGCCTTTCTTTGTGGTGGAAAGTCTGTGGGCTTATAGTTACTTTTGCATGGCGTTTCTGTATTTTCCCAGAGCTCTGAGCTACATTCTGCACTGTGTCTGCAAGCCCAATCAATAATTCTTGAAAGGTGCAATAGGAATAGGACTCACATACCTACAACAATTACCTTCATTTTAGCTGCAGGTAATATTTTGAGAAAACAATAGTGAGATAAAGCAGAGCACAGGAGTGATTAGATCATTTAGAGAAAGTGTATTTGCCTCACTTGGTGAAACCTATTTTCTTGATGTTGCCTGTAAGGGAAAGAGGAGGGTTGAGTCGATGAGCAATTCCATTTCTAGAACAAATTATTTCAAGTTGGTTAATGTTTTTGACATTAATGGAGAGGTAAATTATTAGTAAAAGATATTTTGAAATATTACCTTGAAGCTTTAAGCATATGCCCCAATAATCTGAGAGGAAATCATTCAGCTATCAAGGTGTTATTAAGGATATGAGCGTTTCATCAGAATACCTAAATTATACCAAATTAGACTACTTTTACAAAACATACACTGTAGTTAAAGGCAAAAACACATTTTTGTTATGATTTCATTAAAGTCGGTGGTAATTTTAGCAGCGTTACATCACATCACTAAAAGGATTTGGTTAAATGTAATGTATAGCACAACTAGTAAAGAAAATTCAACAGCACAGATGCTCCTAGAAATATATCCAGCAAGGAAAATAGGAGATTTTAATTTGCTTTTAACTCTCTTTTGTAGATAACAGAGCATATTGTGCATGCGCTTGCATGCTGAAAATTTACTCTTATTTGAACTTGTCTCCCTTATTCTTTTGTTAAAATCTGAAGCTCTGTTCTGCTATTTGCATTCAATCAGTCTACTCACACTGACTTTATGAAAAGCACTATTCAAGCAATTTGGACACCGGGTACATAATTTTAAAGAGAGTGACCAGACTTCCTGAATTAACATTTCTTCTTTCATCTTCATACGAGTGATATTGTCATAGGTACAGGGTATTCAAGGACACAGCCATCCCTAATCTAATACTGTATTGGGAATATTTGGTATTATTTATTAATTGAATCATTTATGCAAATCAGTTATGCAAAAGAAATAATGCACACATAGGCCATCCTTTTGATCCACAGACCTTGTACACATTACATGAGAGATTTCTCCAAGCCTGAATTTTCAGGACTCATGTATTACTAGAATGAGACAAGGAAAGAAAGAAGCTAGAGGCATTTGAAGAGCACGACAGCTCAGAGAACTAATCTGCAGACCATCTATATGACACAGCTACAGTAAGTCCAGGAGTGCTCACCCAGCTGCAGCCTAAGGGATCTGCTGTGCAGCCAGCTGCTGCTGCTATTTGACATCTGGGATCTATAACTGGCATTGAAAAGCAAAATAAAAAACATGTAAAAAAACAAAAAAAAGGCGAGGGAAATGAACCGAAGAGTTATGTGAGGTTAACAAAACCAACAAAAATCATCTCACTCTTCCAGCATTAGAGATATTTCTAAGGAAATTTTGCTGAGGCAAAAATGAAGATGGAGCTTCTGTGCCCTGTACAGACACAGTGCACAAATGAAAGGTGAAATAATCCCTGGCAAATGAGTGTAACACAATAAAACTATTAGAGAAACACACTAATATTGTTAAAAGCAGCACTGTATGCCCATATCTGACCAGCAGTTTTATTACTTACTGCTCCACTTGCAAAGATTACCATGCTGTGGGGATGAGAGAGCCTGGTTTTTAAGGCCAAGTCAGCGGTCTCAAACATTATGCCAAGGGAATCTTCACTTGCAGAAAACCTCATCCTGGTTTCCCCTGCCCGCTCACCAGTGTTTACTGGGCATGGACAGAAGTGCAAGCAGGGAAGTGACTTGCCTGAGAACAGGCAGTGTGCTATCAGCAGAGCTAGTGAAGATGAAACCAGTCTGCCAAAGAAATGCCCCTTGCACAAAAGCCTGGATCCTCCTACCACACCAAGGACCAGGTGGTCAGCATCCATGTAGAAATGCAAAGTCATCTTTTCTGGGTTTCAGTGTTTCTTAAATCTCTATGAAATACAATAAAACAGACAGTCAGTACTTCCAGATTACTGCACAGAGCTGCTGACAGGTTCCCTTTCTATGCCTTTTGCACTTCATCACAGGTTACTCTATATGGTAGCTTCTCATCCTCATATGACCCCTTCTCCTTCTCATCACTGGGAGCTTTTGAGATATGAGTGATTCAGATACGCCTGACACAAACGCCCAAAAGCTTTACTAAGTGTAATTTTATATAAGCAAATTGCCTGCTTCTCTGAGCTGCATCAGCAATATTTCCCCTTGTCAACCTGCAATGCTAGTGAAGCTTTGAGCTGCCACAGTCACTCTGAGAGAGAGAACTTGTTGGGAAAGATCATGGGTGGAAAAAAGACTTCTGTGCCTTGCACGTTTCTGTGGCAGTTTCTATATATACATTTTTGGAGAACTAACTTTGGGGCAGATTTTGTCACTCCTATTCATAGCAAATAGTATCTCACTACATGAATAGTCCTGGGGGGCTAGACTGAGGCAATGTGGATCATGTTGAAGAGCTCTTTACACTGTGAGTGATTTATTTTTCTGTCTGGCTTAAAGATGGCTTCAGCTGAATTATACACAGACAAAGGCAGTGTACATGGTAATGGCAGACCGTAACCTTTACACAGGAAGGAACATTTCTGTGAAGAATTCTCTGCTCATGGCAGGGGCAGATGGAACTGCTATGAGCTTGGAGCATCTGCATGAAACGGAGCGAGAAAGGTGAGGTATGTCTGCACTACATCGATGCGGCTCATAGGCACCTCATCAGCAAGTACAGACACACAGAGAACTGTGCAAATCTCTCTAGGACAGACAAAACTTACATTTCGGGCAATGAAGACTTCTTTGCACTTGGTGTCTGACAACTTACTGTGTTGCGCTAGCCTGGAAATTACATTCCTGGAAGTTCCAGAATGGACAGCTGCATCTGACTTACATAGGCATTGCTACTGGGTGCACATACTAGAAGTGTGTTTCCAAATGCAGCTTTGATGCTGGGGCCATGGCCATCACCCCAGCAGTCTTTCACAGAGACCAGAGCTTCTTCCCAAGGCAGTAAGGAAAATCCCGCTGCACAAAGCAAACGCACACTATATTGATACATAAGGTGTAATCACGCATATTCATAGGTAACAGGTGAACAGATCAACCACAGAAGTAAATCAAAATTTTTACTTTTTCTCTTCAGTTTACCTGTAAGCACTTCTCTCCAAAGCCCGATACAGAAAAGTACCTCACTGATGCATAGCTACTATTTGGCACAACTAGAAGGCAGTTTGGGAGCACAAAGATTTTATTGTGCCTGTAGCTTAAACAACAATACACATCCAGAGGAACTGAAAGGGGAAAAAAACAGTTGGTCACACCTACCCTTGAGACAACCATTAAACCTAAAACTCCAGAGCTTCGACGCAGGTCTTAACCCCCAGATCACGTACCATGGCACACTAAGACCAACCAACACCACAAAGGAAAAAATGGTGCTCCACTGGCTCATTTCAGAAGTCCCACTGGGGGATAAAAGTGTTCACCAAAACCACAGAGAAATATAAAATACACTGCATAATTCCAGTAGTTAGGAAAACAAATCCCAGAACCCACTGATGTGTTCCTGTTACAAAGGTTTAAAACTGGCAAAGCTATAGAAAAATTCTGATGGGTCCTTATCTGAAACATTTACTCCATAAATAGCACAACTCATTTAATGTCCTTTACCATTTCTTACAGTGATCCAAATTCCCCGCAGCTCCTAAAGTAAAAAAAAAAAAAAAAAAAGAAGAAGAAAAAAAATCTTAACATTACAAATGTTAAGGCTGCCCTTCTTTCTGTGCCTGTGATGAAAAACGCTCATGCTCTGGAGGACCCAGAAGAGTTGCCGCCAGAGAGACCTGCTGCCTCTCTTCTTGTGAACAATGGCTGTGTTTAGTTTGTGCTGGAATCCTGGCTGACACATCTGAGTCCCTACAAATTTCACCCAGGCCCAGAGGACAGAGGACTGGATGAGGGCTGGCACATAACACACAGAAAATGTAAATTAGGAAAACTCTTTGAGTTTAGGGGTAGGAAAAAGTTTGCCTGGCTGGTTTTGAGTTGGGGGGAGGCTGATAAACATAACCTCAAACCAGATTGTGGCCTTTCCCTTGTGGGTCCTCAGATATTCCAGCCCAATGGGCTAAATGGATCAATGCCTTAAAATGCATAAGGAGGGGGAGCTAAGCAGTTTTCTTTTTGTTAGAGTTACCCATGGTTAATGGCTTTGTTGGACTGCAGCCAGCTACCATAACACACATCTCTTGAGTTTGTCTAGAAGTGGTAGGTGTATTATTTTCTAAATTACTCTCCCTCAAGTGAAAAAGAAAAAAAAGATAAAAAAAAAAGAACATATTTTTTTTTTTACTAGAAACAGATAAAAACTGTTTTGCAGCAGGTTGAAATACTTCAATATATACATTCCTGGAAGCCTTTAAACTGTTGTTTCACTGATTCCAACAAACAGCTGTCTTCCCTGTGAAGGAATGAAATATGCGTGGCAGGAAAGGAACAGAAAGAAGGGAGGTAATCTCAGTTAACTACAGCTGCCTAGATGTTAGCTGCCAAGCTCATGATAGACATTTATGCTGCCCTCCTTAAAATAGGTGTCTGAGGTGGAGAAAATTGCCTTTTAGGTGTGGCAGTCTCTCTCCTGTCACTAGTGAAGGTGTTTGAGTGAAGAGCTTGGAGGACTCAACCATCTCTCAAATGGCTGAGGTTGGCCAGGTGAGTCACACAGTGCCAGGGAGCACCAGACAGCAGCAGAAGAGCTCATGTTCAAGCCCCTAATCTCATCCTTGCCAGCAGCACCAATTGCTGGTTTCTTTATTTCTTTGTGGCATGCCAAAGGGTGCTACAGTTCCCCAGGACCAGGTCTGGTGAGTCTCATCGAACAGTCAGCTGCAGTAAATGTGTGCGAGACCCACAGAAGCTGTGTTCAGCAAGTTGGGTCACCACCCAAACCAAGCAGAAGGAGGGCTTGTCTGGCCCATCAATTATTGCTGCTTCCCACAGCATTTCCCATCAGCGCCCAGCCACCAGTGGTTTAGAGATGCTAACTGTCCAAGCTGTGCCTCAGAGACATTTCAGTAAGTGAGAAGACCACAAGTTACTCAACACAGTCCACAAAGGCTTTCTCAGTCACTGAGTTTAAGCAATAATGTAGATGAGGTTAGACAGACTGAACCACGGTGTGCCCAGCATTAGCTATCCCAAAGGACTGCTTCTCATAAACAAGATACCACGCTGGGTAATGAAAGGCTTCGCTTCTTTCAAGGAATAAAAATTGCATGAAGTATGCTTGAGTTCTTGCAAAAAGATTTGCTCTAGCTCTAGAAATCTCCAGTTCTCATAACACTGAAATATTATTTTTTGCTCTCTTCAGCACCAACTTAAAACTTCAGAAAATTGAGGATCTCACTAATACTTTGTGCAACATATAATAACAGTATTCTATCCTATCCTGTTTCCTATGGAATAATAAAAAAAACTACCCATGTTCCTAATGGGTTGGACTTGATGACCCCTTCCAGTTCAAGTAATTTGGTGAGAGCATGCTGTAGATTTCCCTAATTATCCAGAACTTAGCCTTCCCGAGTATCTGAATTTCCTCCCTGCAAAAACAAAGGCGATGGTCAGCATTGATGTGTGCCTCTGTCTCACCTCAGTATGGGGTGAGAATGCCGCCAGTCAGAAGCACCCCCTAGGTCAATTAGTTTGTATACAGCTCTGCAAAATGTGCAACAGATTGTATTTCTCAGCCTCAAAAGGACCACGTGGATATATCACCCAAAGTCACGATATGGGCAGGTGTTACAAAACAGGCACCTTACCTGAGCCTAATACAGTCTAAATATTTCTAAATAGGTCCAAGGCTCTTTGATCTGGGAGATAAAATAACATCATGATTCAAAAATGGAAGTTAAGCACTTCAAAAAGCTGAAGTATGGCCTGGCAACCATAGGCAAATTTTTAATAATGGTAACAAGTGTTAACTTAATAATGCACTTCATAGATTCTTCCTAGATTGCATCAGACTTAGTTTTGGGGCTTCTTTTCTCTTCCTGTGAAGGTCTCCTGACCACTTTATCTCCTATCTCATTGGGCTCAACTTTTTCAGTACACTGGACAAATTTTTTTTTTTGCTTAAATATCCTTAAAATCTACTAGTTTGCTTACAGTGTACATTGGAGTTGAAAGAAATAGCTCAAATCATGCATTTATTATGAAACTACTGCACTGAAACAACTGCATTTTTTTCCCCACTGTTTGCTGGTGCTCATTTTTTCCCCTCCTACGCAGCTGTACCCATTGGTCTCTCATGTCACTTGTCTCTACATTGCTCAATACCCTGTCACAATTTATCCCTACTAATTAGATACTGATGAGTGGGAAAGCAGCAAAAATAAAGCTAAATCCCCGTTTCTGTTTTATATTTTAACATTTCAGCTTATGTCTGATCCATTACTACTGCAGTTTGAAAGACTCTACTTAGAAACTAAATTTTAGTTAAAAATCAGACAATTACTTAGGTAAGCATCTGTACTTTTCCCTCTATGTGTGGCATTGGAGGGAGTATACATAAGGACATAGATGCTCTAAAGCACATTAAAGTATCTTATTTCCCATCTCCTCCAGACCCCTGCCCTTTAAAGTCTTTGTGCAAATCTGACAGAAACAAGGCAAGGAAGAATATGTTTTCTGGGGCACAGGATCTGTATAGAAACATTGCACCTTTGTTCTGAAGCTACACCATGAAGTGGGCATTGTTCAAGCATGGCAAGATTATTAATATGCTGCAATGTCTTAGCCAGGAGAGCTTATCCTACAGGTGGATCAAGGAGTCCAGGTGTTTGGAAAGCTGTCCCTTGCCTCCTCCAAGGATTCCAAAACCGCACACTATTTTTGGAGCTTTTTCAAACCACCGTGTTAAAACACCTGGGCTCTCTCAGTTCCTTCTGCTAGATATTGCCACAGGGGAGTATTACATATTCCTTATGTGTGCCTTGATATAATTCACAAAAGTGATCAATGACAATGTGAGAGCCAGGCACTCTCAATTCAGATCATATCAGCTCAGAAACAAGTCATTTTTTTTCATTTATTCCTGCCAATTCTTAATTAAAACAGGTAAGTAAATACATAAGACAGCTGAAATTGAATTTGGAAAGCTGAAATTCCCAAAGACAAGCTGTTATTGACATGTTACTGAAGAAACAAAATATTATTCACATTATGAATCTTTACTTTCAGCTTACATAACAAAAGATTAATATCTAGCCAGAATAAATCTTGATTTATAGTTCTCCCTGATTCACTCACTGAAATGAAGCTTTCAGATCTTCACTCTAACAATACAATACACTCTAACAGTACAATTTTTTAAAACAAGTCCAAAGCACAAAGCATAGTAATGAATTCAGAAGCTGAACTGACTGTAATTAAAAAGTCCAACCTTTGCTCATCTTTAGAAACTGTTTCTGTATCTCATCCACCCTTCTCTCTGCTTTCTGAGATTTTCACAAAATATGCCACGACACTTAACTGAACTTCTAATCAACAACTTAAATCACTCTTAATACTGAATATGGAGGTTCCATACAAACTACTGTTTATTTATCATACCAAAAGATGTGAAGGATCCGTGTTTATACAGTCAATGTGACCAACGTATGCAGCAGCACTCCAGCTGCAGTTAGCATCCCAGTCATCCTTCAACTGTTGCTAGCTCTTCCAACATTACCACTTCTCAAGGCTTGGAACTGTTTCTCAAAACTCTCCCTTGTGAGACAAAAATCGTGTGTCCTAGGAAAGAGCAACTTAAAAATTTTGTGTTTATCTAGCATCGTATGTTCATGCTAGTATCTGCATCCCTTTCAGTTCAATATATCTAGGTTAAAGTTACATGTCACAGTATTCACAAATGCCTTTACAAAGCCTTTCAGATGTTCTTGCTGGCAACTCATGTTTCCTTGACTCCTTCTCTCATTCCAACAAAAAAGGAAAAACAACTATCCTAATTTATCCATCTTTTTCCCTACATATTTTCTTACTGCATTCACTTAAAATTAGTTTCACTTTCCAGACAAGGTTTGGAAATCAAGATCAGTCAACACAGCACTCCCACTGCTCTATGTCTAACCACTTGCTCTTCCATCTTCTCAGTGGACTTGACACCCACACAATGAGATAGGTAACACAAAGGAGGGCTCCTAAATAAAATACCCTCTGTCCAAAGATTCTACACAGCAGCAGCTTGCATCCCAACATGCTGCCTTCTTGGTGCCTTCAGCACTTTGCTTTTGCAACCCGCAAGCTTCATTTTTCAGTCCCACAAAGTTCAGTACAACTGTAATTATCAGATGGGGTTGATTTGAGGCAAAGGCACTGGCTATTTCCAATTCATGGTTGTTGGTTTTATTTGAGTATTTGCTGTTCTGTACACACACCACTGGGGAAAAAAAAAAAAACAACCCAGGTTTTCAGTGTCAGGTTTGTCTGGGTCCCAAGGAGAACCCTTCCCTAAGCACCTGAGTCTGATGGCTTGGCTGACTAATGGCCCTGCTCATCAGGAGCAGAGTCATTGCCATTGCCTCTGCCTGCTGCCAGTTCCGAGCGCTCTCAAGAGAAACGGAGCGATTCATTTGCTTTGTACCCAAACAAGTGGTAGGTGCCAGGTGTTACAAATTTTCTGTCAAACAGGCTGAACAGACAGGTGGTGAAAGTTGCTGACAACACAGAAACATTTAGCTCAACCAAGGCTTGAGTGGATCATTAGGAATTTCCCAAAAGACCAAGCAAAAGTACGCAATTAGGCAACACTTAACAGAGAATGATTGCAGATAAGTGTAAGGTGTTGCAGGAGAGCAGAGAAAAATAAACAGCCTTCTGGATGAGTGTGACCTTTTCAAAATAAGAAGCTCCTTAAAGGAAGGGCTGTAAAATGCCTGCAACTGGGGCAGTGTATAGTATAAAGCAACTAAGATCTTTGATTTGTTGTCCGTAACTACCATGCATAAAAGATAACAGCAGTTACAGAGACTATTTCTGGCTTGCATTCATCCTTAATAGAGAAAAGCCTGGTTCAGACTCATTGCACTGGGAATCCAAGATATAGAGATTCCAGCTCTTTGTCAGGCAACAGGTAGACAAAAGGCCAACCTTTACAAGCTCCTCTAGCTGCAAATTGGAGCTCAGTGCTACACAGAGTTTTCTAAGCAGTCAGACTAACTAGCATATATGAACTCCAGCACACACACAGAAATCAGACCACTCTTCAGTGCTATGCAGGCTAAACAAGGGTATAGAAGCCTTCAAAAAATCCTTGCAATTACCTGTAAATTCATCGAAAACAAAAATATTACAAGATACACATTTTAAAATGTGTAGCTGAATGACAGTTCTTATTGACTGACGAAATAGAGAAATTTAGTTTGTGGGTTTTTTAGCACTAAGTGAATACATGGATGGGAAGAGCACTTGCATGCACAGCTATTTGTGATTCAGATTTGAAGGGTCATGAGACTCAATGCGTCCCAGCACAAATTGATAGCCAACCTGGATCAAAATTCCAGCCTTCCTGGACCGCCTCCAAGTAATTGTCCAGGTGAACTGTTGGAATTGTCACTTTACTGATAAATCCAGGGCAAGCCTCTAATTAAGGCGGTACACTGAAAGAAACAGAAATATATTGTACTGTTTGAAATTATGAGGTAGAATCCCTGATTGCATTCAAGTCAATGGAAATTTTACAACTGTTTTTAAGAGGAGATGGAATTACAGCCCCAAACCCCATTATTTAGAAGGCTGTAATACTCTCCCCTCCAAAAAGTTAGAAATATTTAGATGTCATAATCAAGTAGCTTTTTGATTCACATTTATTAAATGTAATCATACAAACTGTTAGGTGCAGAATCCTTGACATTTCATTTTAGTCCTGCATAAATACCAAGTTCTGGTCTGGGAACTGGGGTTGTTTAGTCTGGAGAAAGGAGACTGAGAGGAGACCTTACTGCTCTCTACAGCTACCTGAAAGGAGGCTGTAGTGAGGCTGGTGTTGGTCTCTTCTCCCAAATTACTGATGACAGGACGAGAGAAAATGGCCTCAGGTTGCATCAGGGGAAGTTTAGATCAGCTATTAGGAAGAAGTTCTTTACTGAGAAAGTGGTTAGGCACTGGAACAGGCTGCCCAGGAAGGTGGTGGAGTCACCATCCCTGAAGGTGTTTAAAAAAATGAGTGGATGAAGCACTTGAGGCCATGGTCTAGTGGTTAGGGAGATAGGATAAAGGTTGAACTTGATGATCCCGGAGTTTCTTTCCAACCATAGTGATTCTTTTCTATGATTCCTTTAATTCTCACATTTTTAAGGAGGTGCTTTTGATTTGCTTGGCCCCTAGCAGGGAAGGATACAGGTCAACTTAAAAAAAAAAAAAAAGTCAAGAAAGGAACTGTAAAATTAAGGAATATTTTTCATCCTTCCTAAATCTCCAGTGTGGTTTCACAGGTTTCTACCTGCTTGCTGTTTATCTTCAGCATGAACATAAAACCACCAAAAGAACGTCCCAGATTTTAATAATGCTTGAAAACTGGGTCAATATATGCTGATAGAAGCACTTCAAATGCACACACCAGCACTTGCCACAGAAGAGGGGAAGGAAGAACAAACAGGGCTTCAAAACTTCTGTAGTGGTGATCCATAATGCCCTTTCAATTTCTGATTTTACAAAATACATGGAGTGGTGTGAGCCTCCAGTCCCTGGGTAGCAGGAGGAACCTCTGTGCCTTCATGCCATAGCACAGAGCCACAACGACCTTCAGGGGTACTTCTCTGTTATTGAGAGCAAGGCTTGTGTCCTCTCCTGTCCTCTGCTCTTTTAAGATGCCTCAGCCTTTCTGAGAGCTGGGAGGCCCCTCTACCTAAGCTGATGGCCTTTACCATCAACTGTTAATGTAGCCATCCAGCTGCACTTGGAGCAGACACTGCTGTACCATCAGCATCTTCTCAGCAGCTGGCAGAGTGCAGGTGCACCTGTCACACAGCAACTCATGCAGTGCTGCTCCTCCGAGCATAGAGAGCACACACAGGGCTTGGGAGCTTCAAAACGTGTGGCCCTCCAGCCAAGCCAGCCTTCTCACCACTGCTTTCTTGCAGTGTTACTCAAGGGTTCTCCTCGCTATCCTAGAGGAGACAATGTATCAGCGTATCAACTGTATCAGTGCTGGTCCAGCAAAGAGCTCTCGTATCAAAGCAAAAAAAGATCCATGTTGTCAAGGAACTGGTTGGGGGCAGTGATGAAAAGACATAGATGGATAAACTTGAGGTTAAGTTCATACCTTTAAACTGCTGTGTCTACCCACTGACACCTATTTCTGCCTTGCCTTTGGCAGTCAAACTCAGAATCTGCAGTTCTGTGATGCAAAAAAGAAGGAAGACAAATGGCTAGAAACACATAAAACTGGGACTTGAGAAGAGAGGTTTAAGGAAAGGATGGAGGGATGGTTCAGTGGGAATGGAAAAGACAGGAAGACATAGAGACAAAGAGGGCAGGAAGAGAGAAAAACCCTTCAGGAGTTACTTCAGTCCATTCAGAGAAAAACAGCTTAATGATTCAGTCATTCTCTTTCTGGTTTCCAGTTGAATAATAAAGGAAGTTATCTTTCAGGCTTTTCCCAAGGCCAGCATGATACCTCTTCCTAGGACACAAGCACCCACTGGACATAACATGTCACTCTTACTTTGTGTTTTTAATTTGACGGCTTTGAAACTGACTTAGCCAAAGAGTTGCCAGAGAAAAGATATCATGTGATCCAGTTCATCCATGTGTACTCTTCCAATCCTATATAAAATCAGTGAAGGAGTTTGTTTTTCCTGGTTGGGCAGTAGCTTTATGTCTCCAACTCAGAAGCCAGGTAAAGAGAAACTAAATAAAAGTTAGCATATTGGATGCAATGTGCAGAACAACAAATCACACTGTTCCTTTAGAAAATGTCCAATTTTTCTGACTATGCAAGCACCATTAACCTGGGATCATTTTTAAAATTGAAAATGAAAAAGCACGATAAAAGTACAGGCTGTTCCCATTGACACTTACTGCTTGTTTGCAGTATGCAAACCAGAGAATGTAAAGCAACTCCTATGACAACACAAATATAATCTTATACAGAATATGAGACAGGAAAATGTGTGTTACAAAGCTGTATTTCCCATTCCTTTAAAAAATAAGAGAGAGAGAGACAGGGATGCAGTAGAGAAAGAGTAAGGAAGGGAGGGAAATGGGGAGAGGAAAAGAGAAAGGAAGAATGAGAGAGACAGAGATGGAAATATAACGATGCCAGGAAAGCTGAATGCTTTGGAAGACCTTTGGACAAGATGAGGAAAGTCAAGTACACAAAATGGAAAGGAAAATACGCCAGTTTCTTTGATGGAAAAGTAGGGGGAAATACATGAGCTGAGCAAATACCCTCTTACATACTGCCTGGGGGGATATAAACGAGACTGAAAACAAAGCATCAGCCTCCCGCACACTGTGCTAGCCCAGCTTGTGCCTTGTAAGCAGGCATGGCTGTGTGCAGCTGTGTCACTGTTAACTGGGACATGACTCCCTGAGAGTTTCTCTACCCTGTTAGTGCAGTGAATACAACTCCCAACAACGAAATCCTGAAATATGGACAGACTCCAGTTCTTTCCTCAGGGACTCATCTACTCAAAGTCTGCTTAGCATACACAGTAAACAACCAGCCAGCCCCTGTGCATTGCATTTTCTGCTTATATGGCTTCAAACTTATGTGGCTGCAACATCTTTTCAGGTTCTTCCTTCTCTCTGTCTTCATACTCTCCTTCAGCCTTTTCTACTTCTTGTGTTGTTTTCCTCCTTAGTCCCCCTATCCTTTCACTCTTCAGTATCTCTCAGATTTACTGAGTTTATTAATTTGCATGTTAGTGGCTTAACTCTATATTCTGGATTAAATTTAAAACTAAATTTAAAAAACATAGCCATTCAAAAAGAAAACTGAATATGGAATGTGTTATGTTGTGACTTTTTGTCCCGTCATTCTGTCCTCTCGTTTTTCTTTTTTCCCCCATTTTCTCCCATTTTACCAGTCTGATTCAGCTGCTCCTTGAAAGCATATTTATATATTCCTTTCTATAGCATCCATTGCAGTAGGATGCTGATTTTTATTTAACTCAAAGAATAAATAATATAGAAAAATTATTATCTGAAATTAATCTGCAAAACCTGAAATTAATCTGCAAAACAATGAAACTATCATATTTCTTTAAAAATAAAAAGGATCAATAAAAAAAATCTATTTTTCATGCCAAAGAATAATTTACTGCTGGTAGTAATCTCTATGAGACTGAATTCTCCTTATAATATAAGGTAAATATAATCTCACCTGGTGCTAAAAAGAAATTGAAAGAAAAACAGCACTAATTTTTACCCTCTGTAACTACCAGAAGATGGTGTGTTTTAAAAGGTCTCTCTGGGCAGTTGCAATGCCAGCTTGTGGAAAGGGTCTGTGAAGTCAGACAGCGGGGCAAACACCGCTCAGGTCCATCCCCCGCCGGGCTGCACAGGACAAACAGCAGGCAGGGACAGACCCACAATTCCTTTCAGTTCTAACCCACTCCCCTGCACACCATGACACTGCACTGGACACAAACTCCCCACAGCATCTGCTTCTTACTGCGGGCTGAAGGAAATTAATTAAGTTTTCCATCCTGGTCTCATTCTCCTGCCTTACAAATCCCTGAAGTTGGGGCTGGTGGGTAGCACTCTTCTAGCTGAAGGGAGGGATTAGCCCTTCTGCATCCAGCTTCTGAAAATAAACCCCATGTAAACACTTTGGAAGCACAAAAGCATGGCTTTATTTCAAAACATTTTCTTCAGAAAAGAAAGTAAAATTACATTTAAGAGACTAAGGATATAGGTGCTAGATTTTCACACAGCCTAAGAATGGTATCTCTAGACTACACTCATGAAGTTAACTTGGGCGTCAGCAATTTACATCACCTGATGAGTTCTTCTTCACCTAAACAAAAAATGGTAAGATCTCTACCACAGACATCCACTAAAGGCTACGTACCCAAGGCCACCTGGACAGCCTGCCCGTAAGGAGGCAGGAGGCAGACCTGAGAGCTCAGAGGGAATGAAGGACCTCTCAGCTCACCTCCAGCCACATCCCCAAAGGTGCTGCAGCTACGTTGTCCTGCCCATCTCCATACACATATACTGCCAGTACAGCCAGCACAAGCCAGCAAAATTACTGGGTCCCTAATGCACCTCAGGGCCCAAATTCCTACCAATAACAGCAAACATAGGCCTAAATTCTTGACTTTTGACTGCATTGACATAAAGAAAAAGTCCATGCAGATCTGCTCTACCCCATACAACAAATGCAAGTTGCTGTTCTCTGATGCCCTTCCTCCATCACCATGCAGTGTACACCGTACGCTCTGCTCACTCATGCCACTTCAGGAGGGGACAAGCAGAACTATATCCTTGGTGAGGTCATTTTCATAACTTGAAACTCAAGATTTGTTCAGATTTAATCTCTATACATTACCCAAGGTTAACACAAACTCATCAATTTGAATTTCAGATTTATACAAAAAGTCACTGGTTTTGGGCAGTTAATTGGATAATATGTGAACACTACTGCAAAATGTTCTCTTGTTCATGCCAAGGCAAATATACTATTTTATCATGCTATGAAGACACACAGAAAAGGATGCTACTTTCCGAATAGCATGTTTCTAGAGATATGATTCAAGCAAATAAAAAGAAAAATCTATATTCTGTCTGTAGGACTGTCTTAAAGGGCATCTGGAGAGGCAAACACAATGCAGTTATATATCACTGGTTGTTGTCAAGGTAACTACAGGATTATGATTCCAGACTAAAAAGTAATTTCCTATATCTTCTAAGACAGTGGTCTTCAGCCAGCCCTTTGAGATCATCTTAACTGGAGGAAGAATCTGAGTAAGATTCTCTCAGGAGAACTCCTCACTAAGTCAGCCCTGTAAAACATACTCTGGTTCTACTCCAAATACATTTTTTGACATCTCTCTGTATCATCTATGGCCTCTGGTTTCAAAGCATGAGGCCTTCATGGCACTGGAGAAATGCTTTCCTACTGCATTCAGAAACAAAGTCTTAAAGGAAATCCCATTCGAAGACTTCACTTATCTTGGGACCAAACAATTAATGTTGCATCACAGAATCACAGAATAGTCTTGGTTGGAAAAGACACCTAAGATCAAGTCCAGCCATTAACCTAGCAAACCTAGCATCATCTTGAAGCAGAAAAAAAAAACAAAACACCAGATTGATGGAAAGTAGTCTCAGACTCACATGAAAGAAGTGTTTTTCATAGAACATTTCCACTTTGTGGCAATTTTGAAACAAAAACCTGTTTTAAACAAAAGCTCTGAGATATTCTCTTAAAAAAATAAAATCTTTTATAGCATGCATTTGCATCAATACAAAGTGTTAATAAGCAGCAGCTTATTAATTCAAGAAGATTTTAAGGTCTAGATTTTAAAACAAAGATTGTCTTTGATAATACAGCAGTCTGAGCCATAAGAAACACAGAACGAGCTAGAAGAAAAGCCTTTTGTCTGGATTGACCTCAACACAAACTACCACATTTAGAGCGAATCCTTTCTACAGGCAGGGGCACATTCCCTGCTTTATCTTGCAGATATGAGTGCAAAAAATGGTTATGTCTCTCTTTTGCCAATAAACACTCCCATCAAAACAGACACATATCTAGGAAATATTCTGTCTTCATGAAAAATTGTTCCAATTAAGGCCATGGACTGACTTTGAAGTGTAAAATATAAACTAGGAAAAAGATTTTAGGTTGGAAAATTAACTTTTCACAAACCTCCAGTACAGAATCCCCCAACTGCCAGGACAAAGTTTTGAAAAGAAAAACTGCTTTTTTTTCCCCTTATAATATTATTTCCTTTCCCCCCCTCCAAGACATCCATCTCTTTTTACCCTGACATGCCATCAAATTCCTAAGGAGAAGGAACTACAGACACCATATCATTTAAATGAGATCCATATTCCAGGCAGTTTAGTAGCTGTAAATTATTTTTAGAAAAATCACAAGTGTGTGAGCGTAAGTGAGATTGGAGTAGAATGAAAGGAAACACAGAACAACAGAAAATCTTGCCGAAAGCCATGGAGATCTCTCTCCCACCACAGGCCCACACATTTTCCGTGCTTGGGAGGTAAAACACTGCCAAGGATTATTTTTCAACTAGGTCAAACCAAATGTTGGAAAGATGATTTGATTTATTTTGTCTCCTCAAGTCACATCAGTTGTGAAGAGCTACTCCTTCCAAGCAGCCTAAAGTCAACAGTAATCTTGGTAAGAGAAGACAGTGGCAGACAGTGTTAAGACTAAATAAGGACTAAAATACAGCTGACCATCATCTTGGGGAAATTAATCAGGTGCTGGTAACAAGTCATACCACCTTGTCCAGAAACATTTCCTTGCTTCTGGAAGAGGAAAAATCCAAATCCAGACATGATTATCAGACATCTAATGATTCTTATTTTAGATGTTTTGTTTAATTCACGAGTTTATCAGTCTCCTTAGGAGCATTTCTTTTTTCTTCTTACAAGCAAGATTTTCTAGCACCAAGTACCAGAAAAGACTATAAAAAATACCCTGGCATTACACATTTCCTGCAAGCCTTTCCTTAAATACACTTAGAAGGGTTTTGAAGTGGACATGAGCATACTAATTTCCATTCAGATTGTGAAAATGTGGCAGAGATGTCATGCATCACAATCTTGAACACATTTTATTTGAAACTTAGATTTTAACATTTAGGTCTTAAAATAAAATATATTAGTCTATGCCCTGCATAGAAAAACAAAAAAACAACAAAACAAACACGACAAGAAGGGTAAGCTGCTCCAGAGTCATGGACAATATTCCTGGTCTTTTCAAACAGATTATTGCTCTCAGCATCACTGTTCCTACACTCTTTCCCTGTGTTTCCACAGAATGGGTTTTTTACCTGCACAGATGAGGTTTTTTTACACTGCTCCAAAGTTTTTCTCAAATACCTATTTCCAAAGACCGCATTATGGCCAAATTATTGCTGTTCTTAGCACTATCTGTGCCCAAGAGTTTTATTATGGGCACTGATACAATTCCCTGAGGACCCTGCAATTCAGGAACCTGTGTATATTACAGTATTTGTAGTCAGGGCTGGACAAATGAAGCAGAGTTTCATGTGGTTTTGGCTGCTAAAATTTCATACTCACAGAGTTATAAGGGTGGCTGAGGCTGGAAGGCAGCTCTGGAAATTGTCCAGTCCCAGCCCTGCTCAAGCTGGTTGCCCAGGACCATGTCCAGATGGCTTTTGAATATCCCCCAGGATGGAGACTCATCAAACTCTTTGGACAACCTGTGCCAATATCCAATGTCCCTTATGCTAAAAAAGAAAAAGAATTTTCGTATTTTTAAGTGGGATTCCTTCCATTTCAGTTTGTGCCCATTGACTCTGGTCCTGTCACTGGGCACCACTGGGAAGAGCCTGGCTCATAACTCATTTAAGAACTGGGACATCTATTCAGGGCTTTTGGTTTTTGCCATTGAAAAACAGCCCTCAAAACACAAGTTGAGCACACTAGTGTTGTCCCTTCAGATGTGCAGAGGGCTCCACTCTGGCTGTACTCCCTCCAGAGCCTCTCCATTCTGCTGCAAGGATGGAGCTGACAAGGCAAGACTGGCACCGCCCGCACACTCAGGCAGACCACCGCCTGTCGGCTCGTGCGCAGCTCACATCTGTAAGGCTACATGCACAGTCCATAGGTGCTTCAAATACAGTCTCCCCTTTTCCCATGTTTACTTCAGGCTGCAAGTTCTCCATGCTCCTGGCAGCTGGATCCCGAGTGCAGACTGCGATGGCATTTGCACAGAAAATATTCTACTCGTAATAAGCAAATTAACTTCTAAGGCTTTACCTGTAACCCATGGAAGCTAGGACTATACAAAGTAGATCTTGGAAGGGAGATATGAAAGCATTCCAGAGAGAAAATAAACTGTCTTTTTCTTGGCTTTGTCTTTTAGTATTCGCTGGCAATTTTCTTGAGAACAGACAAGATCTGGAAAGAGCTCACACAACCTACCTGCAACTACTATTTGAGCTGAAAAAAATAATGGCATACTATAGGAGGTGAAAACCCAGAAGCACCTCTATTCAGCCACTGCTTGACATCAAGGCCCTACAAGTACAAAAAAGAGGATCAAAATCTTGTAAAAGGGTAAAATGGGAGCTTTCTCAGGCCTTGCAGAGGCAATTTCATTTTGAAATTCCCTTTCTCAGGTTTGCCTTCAGTAGGGCAGCATAATCAGCAAAATCCTTACCTTGGAGCTCCGGTCCCATTAGTTACACAAAGCTTCGGTGATTTACAGTCAGAAAATCGTTGCAAGACATCTGAAAAGACTTTATTATTCTGCCTACAGCTACACCTGTGCACTTCTTTGTCTCTAAGTTTCAATTAGAAATAATTTAAATAAGAGAAAATCGTGTTTTCTAGTGGCAGAGCCTGTTAATGAAATATGGTTCACATTTCCAATGAAAATGGGAATTCAGGAAACAGGCAGAGCTTGTGCGTGCATTATGAATACATTTTATATTTTAAAGACTTTATCTCCATCTCACTATCCAGATCTGCAGCTCATCTTTATCTTTGTGAACCACACTCGTATTGCTCTTAATGTCTGAATTGGCACTCTGCTAACATGACAACTCAATTTCTACGGTGTCTTAAGAAACACAAAAAATAGGGAATTCTCTATTGTTTTAAATGTCTGTAAGAACTGAGGGGAAAAATCGTGTAGCATGTTACACTGAAAGTCAAAAGGAGAACAAAAAAACCATGAGCAAGCAGGTTTAATGAATTTAACCATGTTTTTGCATTAAAATATTATGTAAAACAAACAGAAAAGCAGGACAATTGATTTGTGAATTATTCACATAAATGATTTTATCAGAGGGCTCTGGAGATACCTTTCGGTGGATTAAAATGTCCCCTGCTTAATATGGAACAAAAAGTCACCAACTTTACTGCATAAGGGACAAAACTGTTATGAGCACAGACAAACTGTATTAGCCCCTGCATTACTTTCTCGGACTCTAGAAAGGAGTCTTCCGTCCCTTCAGCACGTGGAGGATCCAGTCCTTACAGACTTGGATTAAGTTTAACACATCCAATATTTTTCAAGATTCAAATATGGCTTGATTATACTTGATATAACCTTAGATGAGGCTACAGAAAGAAAAGAAATCGTAATGTTTAGGCAAGGTTCTTATACTTGTCATCAAGTGACAAAGCAGAAGAGCTCCGCAGTTCCACGCAGGGTCCTGCAAAATGGTGTGCTGCCAGATTGAGACTTCTTTACTTCTCACTCATATCACCACCCTGTCTTTCAAGATGTCTTCTTGAGCCTGGCATTCAGTCATACAGCTCTAACTGAGGGCAGTTCTTGAGCTGTCAAAGCTAAGTACTGGAGATAATGCATCAGCATGGAAAAAAGAAACCACATAGATGGAAACTGCATTGTTATTTCTAGAAAACTCTTTAAACCAAACCTACAGGTCTTTCAGCATCAGCAATAGTAGAGTAAGAATATGCCAACAGCAGGATGTGGTAGAAGGGACAAAGTACCCACAACAGCTCTTGCCACAAGCTCGGGATGTTACGCTTTTACACCTCAAAACTACACCATGAAAAGCAAATCTGACACAAGCAAGCATAAACTCACACATACTTATACACACTTATAGAAAATACATCTCAACCACCAATATTTCCTACTATTTTTGACCAGTTGGATGATAATTTCCATAATGACATCTTTGACATACCATGTCAAAGAAAAAGTCCTGGGTGGTATTTTTTGCACATTTTAACAAGGCATCCATCTTGGCTGAACTGGCTTACACAACTCTGGCCCACATGCTGGAAAAATCACCATTGACTCTTGGGTAAAAACAAATCTAGAAGTTTGGGAATTTGGGAAGTCTCTGCAGCTGACTTCCTCTAGCCTGCAGGGAAAGCCAATAACAAAGAGTCTGGTACAGAGCAGAAAAACGTGGACCTTTTTGTTAAAATTGGTGCCTGACACACAGCAAGTGTCCACGGAATAACCACTCACGAGATATTCTGCAATTATGTTTGGTACCTATCAGCTAGATTACCCTTTCTTCTTTCAGGTAAACTCTTCCATCTCAGATCTCTAATAACAAGGAAAATCTCCTTGCTCATTAGCAGGTTATACTGCAAAAGGGAGCAAGAGACCTTGTCATCTTCTTATTGCCTGGCTGAGCCATATGTAGCACAAACATCCCAAGAGTCAGCTCTGGGAGAAAGCAAGGCTTGTTGAATGCACGTGAACTGCAGTGGTTTTAAGGAGATATCATTCCTCCTACTGCCTGGCTCATGCTGTCTTGATGTGGCTCAGACTGTAAATGACACGATTTGACTGCCACCATGCTAACCTCTGCATTCCTCTGACTCCGAGGGAGAAAGTCTCTTCTTCCTTTCTCACCTGGCTTCAAATAGAAGTCTCATGAATGATGTGGATTTAGTGCGTAGTTTTATAATTGTGGTTTTATTTGAATTACCGCAAAAAAGTTGGGTGAGATTAAACACAGGCTTCTCCTTTTGAAGAGGTCTGTGCTTAATATGACTTTTACACCCTATTTTCTCACTAACTTAAATTTTTTTCTCCTTTGAGTCTAGTTGCAACTCCAGCTCCTACACTGAAGTTGTGAGAGCCTTTCCTTAGTACTGTGCTAAATGATATTTATGCATAAACTTTTGCTAATTGCTGATTCCATTGGCATTCATGAACCTATGCTGGAATGAATGAAGCTTTCATTCATGTTTATATATTAGTTTCCAACATTTGTATGTTCGTAATCATCAGGCTAAAACCAGCTTTCATTTGCAGAGATGTAAACTGAGGGTAACCGAGTCAGGAGATATACTCCATTATGCACATGGAAAGATTTTTTCCAGTATCATTGAGAATTGAGTTTATCACAGAAACTTTCCAATTCCATAACTCAATGTAATTTGTTCAGGCAGGGTAACTATGGTTATGTAGCATTAACAAGCAGTTTGGATCAATAGAAGTAAATCTATAGAGATCATTTTGTGCTGGCGACCTGACATAGGCACTTCTACGGGTCGCTGCGACATTTAGTTGAGATAAGCTCTAAATTTGCTCCTGTGCACTCATGTCCTGTTACTGCTGCAGCTCACCTGCCAGGCTAGTTCTGACCAAAGGGAATCCAGGTCAGGGCCTGCAGTGCCCTTCCTGATGCAAACCCATGCTCAGCAAGCGGGTAACAGTTGAGCGTTGCCTGAAAAGCGCTCTCCTGATCTAACGAAAGAATACACTAACACAGACACACCCTACGTGTAAATTACAGAGACTTACACAATTAGAATATCTCTGTGGCAATCCCTAGCCATCAACAATTTTCCCAGCCCTATAATTGCTGCTATTAACAACACAAGTTCCCAATTTAACAAATGGAAGCAAGATAATCGCCCACATCATTCTGGCTTCTCCCAGCTTTACAATTCAGGGCATAGCAATCTGTTGCCCTTGGTCTTTTGGAAATAGTGCCCATGTGGTAATTTCAATGACAATGCAGCACTTCTGGTCTGTTATGGATATCTGAGGGCTTCGGTTGCTTTATCAGAGGAGGTTCTGATGGTCAAGTGAATCGTGCCTCTTGTGCTCCAAGGACCTGTAACTTATTCTCTTCTACTCAGTTGCCCGTGTCCTCCCTCGCACTTTACACTTAGCAACAGGTAACTCAGCACAGAGATCCAAAACTGAGGAGGACACCTAAAGAGTCTGGAATCAGAAGGGAAAGGAACCAAGGAGGTTTCTGGTGTAGAACCATGGGACAGGATGGGTGGTAGGAAGAGATGATGTGATATATTGCTTAGATTTTCTGTGTCCTTTAGCATTGCTGCCTTGTAGAGGAACGGCTGCAACTGCTTTCCTCCCCAATACTCTACCATCTTTCGGCATTGGCTCTACTTTGAATGCCTCCAGCATGGGAAACCAGGCTTCCTGCCTCCCTGTATGCAGAAATTTTGTCAGTCCTTTCTTCATGTCTTGCCATGCTGCTGCTGCAAAAAAGCATCACCTGTGTGCACAGCCGTTTTATTATTATCCTTTAACCTTCTCTTAAACTGTTAAGATGTTATTGCTCATCAGCTGCTTCATAGGAATCACTTATGTACATGCTTTGAATCTCACTTTTCCCTGAAGTGCAGATTATGTCAAGTAAAACTACTTAACCTTAGATAGCAGACAGAGCCCCAGACAGACAGTGGGCCAAGATATAGCAGGATGATATTGCCATAAAAACACTGTAATTACATGCATTCAGCAAGCCTGGCCTTTTCCCAGAGCTGTCTCTGGGGATGTTTGTGCTATATATGGCTCAGACAGGCAACAAGGAGAGGACAAGGTCTCTCGTTCCCTTTTGCTGTCTAACCTGCTAATTAGCAAGAAGATTTTCCTTGTTATTAGAGATCTGAGGTCTGGATAGCAAACTGATAGCACCCAGTCATACAGTTTGTCCATAGTAAAAGAAGGACAGCTATATTGTCCCAACCCTTGACCATGCTGGCTGCCCAGCAATACTGGTTTGAGTAGTTCTCTCTCAAGAGTCCAACATTCCAGATGGAAACATTTTCTGCATGCAGTTTTTTCACATGGGCCACAAAAACAACTCAAAAAAAGGAGGGAAAAAAAGGTCAAGATAACTGAAAATGTTTTTATGCTGTGACTAAGCAGATATTAAACTGTAGCTTTGAAAACCTGACACATTCACACAGCCTCGTCTTGGTCGCAGTATCTGCACACACATCCCATTACAAAATAAAGTGCAAATTCATCAATAAGCAGTTACACAGGACTGCTGCTCAGACTCACACAAGTCCTTTGTACAGCATAACGTAAATACAAATATCCCTCCACCAGGGAGAAATTCTGAAAAGTCAATACTCTTCCAGTTTGTTTTTAGGCCAAATCTACCAGGACCTGAGATTACTAAAGCCTCAGTCATTATAATGACAATGAGGAACAACTTCAGTCAACTTTAGATACACTTTCAGCTTCCTCAAACTGACAGCTGTATCTTGACAAAGTTTATAACTGAAGGTTAAAGCTTACTTCATTCAGAAAAAAACAAGTAAGACTGGGGTGCCAGAAAAGTCTGTGATCAAATAGATGTAAGAAAATAAGGCAGAAGCTGGTTTATTCAGCTTCACACAGGTCATGTGATGTAATTAATTCCAAATGGTTTTGGTCTCTGAACAGAAACTTCCAGCAAAATATTTAAACGATGCAATAATTACCTTTTCCTTTCATGATCCTACTGACTATACCTTAATTTATGATGCATTTAACTAGCATACATGTATCCTGAGGCTATGATAGGTGCACATTTAAGTCAAAAGATAAATCTTAATGAAAAGATTTTTTAACACAATAATTAACGTATTTTGATCATCATAACAGTAATTATTAGAGGCACAAAAACAGAATCAGATCTCAGCAGAAGCCATGATGATCCTAAATTGGGTGGAGTACCAGCACTGCCCTATTATTTTGCCAAGAAATGATACATCAAAGTGGCAGCAGTGAATCATCATACCCTACTAGGAACTACACCCAGTGAATCCAAGAGATGGAAATGTTAGATGCACTAACCTCCATCATAAATTGCAAATTATAATCGCACAGCAGATAGTGCGCAATATGCCTTTTCTCATACTTACCAAGCTATGCTGTTCTTATGCTTCCCCTAACACAACTGTTCGTCAGATTCAAACAACAAAACTGGAAGCATTGTAAAAACGTAGGAATTTTGGCTTGATATGAAAGATCCATTTATTTTTAAGAACACAATTTTATTTTGTGATGCATTATAAGCTCTCACCATGTGTCATATAACACAACTGGGCAGACTACTCTTTTAGAAACGTCTTTTTTTAAAAAAAAATCACCTTTTTCATGGAATTATGCACACCATGAGAGGCAAGACCAGCAATGAAAAAGAGCGCACCCACCCTTACCTGCTGTCCTCTTCCCCTTAGCAGAAATGACTAGTATTCTGATTTTCTGCTCAGCTATTAAAATCAATGTGCCCATACACACTCACAGGCAGATTGTAACTTGCAGCCAGCCCTTCTGCAACGGCACACAGTAAAGAAGCCGAAAAAACCCTGAAAACAGTTTTTTAAAACATCCTACTCATTTTACCCTTGTGTCAGATTTACTTTAACAATTATTTTCCCCAAACTAAAAGTCTGACAACACACTGGGAGACCTTATATAAAAGAAAATGCTAGCAAAAAGACAGGAATAAGGAGTTCCTTAAAGAGAAGGATGAAGTATGGTACCTTTTCCAGTCAAAGTTTCATCTTGTATTTTCCTCGCTGCTTCTTGGCCCTCAGTCTCACTGTTTCCAGCTGTTACAACACAGAAAATGGAAAATTAGCAATTCAATCAACTGAAGGACAGCCAATGTGCCATTCAGCTTAAATGGACAGTTAATAATTGTCTGGCATTTGTTTGGCAATTATTTTATAATAACTTATATGAAAGGAAAAAAAACACAAAGATAAGCAAAGTATTGTGCTTGGTAGTACAAGTTAATTTTTTTAAATGAAGTTTGACATTCCATTTGTCCATCCGCAAACATTTTCCATAGCATGACACATCAAAATATCTATTGTTTGTTACCCAAATTGGATATAAATACTGATATCTCTTATGAACTTCATGAAGTTGCCTTCTTCTTTTCCTGATTATATAAATCTCTCCCTCTGTTTCTATACAAGCTTTATCCTGTGCCCCTCTGCAAGTGTCCTGTCCTCCCATTCACTTGTTAGCTATGCAGCAGAAATTCCATGTTTTCCACTTTTTTCTCACTTTTTGTTAGTAACACTGAATCAGTTCTATCAAAGACAAGGAAAGAATCACAGCATCACAGAATAAGCCAAAGTTGGAAGGGATCTCAGAAGGTCATCTGATTCAGCTCCCTGCTCACATTAGTTGGCACGTGCTAGTATTTAAGATGTTAGAACATGCTTTACAGTGCTATTAGAATGTATTCATTTGATCTCACAGAGAATGTGTTCAAAAAGTGGGAGTAAACCCTTTGAGAGAGATCATCCATCAGTTGTACTAGTTGAAGGCTCAGAGCACTGAATGGAGATTTTTGGGACAACCTGACCACTTTGAGGAGGTAGGCTAATACATTCTTTTGAGGGTGGAGTTTTTGCTGTGCTTCTGCAGTAATAAACAATGATTTGCAACACACTTTTTTTTTTTCTTCATGCGGTATGCAAGAAGACTCAGTATTTAAATAAATGTAGCCAAAGTAAAGACATTTAGCATTCCAGATACTGGAAAGAAAATAATTCTCACATAATACCTAGAGTCATACTGGTCTATAACTATTCTTTATAAATTCCATTAACTATGGAATTGTATTGCTCAGACTGAACAAAAAACCAAACCAAACAGAAAACCAAACACAAAGCAGACATTTGCAGTATTTTCTTCTTGCTGTTTTGTTTTTGGTAATTTTTTTGACCTTTAAAACAATCCAGCCTTGTACAGAACAGAAACATTCAGATTGATGATAATTTCCAGATATAAATGCTAATTTCCTGACATAGATGCAGCGTCAACAAACCAACCCTCCAGTGAAACTGCCATTCCTGGGGAAATCCGTGCACAGGGATTACAGGCAAGGGATCAGTTTTCCTCACCGTTTCACCTCAAGTGATGTTCTAGAGTAAGATTTCAAACTCAACGTTTTATTACGCCACATAGAGTTAGGCGAGAAACAAAAATAGTTTGGTGCCAGTTCCATGAAGGTCTTATGTGATTCCTCTTTCATTCAGCACTCCTCATGGAGAGAACAGGCTTATTAAAGCCTCCAGTGTCTTGATTTAACTCGCAGTGTATTCACTTAATTTGTTCTTTTAAAAGAGCTTGTGTTCACAACAAATTTTAATTTGCTTTATTTTGCTGTTATTTAAATGATTACTCATTAAAGCTCAGTGTCTTCCAAATGAGGTCGTTTTATTCATATTTGCATAGTTTTCACTCTAGACCACTGGGAAAAAATTAATTATTTCGCTAAACAGTCACTTCAGATGTCTGTTTCCAGCCTGATTCAACAAAGCTTGAAAACTAGATCCTGGAGGCTGAAGTATTGCAAAATTGAAATAGCCTCAGTGCAAGCTGCTACTGTAGTAGAGGCTTTTGAAATACTTCCATGAAAGAAAATTCTGTAAGAAAGAATAAAGACATTGAACAAATGACCAAAATCCTTAAAAAAGTTCAAACATATATCGTAAAGATATCATAAGACTGGGAGAGTAATCTATGCTTCTAAATTAGCTTGAGGAGCTCAGCATCCTCTTGCTGAGGAAAGGGACACTGCACTGTTGAACTGCTTCTCTCCTAGTACGTTATTCTGGGATGCTCCAAGCAAAGTGAGGGGTAGGCATGAAAAAGAAGAACCTCCTTTTAAGTGCTACATTAATTATTCAAAATTCAAAAATTACTTTTTAAGTCACCAAGCTAACACAATCAGCTTTAGGTTGGGAAAAAATCTAAATTAATTTGTATCTTCTTGATGAAGATGGGTCACTAAGGGCATAACCTTCAAGTGTACTGAAAAGGAGTATAGCACTCTAAGATGGGGACAGTTTACTATACAAGGGTCAAATTCTTACCACCATCTGCTGGTTTAGATCCTCAGTAGAATATCTGTAGTGATTCTTTTAAAAACTTTGTGATACGCAGGAGAATCCTCTGGCAGGACTTCCTGCCAAGGATTCACTGTAGTTTTCATACACTTGACATGTCAGAATTTATCCATGCCAGAATTTATCCATTTTAAGGGCAGTAGTATCTCTAGCGTAAGATCTGTCTATTCTGGATTTAAGTGGTCTGGGGGAGAGGATAAGAAAGGGAAGACAGACTATGTTTTTTTCTGCAGTGAAGGAATCTGGACAAAAGCTTTGAGAAAAAGGGACTCAATGTCTTGAGAGCTTAGATCATCAAAGCACCCAAAACCATAATAATCTTCCTTTCCATGCTAATTTAAAGTGTTTATTGGGAACTCAAAATAGATATAGTTGTCTCAAGAACTGTTTACGTAAGCTGTTCAGTGCCCTATCTGATGTTTTTCTCCTACTTAGTCCCCACAGAATAGTGAAAAAATCAGGTGAGACTGATTCAATAACAATGCTGACTACAATCAATTCTGAAAATAAAACTAATCATGTAAAAATAAATTCAAGTCTGAATGGATGCATCTGTGTAAAATAAGATGTGATTTTAATGGCATGGAAAATTCTAATACTTAGTAAAATACTGAAACTTGTATTGAAAAAAAAAGGAAAAAATATTTAAATATAACTTTTAGTCAAAAAAATTGCCTCTCCTCTTCAACATTCATCTAAACAAAAGCCACAAGTCAAAGCACATTGATCTAAAGCCACCACAGAAGTACATCAAAAAAGTCTTATCAGCAGCAATAGGCTTTGGATCTTACCCTAAAGGTCTTGCTCTGTCATCTTAATCACTTCAGTAGATCCTAACTCTGCAAGTTATTTCAGGGATTTCAACAGAATTATCACAGTGGATTGCTCAGCCTGAAGGATGGCAAAAACAGCATGGCTGAGAAACATGTACACTCTCAGTAGCTAAGGGGTCCTGATACATCTACATGCATTCTTTGTACAATATTTTTAATTTCTTTGAATTTGAAAATCTCTCCAAAATAGTAATTGCTACTCATGTTCATAATTCATGTACAAAATTGATGCTGATTAAAAAAAAAAGCAAGTTCTTTTCCAGTTGGTGTTTTGCAAAAATAGGAATTTGACATCTTGACATTTCAAGGGAATGTACTGCAGGGCATTATAGAGGAATTTAAAATAGTCTATAAATAATGATACAGCCCATAAAGCTTAAGGTTGCCTGAAGAGAATAAACCCACAATTCAAAAAGCCCTTGCTTACCAAAGTTAGCAGGGGGAGAATTTCCTGACTTTCAGCAAGTTAACACAAAAACGAAACACAAAAAAAAACTTTTTGAGATGAATATCAAGAAGATGCAAACCGCCCAGGATACAGAGATCAAGAGAATGACCCGAGCCTTCCAGCTTGGAGCCCAGGAGCCACTCTGTGCACCTAGGCACTCCTCAGCCTGCGATGAACCCTGCTGTGGCAAATCCCAGGAGGGGAGGCAGGGGTAAGCTGCCCGGCAGCAGGGCGGCTGTGCCGCCACATCACCTCCTAGCAAGTGTCACCCTGCCATTCACCAGAGCCTAGGGAACCTGTCTACCTGAGATAAACTCTCATCCTTTGACTTCTTTAGCCATAATCACGTATCAGTTAATCCCTGAAATGATGAACAACTTTCCAGGGTTCGCAGCCTGCCCTGTGGCCCTCCCCACTCCCTCCTCATCACTTCAGGTAACCTAAGTTTAGAGGTGGTGCCTATAAACTCTAATGCATATGTGTATTACCAGGAGAAGCTTGGCAGGATGGTAATAAATTATCTATAAATGTATACCATCTGATTAAGGAGTTGCAGGGGGTGACGGTTAGGTGTCTTTGTGCAACAGAATACGAAAAACATTCCAACTGGAAATTTGAATTAAGGGGCCTCCCTGGAGTAGCAGAATCCTCATTATGATTGAAAGGGAACTGATCTCATTGGAGCGCCAGCCTGAAGACTGGGCTTGCAAAGCCACCCAAAGCCTCAAGGGAAAAATGAAGTTCTCTCAGCTGGTGTTACAAGGATTATGATCTTGCGAGTGTGCATGACACTGCCCAACAAATAGCATGTGCCTAAGGGAAAGGAATGACTACCTCCAAAAAGCTCAGAGGATGAGAAATTTGAACTCAGTACAATATGAGTGGTTTTGAAAGAAATTTATAACAACTTCAATAAAAAAAAAAGAAACATTGTTTAGGAAAAAGGAATATAGTTCTTTGGTCTCACCCATAAAACTTCCCAGTCATGAATTTGTTATTCAATAAAGCCAGGCATAAGGAAGTGACCTGGTATGAAAAAATACAGAGAAAGTGATATAAAGCTTCCTTACATTTAGAGGTACCACACATCCTTGGTCAACCAGTTCATAGAACAGCTTTGGTTGGAAAAGACCTCTAAGATCATCATGCAGCACTCACAATTAAATACATGCCTTTTTGACATGAAAGGCAAAAATATAACTGTAATTGTTCCTTTAAGAAAAAAGCAAAACCAAGTAAAGAGGAGGATGTTGGTTTGCAAAGAGGTAAAGAAATCATCATTCTTGCCGCAGGTTTCAGCAACCCAGCTGTTCCAACTAGAAGAATGACTCTGTTTATCAAACCACACACACCCAGACAAGTGCTCTGTTTCCAACAATAACCCGTAGCAGGTGCTTAAAGAACAAGTACAAGTGACATTATTAAGTCTAGGAGTGATGTTTTCCGATACACTTTCCCAGCAGTAAGAGGTTTCACAGATTTCCTGAAGGTCACACCCAGTCTCTCAATGAACCTGCCCCACTACATGTAATTGCACTTTCAACTCATTCAAGCGCTTGGCTGCCAAAGGGTTCTGGGACAACAAGCTCTGTGATTTAGTGACACAATTACATTAAAAGGTTTGTGCTTCAGTGGTGGGGTTTTTTTTTATGTTGTTGGATGTTCTCTACTTCATGTACAGTAAGACAGAGAATAACCACTTCTCATTCACTTTCTCTATACCATTCATAATTACATGACATCACACCCCAGTCATCTGTTTGCAAGTGGAAGAGCCTTTGTTTATTAGCACAGAGTCATCCCATCCTCCTCACCATCTCTCTCATTTTTTCCAGTTTTACCAGACTTCTTTTGAGTATTCACAGCAGGATGAACCTTTCTACAAAGGAAGAGGGACACTTCCTGTCCTGTTTTCATCTTCTTTCCTACGAAGTAATAAGATTTTATTTCTCTATTTGACTGGCATTGAATATTGAAGATGTTCTGAAGAGAGCTTTCAACAGTAAATCACAATATATTTTATTTTTTGAGTGCTACTAGTTAATTTAGATCCTATACTTGTAAATATAGAGGTGTGGGTTTTTTTCTCCTATGCAGTATTTGCATTTACTGACACTCAGTATTTATCCACCCTTTCATAACCCATTCAATATTATGAGATTCTTCCCTGTTCTTCATGGTAGTCAAGATTTCACAGGATCACAGGATGGCTGAAGCTGGAAGGAACCTATGGAGACCATCCAGTCCCACCCACCTTTTGCTACAGCTGGCTACCCAGGACCATGTCTGGTCTGATTTTGTGTATCTCCAAGGATGGAGAACCCACAACCTGTCTGGGCAGTCTGTTTGAGCACTCTCAATGCAAAAATAGTGTTTTCTTAAATGGAATTTCCTGGAATTTTCTTTGGTTTGTGCCCTTTGCCTCTTGTCACATGCACCTCTGAGCAGATCCTGGCTACATCTTCCTTTACTGGCCCCATCAGGTACTAATACACATAGAAAAGGTCCTCCTGAGCCTTCTCCTCTCCAGGCTGAACAGTCTCAGCTCTTCTCAGACTCTCTTTCTATGTCAAATGCTCAAATCCCTTAATTATCCTAAACACAGTTGTGCAAAATGCATCATCTCACTGTTCACCCTTTTTTCGGTATCTGTCTTTTATAAATATACTAAACATATGCTTATGGGATCAGGAGTCCCTTTGCTCCATCCCAAAGCTCACAAATTATTCCTAAGTGTTGTTTTCTGTCTCCTAATCAGTCACTAATCTACAAGAGATTTTTCTCTTATCTCATGACAAGCTAGCCACTTTAAAATATTGTGGCATGAACCTTGCCAAAAACTTTTGAAGATCAAGATTTATTTAATGTGGTTGTTGAACTCCTCAAAGCATTTAATAAATGCTTAATGAATAAATTAAATGCACAGAAAAACTATCCTCACTCTTCCAATTATAATCACATATTTAACTCTATTTTCCACAATGCCTGACATTTTTTCAATATAAAAATCCCAATCACTGGACTATGCATAACATCCTTCTGAAAACTGCCCAACATTTGCTGACCTTACACTTCTATGCTAAGGATGACTTAAGGTCCTATGCAGAAGATAATAGTCCAGAAATAGCTTTATACTGTTGAGGGATTTTGTTTTCAGACTTGGTTTAGACTGGCTTGGTTCAGACTGTTTTAGTTTATTTTCTAATGGGCAGTACTGTGTTTACACTAAATTCGTAATAGTCTCCATACTATTCATAAGCATTCCACCTTTCCAGCTGCTCATTTTACATACTTTTTAGAAGACTAAGTGAATAGTGGTTGCCTGTCACAGAACACATTTTCAGATGGAAGACTCCAAGCCCATTTGGTTGTTCCTCATAAAGATGCTTCTTCATACCTTTGCCAAGATTGTCTTTCTCTAAACCCTTTTGATTTTTATGCTATCGATTTTGAAATAGGCAGACCAGAACTTAACACAGCATGTAAGGTGCAGTCACACAAAGGACTTAATACAGTGACAAACTCACACTGTTTTATATGTTTCTTTTCTAACAATTTCTAATATTTGTTTTTCTTTTCACAAGCTATTGAGCACTAAGTTTTCATAGAATGATCTATTGCAGCCCCAAAATCTTCCTCCCAAGTGATGACGGTCAACACAGAACCCATCATTTATTTTTCTGGAGTTAAAATTCTTTCCCCATGTCCATGACTCCATATTGATCTATATTGAAATGCACATGCCTTTTAACACTCCGCTTCGTATGGTTTTCCTGCAATTCTTCATCTACATCCCTGGCCTTTATTACCCTGAATAATTCAGTACAATATGAAAGACTTGTCACTTCACTATTTGCTTCTCCTCCAAAATTACATGTTGAAAGTGTGGTATCTAACTCATATCCCTGTTGAACTCCAGTGCTAACACCTTCTCTACTAAGAAAATAAACGTTTATGTCTATGTTCTGTCATAACATGCAGTGTCATTGTATGAATGTAACGACATTTGTACTTATCCTTTGGGCTGTGTAGTATCCTTAAGAGCCTTAAGGAATTTTGCTTTAAGATTTCTAGAAATCCAAACAAATCATACCAACCCAAATCTCTCTCATCCGCCTGACGGTTGATCTCAGTTAATCAAAGTATTTTACTATGCAATACATCTGCACAGTTGATTGAGTTACATTTCTACTTGAGATTACTGCCCAAAAGAAAATTCTCATGCTCTGTCTGTTCAGACATTTGTCAGTATTTTAATGATAGTTTCAAGTGTCCTAAGGAATGCTGTAATGAGTTTGTTCCAAAGTCAATTATCAAAAAACTCCACAAATTTTACAAGTGAAATGTTCAAACTGAATAAACAAACAAATACATTTTTAAAAAAGGAAAAAGTCTTTTTAAAGCAAGGACCATTACAGTCTTCAAACAGAAATTAGGGACTAAAGTGCTCGACAGAATTCTTACTGATTTGGAAGGCTGTGTGTGGCTCTGTGTACATGTGTACAAATAACAGACAGCCCTGTAAGTGGAGGTTTTCATAACCCTGATTACAGTGTACTGATATGTTAAAAACTAAACTGAATTACAATTATAAGCCAATCCACATGCATTTTCTTAGTGTTCATACGAGAAAAATGAAAATATCGTCCACTTTCAAAAGGCTGGTAACACTTTGATATGTCCTGACTAACTCTACAATCCATTCAGGCCTAACAAAACCTACCTAAAATCAGAAAAAAAAAAAAAACTTCTCTAGAAAAAATTATAACTCAAGCACTTCATATATCTATGTATAGTGAGAAAAGACTATTAAAGTATCCCATAAAAATTTTCAGTAATTGAAATTAAATCAAACTGTCTTTGAAAATGAAGAATTGCATCATTTTGATAGAGATTAATTTTCCTTCTAAAGTAATTTTGTAGTATTATACAATATAAGAATTGTCTGATTTACAGCACACAAAGTCCAGCTTGAAAATTGGAAACTAATGTGAATGATAGAGATGACAGAAATATCTCTTGCTTGGTCTCCTGCAGGGCTTATAGAGGTCACACAGAAGTGCCAAGTCTGGTGATAGAACTACATTTACTTATGCCAAAATTGCATGGCTCAAATAAGTCACTTCAATATATATACCTATATATAAATATAATGAGACTGTTTCCTTCAGAATGTGAGCCTGTCTTAAAAAATTGTGCAATATATACTCAGACACTAAAGATTGATTACACTGTCCTGAAACTGGTATTTTATACCAAGAAGCATACATGTAACACTGTCAAGCTGGAATTCTTTGGAATTTCACTCACCATTCACAGACAGAATTATCAAAGCTTCTACATTAGATATTGTCACACTTTTATTTCCAGACTCCTTTTATTAATGTACTTACGGGAAAAAAGAAGAAAAAAAAAAAAAGAAAAAAAGAAAAAGGCAAAGCAAAGCTCTCCTTTTTAAGTCAACAATTTAAACATACATCCACAGAACCCTCTTAAAATTAAACCCCAGTGATGAAGGATGGAAGGAATATGAAGAGTTTGTTCTTTTAATCAGTCTAAATTCAGATACAAACTGTGGCCAACACTGTGAACCAGAACTGAACCTGGTCATAAAAATGACCAAGTTACCTTGATTGTCAATGTCCTTATTGCTAAGAGCATATTTATTTGTAAGTCCACACAAAACATCATCTTAAATATAAGCTGCTGGTCAGCAGACATCAAAAGCAGCATGTCATTTACCTCCTCTCTCTGAAAACGGTATTGCAAGCTCATTTATCAAGTACTAAATTGTGTAAGAGGTAGCAGGATCTCCTGGTGCAGCTTGACTCTGAAGAGTCACCACTGGCTGCAGCTTTCCCTACCCAGGGTCCCAGTTGTGTGTCATGAGATTTTCCTGAAGTAAAAGCCCAGCTCACTGTGAGTAATGCTATCACAGCCTGGCAAAAAGTCTCAATGAAATCTATCAAACAAATCCACAGAAAATTGCTTTCAGTATTTCAGCATTCACACCAACCTTTTTCCTAGTAAGAGGCCGAGGGTAGGGTGAGCAGCATCCACAGAGGGAGACCATCACTGGGAGAGAGGAGTCGTGGGCACCAGCGCTGGGACTGGAGAAGAAGTTGTAAAAGCACCATACAAGCACTTGATGAAAATGCTCTGAGTGAGCACACTGCCTTTCATGGTGACTATTTATGTTCCACAAGGTAACATGCTTTCTACTTATTTGTTTTCTGCATTCCACTGGTAGATTGGATTTAAAAGTAAGTGTAACCTGATCTAGGTATTCCTGCTCTGGCAGGGGGATTGGACTAGATGATCTTTTGAGGTCCCTTCCAACCCCTAACATTCTGTGATACTTCAAACATTTTCTCCTCTAAAATGTCAAATAGAGTCAAAATTACATCTACCACAAATGGTGAATCATCTTCACATTAGACATTCAGGTTTGACTCATTTGCCCTCTGCAGGGATATCATTCTTTGTGGTTAAATATTTCCATTATTTAACTCCTGTAATGGGAAAGAAGCATTCCGTGAATGGACAAGATCGACTATGAGCTACATGAGTCTCCCCTGCAAGCCTAAATTCACCTAACATTGGCATTTTTTTCAAGTTCACGCCTATATACAAACATAGGGTGAAAAAATTTATAGAGTAGAAAGCTTGAGCACCTTTGCTTGTGTGGCCTGAAGCTGAATGTCCTAACACACGCCAATGTGCCCACAGGTATTTTAAGCATACTCTAGACACTTGGGGCCAACAGTTAGCAACAAGGATGGAAGGTCATTGCATTTAATGTGCTTTTGAGACTGTTTTAATCTTGCAGCTGGAGCAAAGCCTGAGACTATCCATTCTACTGACAGATCTTCCTTGCTCTGAAGAATTTTACAGGTAAAGAAGATGGCTGTGACTCACCAGGCTCAGTGCTTAGGTCAGAGTTTGCCTAAAAGAATTGCATCAGTTGAAAATCTTACTCATCAATGCTTCCTATAATTAATTTCATTAATTTACATTGGTAGAGATTTGTAATGCAAATATTAAGGTTGGTACAAATGAAGAGTGAATGGAAATGTGTGTGTCTGTAGGCACCAGAAGAAACAGCACAGCAAAGAGTTAAAAGAACATCCCTTATTGAAAATAAAGGCCATGCTTCCAGGACACCACTCCTGTTGTTTATGTCAAGGCCACAGCACAGAGGACTTGCCAGAAGATGACTGTGCACCAGGAGGATAACATCAAGGTTGTGGCATATCATGCATATAATTACTTTTCCTGTTAGTCCACCCAGAAAATGGGTTATAGACATAGTCTATATACTTCAGACAAGGAAAAATATATGAAGAGCTGATGACTCTAAGGGTATAAAAGATCTGTCCATAAGCTAGCCTGCCATTTCCAATCAAAAAGAATCACAGAGACAGGATAAGGATTCAGTAGCTGGCATACCTTTTCCCACCTTGCACACAAGTGATGGTCACCAAACCACAAGAGCACAAACATCTTGGTGCTTGTGAGACTATGGGTGTGAGTGTGAGTGAATGAGATCTATGAGGCATTGTGCTGCCATAAGCCATAATCAGCTTATTTGGAGATTTGGTAACTAAATATCACCTTCCCTTTGACAAAGATCTCACATACAATTTTGTTCAACTAAATGACCTAAACATTAAATGGTATAAAATAAGTCTTCAAAAGGTAGCAGAGTTCTGTGCTTCCATGACCCTATGCAAAGAGAAGAAAATTTATCTTTTTGCTTTACCACTGAGTACATTTTTGCAGTCCACCTTAAACATGAAAAGAGACTTCTTTAGTGAAATATTAATGCTCACATCATTAGCTACAGCTAGCTACATTAATTAGATCTAGCATCTAGCTGCATATAGCAGCATCTGTTTGCATTTTTGCAGATGCTTTGTTTTGACACATCTATTAAAACATGTATGAATAAGTAGCATTCCACATTACACCTGTACGATTCCAGGGCAACTCCATTAGTGCTACTGACTTCACTAGACTGAAAACACATGGCTACTATGCCCTTATTTATTGTTTGATATGGGTTGTTTTGGGTTTTTTTTTCAAAAGATGTGTATACAAAGCCTTAGAGAGAGCACATTGTGTATAAAGGCTAAATAAAAATGGCATCACCGGCTTGCTAGTGTATTATGAAATACTAACCTTCAGTGACCTTATGGGGTAAAAGTTAGAGTTTTAGGTCCAAATCTAGTTAAACAAAGAGGAAGGGAGCAAAATCTAACATTTTAAACATATGAGTATTCATGATGTTACATACTGATTTGGTAGATATAACAGTGCATATATGTCCACATTTAGCAAGTACCTGAGGCCAAACTGTAGCAGACGTTCTATCACCCGATCACCCCTCCCCAGCTGAGAAGGGGAATTGGGAAAAAAGGGGGAAAGCCCTCCCAGCTGACTCAGGGCTACTCATGGCCTGCCTGGATGGCTGGCCCATGGGTCTGTGCCTGGGGAACCAGGACAATATATAGTACAGTAAGCTCTAAAAAAAAAAAAAAAAAAAAAAAAAAAAAAAAAAAAAAAAATCTCACTGATATTTTCTGTAGCAGAGAGAAGAAATTGTGTGTTCAGGACATTCTTGGAGTTCCTACAGAAATTCACCTATCCTAATTTCAGATGTCTCAGTCTAACATAGCCACTTTATAAACTCTTCATTACCAATGGAGAAAAGCAAGCACCTCCGGAAGGTGAGTTGTCCAGCCCATCTCAGCCTGACAGGAATTAACCTCCCTTTCAGAGTATTTATTTCCTTGCCTTGCCTACAAAGGCCACTTTCAGTGACAAACTAAGAAGTAAATGTGCACTTTTTACATTGATGAAGTTACAAGGCTTCCTTTTCCCTTACAACGTGTATCATCGCCCATTACACACTGGAATATTCCTTCAAGGCTTTCATTAGTTTCCTTCTTAACAAACATGTGCACCCCAACACTGAAGCATAGTTCATCCTCAGCAACAAGATAATAAAATGTTTTCGTAATACACGTATTTTTAAGTCTTTTTCATTACCTTATTGTTTACTTCTTACATAAGGTAGTCCAACTCTTGCAAGTTTTACATTAAAAAAAAAATCCCATTCACTTTTCTTTAAGACTTTTCAAAGCAAAACATAAATCAAATCTTTATTTGTGCTAAACTCTAGTAAAACCCTCTCCTACCTTCCCCTGCCATATCTTTACTTATGCTGGAAAGAAAATACCCCTTAAAAGAAAAAAAAAAATACTTTCTGAAAAAAAAATATATTAATAGTAAGAAAAAAAATTACTTTACCTATTATAACATGCATGCCAAGTCGTGCCAAATGCTTCACAGTTTGGTAACCAATTCCTTTAGCACCTCCAGTCACTATAGCAACCTTTCCATTTTGTGTAGGGAAAACTACACGAAGAAAAAGAAACAACACAAGGTTAGTTCACAGTAGTAATACAATTAAGGTGTATTTTAAAGAGGCATACACTTAACAGACCACTCAAGTCAGGCCAGTAAACAATCTCAGAAGCAAACTCTATGGAAATAAAAACTATAAAGAATCATAGAATCATAGAGTCACAGGATGGTTTGGGTTGGAAGGGACCTCAAAGATCATCTCGTTCCAACCCCGCTGCCATGGGCAGGGACACCTCCCACCAGACCAGGTTGCTCCAAGCCCCATCCAACCTGGCCTTGAACACTTCCAGGGAGGGGGGCAGCCACAACTTCTCTGGGCAACCTGTGCCAGTGTCTCACCACCCTGACAGTCAAGAATTTCTTCCTAATATCTAGTCTAAATCTACCCTCTTCCAGTTTAAAGCCATCACCCCTCATCCTATTGCTATAAGCCCTTGTAAAAAGTCCCTCTCCACCTTTCTTGTCGGCCCTTTCAGGTACTGGAGCATCTGTCATTATTTCCTTCACTAGACTGAAGCTGACAATACAAAAGACAAACACTCAGTTCAGAAGGTTTCTCATTTCTATTTGCATGCATTTTGTCATCCTGCAGTAATCTGTCCTTTAAAATTCTCACCTTAACTTTGTTACAGAGCAAGGTGTAGGGGAAAAAAATTCAACTGGCAGCATGATAACCTGCAAACTTCTTGAATGACAAAGGACAGGCCTCTATCAGTAACATGAGGAAACAGCAAATAGCTCAGTCACAGACAATGCATCTGAAGGGCCGGAATTGGTCAGACTAATTTACCTGCATAACTGAGCACTCCCTTGTTGAAAATCACGGGGTCCTGCATCCCAAAGGAAAGAGGTGGCAATTTTTTTGCATTAAAAACCCCACCTGCTTTTCCTACCCACCCCAGCCCTCCCGCAGAAGCCAGTGTCCCCGACAGCCGAGGCCAGCCCCACACCGCCTCCGCCCCACCAAGCGCATCTTCACCAGGGTAACACATGGCCCAGCAGGCAGGGCACATCGCCAGACCCCACTGCCAGGGTCCACTCAGATTTATGGCCCATGCCTCCTGCGTACCCAGGCAGCCCTTACATGGCTGAGTCAGCCAAAAAGTGGCTGAGACAGCCCCAGGGGGCAGCCACCATCCTGACTGCCAGCTCTCCCACCCGCTGTGGGTTGCCCAGCACACCCCTCCGAGATGGAGGGAGCCCTCCCACCAAAGGAGAGCAAAGGCATTTTAATTTAACTGCTTGGGGACAACATGAATTAGGTCAGATATCAAACACAATTTTTTGATGAGGTGGTGAATCTTCCATGTGAAGCACCATGCAGTCTTTGGGCAACTGAGGTGAGTTTCTGTTTGATTTTTAGAACGTGCTAGGTATTTGTAAAGGGAAAACGGTGCTGAATAATTTCATTTTGCCATGGTGCAGTGTCTGTAGGCAACGTTATAGATAACAAATATTAAAATGATGTCAATTTTCATCTATCAAAGGATTTTTTTGATTTCTAGGTTTTTAGGGGATTGCTTTGTTGTACAATACAAGCTCCTATTTTATATGGTTATGAGACACAGAACTAGTGCTGATACAAGCTGCTTTCTTCAGAGCCACTTCAAAAAGGACCCAGATTTCACCTTTTCTGAAATACATACTTCTTTCCAGCACGATTCAACATGAATTTCTGTTATCTTCAGGTAACAACGTGATTCTTCCCATCCACGCAGAGTGAGAATTGTTTACAAGTACTTGAAAGTTAATTCCTATTACAGTGATATCTATGCACATAGGTGACCTAATATACATAACTTGAGCTAAATAAAACTTCACCGAGAGCTCTCCTAAAGGGCTCCAGTTTAGTTATAACAGTCCTGCTATTTCCACCAAAGATATTTCTCATAACAAACTCTAAGTAAAATGCCCTAAGTAATTTTTTTTTCAATAGTTAAGCCTAGAAATTAAAACTAGACCTGACATTAAATACTTGAGTAAATTGTCCATTCAGGCTAGTATTTTTTAATTACTTATTGCTCTACCAGACTTGGCCTTTGTAGATTATATTTTCCTGGTCTGTTCTCTGTCAGTGAAGCGGGAAAAAAAAGGGGAAGGAAAAAAAAAAAAAAAAAAAGTTTGTGCAGTTTCTGAAAATGCAGACAGGAAATAAAAGGTTTTAAAGAGGAAGAAAAATAAATGTTCTTAGTGTGAAACAAGTTGTTGTCACCTCTATGTGAACAGCCCTTGTGCTGCAGTGTGACTGGATACGCTTGAAATTTGGCAAGGACACATAGTCTAAAGTCCTTTCGGCCATGGAGTGAAAAATCACTGCCTGAATGATTTTTGTTTGTAAAGAGGGACCAGTATGTGCCCACTGTTCGACATTTTAGACCACATGAAAACACAAACACATTGCCTTGTACCAGAGGTGTGGTGAGAGGAGACAGGCCCCTTAACCAAGGACAGAGCAATATCCTTTGCAAGACGGCAGACAAACCTGAACCAAACGGATTTTTTGTTAGCTCAAAAAGTTCAAGACTCTGAGAAATGAACTCTGGCAAAGCAAATACCTTGTTCAATCGAGTCCATGCTGCAAGAGTCATTCTGATGCCTCTCCTGAGGGGCTGAACGACTTTAAATCCATACAGAGAGCACTGGCATTGCCTTAGTGTTGAAGCAGGAAAGGCCATTTCTGGCTACAAGAGATATATGTGTGAATTTTGTATGTGGCAACTGCGTATGTGCTTGTAAAGAAAACACCATCTAGAGGGCAAAAACATGAGCTGAAGCCCACTGAGTAATTTTATTTTAAAGTTTAGCTAATTGAATAATAAACTACATTAAAAATTCTGCTGACACGTGAAAGAGCGAGTTGCGAGGTTTGCATCCTCCCCAGAGCTCTCCCTCCCCATATATCTTTCATCCCGTTTCACCTGTGCATTTGGGTATAGAACCCAGAGAAAAAAGTAAAATTAAGTCATTTCTATTTTCGTTTATTTTACTATAGCTGAAAAAACATTATCCCTACGCCAACAAAAGGAATTTCCTTAAAAGAAATTGCTTTCCTTTGGGCCTGAGTACCTTCTCCTCCACTTCTGCCTCCCCATGCCTCCTCTTTCTTCCTCCCATCTCACCTCATTGCCAACCAGACATTTGTATTTCGCATGTTGCATATAGGTGCTGTCACTCATTTCCACTACTGTACTGCTCTATCTACCTATTGAATAAGAATTTACATTTTAGTGCAAAATTTGTTCACTTGGAAGAAAATGAATTAAAGTAAAGGAGAAAAAGAAGTCAGGACTGGGGGAGGAGCAGTAACTTGAAGGAAAAATGGGAAGTCAGAGGAGCAAAGTGATAGCAGGTATCACTGCAATGGTGCTCAGCAGATGACAACAAAAGAAAATGCCCAGTCCAATCCTACTCATGAGGGTGGCAAAGAAAATGGTCCCAATGGCCACCCAAGTCAGGTAAGTTACCAACTTGCAATGAAGAGCATGACAGATGGACAGACTCCACTGCAGAGGTGCATTCAGTGAGCTCCTATATTAAAGAGAGCTTTAAACCAGGCCCATTTGTAGCATCTAGCTCCAAGGACCTAAGAAAGCAACCAGAGAGGGAGAAATGAGGGCTGCAGACACATCGACACAGGATAAATGGCCAGTATCTGCTTTATTTATAACAGGTACGGTATACAGCTTCTACAGAACATGGTTTTGAATAGATGCAACACTGCATGTCACATCTCAGTATATCAGCTCACTTCATCCAAAATGGGAAACACAAGGAGAAAAGCTGAAACACATCTCCGGAGAGAAAAGGAAAAAAAAAACCAAACCACCCCTTCAATTAATTCTTAATTTTGATTTTTATTAATCTTAATTTTAATCTGCAGGAAGGTGTACTGCTTCCAGCAAGACAGATATATTAATGTAAAATGAATCTCCATGAAAATGAGACACTGCTAGTTCTTACATTAATAAAAGTGGTCAAGATCAAATCCAGGTTGCATGTGTAAGCCAGAGGCATCTACAGCGAATGGCAGTTTATTGGTGCCCTGTTCCCACTAGAACTCCACTGTCAGGCAGAGTTTGCAAAACACCCACCTTTTCGGTGTGAAAACACCTCTTCCATGATGAAACCGGACATCAGACTTTCAAAGTAGACCTGGGATCTGCCTGGTTTTCCAGCAGATACTGGTTTATTTTGTGCCAGAGGTTGTGCCAAGTATGGCTGGAGGCTGGGAGTCCCCCCAGGCAGTGGAGACCCCACCAGCTTTGCCAGCCCGGGAGGTTTCCTCGGGCGCTTCTTGCACCTCATTGAAAACACCCCAGCTCTCTCTCTGCCTCTGTTCCTGGTAAGTAGGTAGATACTGATCTCAATTACAGAGGCATAATGCCAGTGATCTCACCGTGGGACTGGAGAACCATACAGCCCTTCAGCTGTATTGCCCAGGCAATTCTGTAATTTTAAAAATACTAATTTTCAAGGGACTCTTAAAGAGGTCTGCAACTGCCAAGAACACAGAGAAATAAAATAGACCCCAGATCCATATCAATGACCACTTCTGTATCAATGACCAGCTCCTGCTGGTAAAACATCAACTCTGGAGTAGGGATGGGGCTAATTGAAGTAGCCAAATCAAAACAGAGGCATTAAACTGTCTTCTCTGCAGAAATGTACTATGTGAACACAGACAATGCAAACCTCAGAAGAAGAGCTCCCCTTAAGAGTTACTTGCTTTGGTATTCTGTAATCTTTACAACACAGACTGTTTGAGCCAAAAAAAGAAAAAGGAAAAAAAAGAAAAAAAAAAAGTATCAGAAGGTTATTGAAAGTAAACTGCATCACATTTTTACAAAGCTCCATCGCCTACCCTATTAATGCAGCATCTGCATTGTGGAACTTTCTGAGTCATGTGAACATTAAAATATAGTATCATTACATTAATCTCTTCAATAAACCCTTATTGTTAAGACACTGAAGGCCACAGGCAGAATTTAGATTGTCTGAATCAGTCTCCAGTCTTTATCAGGCAAGAAAGACGAGCACCACTGAAGGCATCTGAAGAGCTGGTCAGAGAGGCACCATGCTGGGACCTGCCTGCACCTCCTCAACCAGGCACTGGGCACAGGGAATTCCGTGGCATTTGTGCTGAAGAGATCCCCACAGACAAATCCTAACAGTTATTTTTTTCCTTCCGCCTATAACTGAATAATTTACATGCAAATATTATGCCTGAAGGTAACTGGCAGAACAACAGATGGGAAAAAAAAAAAAAAAGGAAAAAAAGAAAAGGAGCCACAATGAATATTTAGTTTGATGACAGAATAACAAGTGCCAAGTTTGGAGCTGTTCCTGTATAGCAACACCAAGTGAGTGAGAAAAAGAGGGCAAACTGTAATTGTCAGTCCTCATCTAACACCACAGGATACTGCACAACCAAGTTTTTCTAGTTGGCTAAAGAATTCATACAGCTCACTCTACCACCAAATTACTAAGAAGTTTTTCCAATCCCGCAATACTCCAACTCTTTTTCCCCAATTTACAGTGTGGCAGTGCTGAGAGTGTAGCCATTAAGTTCCCTTTCAAAGCACATGTCAAAAAATAATTCCTTTGCTGCTCCAAGAGGCAACCAGCAGACTGCTGGGGAATCCACACAGCTTTCAGCAACAGCCTTTTGTTTCAGCTTTAGAGTAACTTCTCCATTAACTTCTGTCTCGGCAGAAAACGAGTAAACGACTCAGTCATTCCAGGACTATCCTATCAGAAGACAATTTCAGGTGCTCAAGTCCTGAGGAATAAATCAGACAATCTTCTTTTTTTCTTGTATGACAGCAGCTTTCACCAGCAGAAAAGTTGTTGGTCCTAAGCTTGTGCAGATCATCTTGCAAATGCAAATGTTCTTCCCAAATTTGCACACCAAACTCTTTTCTGCCTCTGCTGCTTCCTATCGCTTTTCTAAAGAATATCAATATGCAATCAAGATTGAAGGCTTTTAAGGCTGGAAACTAGGTAGGTGGCAACCAGCCTGACTAGTCCTTCTGTGAAAAGGTATCCTGCTGGTTTCAGCAGTTGCAAGCCATCAGACCTTCCTCTCATGAACAACTGTTATGCACACATGCAGGTCCACTGGCACATGATCAACAGGCACAGTGTGCCTTGAACTGATGGATGCATTGTGTAAGGGTGATTTATTTGCCCAGGGAGAGCACCTGTTTCTAAGAACAACTGGAATTTTGCACCAGCTAGGTGACAAGCCTCATAGGTTTTGTCTTACTTTACTTCTGCAGAGGAAATGAAAGTCTGGAATCACGAGGAAATGGAGGTACTAGAGACAGGCTGGGCCTGGAGTTACTCATGGGAAGGGAAAGGTGTTGAAGAACCAGAACAGCAGGAGAAACCAAACCATGGAAATGTGTCCCTTAGCCTACAAACACATAGTATCTCAAGGTGCTATTAATGCAACAGCAGCAACCGGATGGCTGTAAGAATTTCAGGAGCCAGGGGAAGACCTAATTTAAGAAGCCTCCCACACAGCCACTGATAGGGAAGACGGATTCTTAACAACCACTCACAAAACCACAGCAAAAACCCTGGCATCCTTAACCATTGCACAAGGCGCACTGCATGCCAAGGAACCAACAAACAGTAACTCACGCTTACCAATGCTGGAAATTCACAAAGCTCCAAAGCCCATGCCCCATAAAGCAGACTTTTGCACAATTCGGCAGAGCTCCCGCACACACGCAGCACGGGCAGTCACTGGACCAGTGGCAGCAATTGGCCTGGGCTGCCTGGACACCTGGGAACACAACCAGTGCCATAACTCAAGCCAAGGCACCAGGTATCCAGCAAGCCTGGACAAATGGCCAAAGCGTAGCAAGGCAGCAAACGGCACAAAAGCAGGAGAGTCTGCAGCTATGCCAACTGGAAAAGCAGCGTACTCGCTCTGCTAAGGAGCTAATGTGTATCCTCTTCCCCTCCCGACCTCGTCAACACAGGAACAAGTGATACCTCTTCAGAGTTAGCAGCAAACATCTGCTGAGTCAAACTAATGATTTTTTTTAAAGTGCCAATGAAAACTATAAAAAAAAAAAAGAGCAAATTTAATCCTGCTGTAAGTTTATAGCATTTGTTTAGCTTTTTGACAAGCATGCCAGCTTGCTTATAGGGATGAAGTGCTAACATTTGTAGGCAAGATGACAAGCCCTTCACAGAAGCCAGAGATACAAGTTCCAAAAATCGATTCCAGGACTCGTCCCCAGATATCTCATTTAACAAATGGGAAAGCCATACTACAAAGGATTAATAAGCAAAATAGATCCTCCTCCCTCTTATTTTTCATCTCATGAATGCATTGGGAAGCCTTGGGACGTATTAGGTAGCAACAAATATTATTAGAGTTCAATATCACAAGAGTGGAGCACCAAAATCCACAGCAAGACCTAACTACAGTAAAAGAAATCCACGTATTAGAAAATATGCAAGATAAACTGGCACAGTAGCAAGAAGAAAGTTATGATGCTGGCATTACAGTACTGAAATAAATACTTTTTTGCTAAAGAAAAATAATGATACCCTAAATAAGGCAGCTTTTCAGAGCAACAGTTTTTGGCAAACAAAAATCCAAGTCCTCTGATAATAGATCTCTCTAGCAACAATGGGAAAGGGGGTGGAAAGCTGCACTAAAAATTTCATTTGCATGACACACCTATCTGCATTTCTTCTAGTGATTCTTGGAAAGACGGGACAAATGCAGATAAAGAGAGAAGTGTGTGTGGAAGGCAGGATGTGGAAGGAGAAGCAGAAGGGAGTGTTAGACTCTCAAAGACAGAGGAAAAAGTTTTTATGGTCAAGAGGTCATTTTTGAGTGCTTCAACCCCCTTTCACCTCTCTTCACCTTCCATTCTATTTCCAAGTATTTAGCTGAAAGAGACACATCTCTAAGCAATTCAATACACCTGAATCATAAATCTCTGCATGGTGGTATTGTCTTCAAGGCAAAAAAAAAGGTCCAGTGAGGAAACCTGCACAGACAGCTTGGCCTCCTGCTACTTACGGATCAGCTGTGGTTTGGTGGGTGGGAAGATGGTGCAAGTCAAGGCATTATAAACACAGGCTGGTAGAAAGGTAAGCTATGGCTATAGCTGAAGACATCTGAAAAATACTTCCTCTGCACTTGCACACGTATTTTCAGTGCCCTGTTTTCTAGAGTGTTTGACTGGAGTATTTGCAAGTGAAGAAGTCCTGACTGCTTATGAGAGCCAAGTGAAGATGCATTTTCACATCTTTCAACTGGAGCTTGAGTGCTTTTGGTGTATTTGTCAAATAGGCTCCACAGTAATATTGATCCTGGACTTTGTGATGCTGCTAGACTTGGCAGAAGGGCTGCACAGAGAAAAACATAACTGCAGTTTTCAAAAACAATACAGATGGTAGTTTTCTGAACTGAATGATGCTGTCTTCACTCTGACTATGAAGAACCTCTTCCTCCAATAAACCCTATGCAGACCTTATGCATCAGGCTCACTGATCACAGCAAAAAAAAGCTGAATGTTGCCCCCCCAAGAAAGAAGAGGCTGAGAATGGAGAAAACTAAAGATGGTTAATCTGGGAAGTTCTTTGCCATTTCTGAATTGGCTTTCTCTAAGATAATGGGAAACAAGGCTGCATTGAAAAACAGTTTGACGAAGCATGTATCTGAGCTTTTTACAATACAAGTTCAGGCTGATTTTGACAGAGATATATTAGGAAATTTGATCTCAACAAATATGGAGCTGCCCTAAGGTAAAAGAAATCAAAAGTAGAAGGGAGGGTGCAGTTCCCGAGTCCTAAATCTCACTTCTGGCCATGTTTGCCATTCTCGGGTACTTTGTTCCTTTAGCCAAAACTCATTTTAAGATTAGATTTGAATCTAATTTTTACGAGTGCCAAATAGATAGATTGAAGATACCATTATACAAATCAGATAGTTGGGAAATACCACAGTGCGCTATTAAAATCTGCTAAAAATTCACCAGGAATCCAGGTTTGCCCACAATCCACTCTGGGAGTAAAGTTCCCAACCAAATGTGTAGGAACAGGGGAGCACTCAATCCCTGGGAGGAAATGCAGCAGGAGAAAGAGAGAGAGTGAAAGAAATAAAAGACGGAAAAGTTGCCTTAGATCTACAAGTCCCAATTAAATTAGTGAAATTACGACTCTGCAAGACATGGAGCAATTTCAGCCATCACACGCTAGTCCTTATCTTAAACATCCTTGCTATTCCTGGCTTGAGCCAGTTTTTGCCAGAGAAACTCGAGTCTCAAGGAACAAAGATATTTCAGATAAAGGCTGGTACTACATATTGACAAACTCGTGCAAGAATATTTGGCACCGGACTACCCACTGGCGTTACACCACACAGGGCATATTTTGCTCCACTATGCAAACATTCTGTCTTGGGGACAGATGCCAACTAGGGGATTTGGATGAGGCCACGAAACATCATGATCACTTGCAAGAGAAGAGAGGGCTTTGCTGCTGTACAGCCAGATAGAAGAGGTGGGTGTGTGGGACACCCCTGCACTCTGACAGGAGCAGCAGCTGATGGGCACAGTGCTAATTCAGCTCAGCCAGGGCAACTGATGATGCATGAGCAGCCCTTGCTTCACTCATAAAAGGCACTTCACAAAAATCTAACACAGGGTTTTGTGAAATAAGGGCAAGACACTTGTTGCAATAACATAAAGAAATGCCAGTAATTCCTTACAATACACTGGACAGCCACCCCCTGCATGTGAAAGACTAATGGATTTGTTAGAAATACTAGGAGAAGAAACTCAACACTAGCTCCAAGAAGAAAGTACCCATTCCCTACATATGCATATATTTAAAGGATCTATTTACCCCTATCATTTCTTACATGGGAAAATACTATCACAAGAATAGAAAAGGACACATTTCCATTTGCCATGTATTCTCTGCCCTGTTTATCTCTCATTCCTTTCATATATTTACCTATTAAATCTTACTCTTTGGCTTTCTTCTCTTTCACGGCAGTCACGCTAAAGATAGGGAAGTTATATACAGGTGTATCTTTAAATCAAGAAAGAGCATCTGGTTATCTTTTGAACAGATTTACGGATACTTAATCCCTCACATACTCCCTCCCTCTGGGCAAACGTAACTGTGCAATACCTCAGGCAATGTCATTTTATGTAAAACTTCCCAATGCTCTTCAAGTCATGTCACCTTGTAATTATATTTTTTTCCTGTTGTGAAATAAGAGATGAAAAAGAGGAGCTCATCCCAGGAGATTCAAATAGGGGTAATGGAAATAGTTCTGCATAGTCTAGTACCTGCAGAAGGAATTTTCCCATCCTGCAGAAGTTAGAGACATTAGACATAGGGGGTTTTCATTCTGTATCAGGAACCCAAAATTGTCCAGGTTCCAAGCTTTTAAAAACAGCTAATAAGTAGATGCAGCTCCATCTCAGAAAGGTTTAAATCCCTTGGGATGTAAGAAACCATTTCAAGTCCTTGCTCTCAGTCATACCCTGAGCATACAAAATCCTTCCCAGCATAACTCTCTATATAACAGTGGAAAGTTTCAGTTTCATTAAACCTTTGCCACTTAAAGACACTTTTCCCTCCCACAAAAGTCCCCAGTAAATGTAATATTTCTCCATACCATACTCAGAAATCCAGTGATCAATTTGTAAGAAGCCATAAATAGAAAATAAAGCAAAATGTAAGTAGTATCAGAAAATGTCTTCTCTCAGAAAGACTACATCCCAGCTATCCCAAAAAAATGACAAACAGTTATCTGCATGAAATGTAGGACAGAATTTTAAGGTTTTAAAATTTCATATCTAACTGTGAAAAATTAGCATTTAGGTTACAGCTTTGACCTAAAAAACAGGGTGATGACAGTGAGTTTGAATTGCTAAAGAAAAAAAGAATTATCAGAGTGTTGTGTCTGTTGCTCCATTATGAACTGAGTAAATGTCACAACTGGCTGCAATGCAGAAACCTCATTTCCAATGACTGTAAATGCTGGGCTGGTTGTTTCATAGAATCATAGAATAATTACGGTTGGAAAGGACCTCCAGGGTCATCAAGACCAACCTTTATCCCATCGTATTCCTAACCATTAAACCACTAGACCATGGCCTCAAATGCCTCATCAACCCGTTTTTTGAACACCCCCAGGGACGGCCACTCCACCACCTCCCTGGGCAGCCTGTTCCAATGTCTAACCACCCTCTCAGTAAAGAACTTCTTCCTAATAGCCAACCTAAACTTCCCCTGATGTAACTTGAGGCCATTTCCTCTCATCCTATCATTAGTTAATTTGGGAGAAGAGACCAACACCAGCCTCACTACAGCCTCCTTTTAGGGAGTTGTAGAGGGCAAAGAAAACTCTGGTTGTTTCACAACAGAGAGACGTCAGAAATATACAAACAAAAAACCAAACCAAAACCAGCCCAGCTGATACTCTTGATTTAACCCCAAATAACGTAGAAATCAACCCAGGCAGGGAAGCCCTCATATCTTGCATGGAAGAAAGGTTCTGTCATAAACCTTCAAGTCTGAAGAATATTTACAGTAAGCAAAGCTCATAAAATGCTGAAACTCAAGATATTCATCAGCATTTTCATATGCAGAAATTGAAGTAAAGGGTGACCTCCTTACTTATGGTCAAACCGAAAATCCAAACCAAATGCAAAATATTGCTACCTGCTTTTTAGCATCTTACCACAGGAATTTAAAAGTCAACAGAAAATAATTTATTCTTTGCACTATGATCTACACTTTTCAAAAGACCAAATATTTCATTTTTAATTTTCAAGACACTATTGACAGTATTATCATATTCCTAGACAGTACAGGATATTTTATCACAATCCCAACATCAGCTTTATAGCTTCTACTTTACTGCTTGTAAATTCCAACACCTCTTATTCTGACCACACACTATGAAAAGACTGAATTGATCATTCCATCATTTCTTGCTCAGGCTGCAGACAGAGAGATACAGCTGGGCAACCAATACACCAGAAAAGTTGATTCTTTAAATATTCCCTTACTGTACCAGATGTAGGGGGTGGAGGCTGGCAAGATCATTAAGAGTAGTTTAAACTGCATCTCCTCTCTTCCCAGAGACAGAGAATGTAATTTCCATACCCCAATCAAGCTTAAGAGCAACCAGCTGAAGGTCACATTCAGATCTGCCTCTTGCAGCCGACAAAATGCTCTGCTGCCACTTGAACAGTCCCCTTTGCTTCCCACGGCTTCAGCGTGACAGTATTTCCATCAAACGTAAATAAGTAAGCAGAAGTCACGAGTTGGTACACAGAACTTAAAAGGTAATTGAAAGTTTCTGGAGTGCTTCACTTCAAAAAACTGTGCAATCACTTGTGAACTGAAGTGCTTGTTCTAATATACAAAGCTTCAGTAATTCGAATCAGGAAGAGAGGTACAAGGTGATTAGAGATTATTGGGAAAAATCTGGTTAATAGGAAGTGTAGCACATAAACCAATCGGTACTTAAAGCTACCCTGAGATACCTGCAATTAATTAAAATACAAAATGTTAAAAAGCAAATTTCCATATTATTAAAATATTCAGAAACAACTCATGATCAGAAGCCACTAGAGCATCGACATGAATGTGAGATAACCCTCAGGCGCTACTGGCTTAATAAAAAAGTTGGAAAATAGCCTCAACATCCCTTCCTCTCCCTCTCTGCCCTACTTCCACATCCTTGAAACCAGCCCAAGGCTAATACATTCATTTCATCAGCTAGCTGGCACCTGGTGAAGAGTCTGAATAGTGGCAAAGGCTGCCCGCAGATCACCACTCCTGCGTGTTCATTTGCCCCTCAGTGTACGCACCCAAAGCAGCAGCTCCAAGGAAAAAGCAAGGGTTATCTTGGTTGCGCGGGACAAATTCATAACGGAAGATAGCTTTGTGGGGTAATTATTTTATTTTTCCGGGGGGGGGGGGGGGGTGGGGTGGGGAGGCTCTTATTTTAGATGGGAGTTTTACTGAAGCCCCCTGAGCCTCTGTATGGAGCTGTTTGCTATACAGAAAACTGGTTAAAAATCAATTCTAATATGGAATGAGAAAGTACAAAGGGCATGCACATGTTTTGTCTTCAATACAGCTACAGTATTTGTTTTCCAAAGATGGAATTTTATTCATTTTTCTCTTCTTTGATAAGAGGAGTAGGTCAGGGGTTTCAAATGGAGTATGAAAGTCCGAGTACAGAAAGGTCTCGACTGTGCTATATGTAATTTCTCACATACTATATATAATTCTCTCACGGCAGTCCTTTTCTGGGAGACTGATTTCTTTTCAGACTCTTCTTTCTTAACACATGCTGAAGTGATCTCATATCCACACGTTTTCTTTCAATTTTCATCTGTCTTGTTCCTCATAAAATATGTGCCAAAGTTTTCACAAGGAAGGTAGCTGCTTTGCAATAGGGACATTCAATTGTTTTGAAATATTTTTTTTAAAAAAGTAGACATTTTTATTCCCCAGTGAAAAACTTATTTTTGAATGAAATTTTATAGGCCATTAATCTAACGCAGATTCAGGAGACTCAGGGAATTATTTAACTTAAAAAGAGCAGCTACTGTGCCTGCTCTGTAATTGCTCTTCATCAAAATTGTCAAAGATTTTTAATATGCAGAATTATGACACAGATTAAAAGCTCTCAAAGTATGTCTCCGTATAAGAGGCCACCATTCCACAGTGTCATTATCTGCTATTAATATTTCAATTAGAGAGTATCACACACTCCTCACAAAACGAGTCTCGTTATTGATAATGCTCCAGGAGTATGACTCAAATGGCCTATTTTTGTTCCTACATTTAATTACCTCCTATAAATAGCTTTCCAAATTTCTAATGGAAAAGTTCATTTAATAGAGAAACAAGTGTCATTGTTGACTGACACCTCCCAACCATCCGGCTTCTAAGAAGGGAGGCGAAGGCTGCAGGGACCACACCGGACCTTCTGCATGGCCAGGTTACAGCCTCACTCCCCAACTACCTGCAACCTAAACATAGCAAGGAATGAGGGGAAAGAGCTTGAGGAATATAAGCCTAAGAGCTTGCACTGGCTTGTTTGGAAGCTCTCTGCCATTTCCAATATTTCTCTCTCCAGGGCTTTTTCCACAAACACACAAGGCCTGCATTTCAAACACAGGACTTACGCTGTGTGCTGACTTCTTGGTGACTTGAAAGCTGTTAACCTAAAATGCAGTTGCTGTTCCAGACTCCAACCTTACATCTCCATCAGCCTCCCATAACACGCTGTCTGAACCAGCCCACTCACACGTACTCCTCCAGTGGGGCTTTGCCACCAGTTAGGACCTCTCTCAGAAAAAAATGTGGTGCTATAGAAGGTTAAAGGCGCACAGCCCCTTGCAGGGAGAGCAAAGTGAGCCCCTCACATCTCTGCAAGCTGTACCAGCAGCTATCAGAGTCTTTACATCAGCTTTTATTTTATTGCATTTGAATCTTTGCAACTTTCCATACAGAAAATCCAGCAGTGCTGAGGGTTACGCCACCTTCCTTTTGGCCACAGTACCACCTTCCTCTCGAGGTACACTAGGACACGTGGCTAACAACAGGTCTTTGTCCTGATGCAGTCTATGACCAGTGCTTCTGTACCAGCAAAAGCTCACACTCTGCTCCAGACACCATTACTGGCATTCCCTATTTTGCCTGGGGAAACAGAAAAACATTTTTTTTAATGAATAAGCTGTTCTTCTGCAAGTGTTGCACTGCCAGTGTACGTGGTAAGGGAGTGCTTTGCCCAGCACGGCAGTACACCAGCAAAGCCAGCCCTGGGCAGGTTTAGCCTGTAGAAGGCAAGTGCTCAGGTTAAAAAAGCAGTAGTCACAGTCAAACCCGAGGCAGAGGGGAGCGATGTCAATATGAAGAGGGACACTCAGAACAACTCGCCAGGATCACACCACCTACACTCCAGTGACGGCAGCAACGTTAATCCAGGGAGCGTGGGCATCCCTCCAGCCCTGCACTTCCTCAGTCCTTGTGCTGTTGCACACGCCAGGGGCCAACAGAAGGAAGAGGTCTCAGCATCTTCCCCTCCAAACCAGCTCCAGCCAAGCCGGAGGAGCATTCTGCAAACCCACTTTGACACAGACCTCAATGCATTTGCAAGCAACCAGTCGTGCCCGCAGAGACACTGGCGGCAGAACAGCTACGCCAGCCACATGCTGCCTGCTGAGCCACCGTGGTGGCTCCTGCAGTTCCCAGCCTTGGTCCCCGTCACCACAGCCCTCAGCAAAACCACATGCCAGCTGTCAGCCAGACCACACTTGTAAAGATGACTTTGTCCTTGACAGCAGAGGGTAGTAAATTGGAAGAATTTGAACTGTATAAACTGGACCTCATCTCTAAATTGCAACCATTTTCTGTATACGTATGTGGGTACATGCTTTTATTGTAAGGAAGAAAAAGAATACTTTTTGAAAACTGGATTAGAAGACTGGGGAAAAAATTCATGGTTTCCACCTGTGCCTCACTAGAATCTGTTATGAGTGGTTTTCATGAGTAAATATTGAAAAAAAACACTTTTTTTAGTCACTGTAAAAATGGAGGTGGAAGAGATGGATAGAAGATATGCTACACTTAACAGCAAAAATCCCAATAAAGGTCATCAAATTTAGTGCATAAGCAAGTAAGACCATATGCCACTGTAGTGTAACCTTAACCACCATCCGCAAGCTGAAATCCAGGCTACAATGTTGCCTTCCTATCTTGTTGTTCTACACTCTTTTCCCTGTACCTTCACATATCCCTTACCTCCCTGCAGTGCTGGACACATAATGACTTTAATAGATCAACTGCAAAAATGAACCCATGACAAACTACAGGAGGAATAAAGTTACATGCCTACAATCAAGTGCAAAGAACTCTGCTAGCACCTACCAGGCACTACTGATGGCAGTGTTTGCAGCTCTTGAAACTTGCTTCTGACTCCAGTTAGTTGCTCTTTAAGTATCTGTACCATATAATTAGGAAGTACAGCATCATTGATAGAACATGGATTTTGCATTTCTTGACCTTTTTCCTACTAATTTTCAGCAGACTATTTAATCTTAAAACTGTACGCCGTGCAATACAGCGACTCCAGTTATGAATGCACAAGTAAGACTGGCATAAAGGTGGTGGCATTAATTAGCACGAAAGCGCTCCAACGGGCAGATTAGATGATATCTGTATTCACACCGGATGGCTTTACTCATTAACAAGATGCTGTTTTGGAAAAATATGTCCAAGAAGCCCTCGTATATCTGCTGCAAGAAGCGTTTCACAGCACAAACATTACATTTCCAGTAACTCAGGTTATATCCAATTGCCAAAAAGCCAGCACTTACTGCTTTGCAGACACTCTGTTCACTGGGATATGTTCAGAAAAAAAAAAAAAAGCTCATCTCTTCACCGTGTCAGTCTTGATTTGCTTAACATGTAGTGCCAGTGATGTTTTATTTAGAAAGTCACTTTCACTCTGTGTAATATGTAGACTGTTGCATCCTTTATAAGACATTTGCAGTGGTACCACTGAACTTTTTATAAAGAATGAGGTCTGATGCCAACTCACCTGTAATTTCCTTAGCCAGGATGGGTTGACACATTAGTTAAAATACTGTTATACAGAACTATCTATTTTAAATATACCCTGCTTAGGGCAGAGCACTTCGTCTGGGTTGACTTTGTAAAGCACTTGGCATATGGGCCCTAATATTAGTTGCTGCCGTACAAATCGCTAACATGGAGCATCATTTGCCTCCTGCTGCGGCACACCATGCCCAGGCAGCCGGAGGTGGCAATCAAACCCTTGCCCACAGTGTAGCAGATTAAAAATTTAATCCCAAATTCATTGAACGCTCATAAGGCTCATTAACTCCAATCCCTGCTTCGTGCATGTGAGAAATGCCGGTATGAGATCCGAGGTCAGGAGGTGACCGAGCTTTGCTTTTGTCTGGCGTGGCTTAGTTTTCTCACACCGGTGAAGCGAACGTCACAGAGGGTAACTCAGCACAGAGCATGTAGGAGATGAGTGTTTCCTCATAGAGTTGGAGGGTGTTTAGTTATATCACCATGTTACCAATGTGTCAACAAGAAAAAAAGAAAAAAGTTTTAACTGTTTCCTCAATTTCCTCCTTCAGAAACAAGTTCAGTGCATTTTTTAGGTCCAACCTTCCCTTTTTTTTTTTTCCTCCAGGCTAATTTAAAATATTGAGCAATGTTAGCAATCATGGTTAGGCATTCCCTCAGATGGCGAAATGTCCGTGTCTCAAGAAAGCACACTCTGGAAGAAAACAGTCACACTACAAAAAGCAGAAGTATATCAGAGCCAAACGCTCTTACTCAGCCTTACACAACTCAGAAGGTGTTTTGGGTAGGATAGGGGATGTAGTTTTCTTGCCCAACGAATTTTCCACGAAGCATCAAACCTCTCCTAGCAGAGCACAAATAAGGTGAAAGGCAAGAAAACGCCATAACTTTATTACAAAACTACAGTACTTTCTTTTTTCTTAAAAGCAATCCTGACATGAAGCAAAATATCACTGCTTTTTTGCTTACTTGCTTTAGGAATAGGAGCTGTCAAATATATTTTTTTCCCTTGCTGGTGATAACCTCATTTAAACCTTGCTATATTCCATCACATCTGCAGCATTAACACAATAATCATGCACTATGTTAAAGCCACAAACTCAAAATCACTGTGTCTGTAATGAAATCTGTAATTTAGAAACTGCAAGGATGGAAAGCTTGAAACTGTCAGTCTACAATTTCTGAAAACACCAAGAGGGGGATGTGTGCATGTGTATATATAATTATGACATTTCTGTTCCACAGCTGCCCAAATCATGAATCTTCCCCTGTCTGCAAGGCAAGACAAAACCACATAATCTTAGTGACACAGATATCAAAATATTTGATAAGACTCTTTGTTCAATGCACTAGAAGCTTTACCATAACTGAGTTGAATCAAGAATTACATGTCAGTGCCCACGTAACTTCAACAAGAGCAAGGGAGCCTCAGGTAAAGCATTTAGGGGGGGACAGCATCTGCATGGTCTAAGTAAACTGATCCTGCTACAAAACTATCTCTAAAAATAACATCACAGGGTCCGTGGCTACTTCCTCTTGCCTTCCAGCCTTGCAAAACTTTATGAAGCTGCTTCACTGCTCACATCTAAGCCAAGTAAGACTTCTGGTTGTGCGACTTGTCCCAGGCAGGTAGCCTCATGGTGGAGCCCGCACAAGGTCCTGTGTGACTGAAGATTTCCACCCACCTAACTGCCCTGGCAGTAAAGCTTTATGTTCCTCAGCTACATTTCCACAACCTTTGGTGCCTTCAACTGAAGCGTGACTGAATGCAATTTGGTTAAACAACAATTTTTATGATGCAAAGGAACAACTACATTTTATAGCTCATTTTCTTGAGTTGCAGCATCTCTAAGGCTAACAGTTTGTTCTGTCACCAAAATGAGGAGATGCTACTTCAAACAGCCCCAAAAAAGCAGAGACACTAAATGACTGCAGAAGTTCCTAACTGCACAACCAGCTAATGCTCAGGGTGAAGTCACATTTATTGGCACAGTGCTGATCTGAAAGCAAAGGCCATATATTCTTTGGTGAGATACCATCTTCCCATCTTTATATCCAAATGCCCTATTGGCAGAAACACAACCCAGCACCCAGCTCTGAAATCCATCGGTGCTTCAGCTGCAGGAGCACTAAGCAAACCTCCAACCTTCCACCTATAGCACTTGACCCTCATTTGCCTTCTTTCCTTTGTTTTACATTAACAAGGAGCAAAAGGTCCTGTTCATCAAGGCAGGAAGGACCAAGTAATAGAAACGCTCATTCACATCTGCTGAAACTGTTGATTTTACGCTTGTTAAGATTAAATCATCTAAAGTGAAACATCCTAGCAAGCAGAGTAATGACTAGATAGAAAAAGGTTGTTCTTACACTTGCACACTCACTGAAATATCATGGTCCTGTTCCGTATTGCTACCATTTAGGCAATAGTGCAGAAAAGGAGGAGCTAAAACTTAAACCTTTTACTCTCAGAACCTTACCTAAAAAAATTTACTTCTTTACATTTCACCTTCTCCCATGTTTTGGTAAAACAAAGTTGCAATTGACTCCCTCAACATTCGAATAATTAAGACTTCCAGCTTAGAAGTCATGAGGGAAAAGATTTCTCTTACTTCTGAAGTCTACCTACACTGATGACCTCAAGTGTTTGAGTAACTCACTTTAGACAGAATGATCCTATGGATACAAACACTTGAAGCATACCAGAAGACGAAACACATGGAAAATTAAAACTTATGGTTTGCATCTAAAAAAGTAGCCCACCTCAAAATACCATTATTTAAAATATATTTAAAGAGAGACACTTATGATGCCAGCATTTCTAGAGGTTCTGAAGGTAAAGCATGTAAAATGGATCACTTTTAGGGATTATATCCCTAAATCTGTATTTGGATATCTAACTCAAGTTAGTGCAGAGGGTCTGAAGGCTCCTTTTTAGGCCACAACTTGCATCATTTTAATCTTAGCCTAAGCATAAATATAAAATGAATTAATCATTTTATAGTCTCAGTAGTTGTTATTGTCTGCACGATCCTCTTCCTGGGATGGTCAACCAGCCCAGTGAAGGAGCAGAAATCAGAGGAAAATCCCTGACCCACCTCCTTCCTTCAGGGATGTGCAGACCAAAAAGCAGTCCCAGCAGCACAAAAACACAGCAGAAACACTCCGGAGGAATTTGTTTTCCCTCTGCAGAGCACAGCAAGCTTCTTAAACAGCCTAGAGACAGGCCAGAAGCACAGCCAACAGACCAACGCTGCAGAATGAGCTGAACCCCTCACAGCAGGAAGAGTTTACCAGTCTCTGTGTACAATAACCTACTTTAGACATTCGTGGATCCCTTCTCTGCGTAAAAAAAGAATTTTATCTTCCATCAGCTCTAGTATGCATTGCCAAAAAAGGCACAAAAAGCATATGCAATGCTCCCAACAACTGATAAATAGTTTCTTCTATTATCTGTGAATTTATCTCACTGAAAGAGCTGTGAAATCTTTGCCAACATCAGACAAAGTAAGGAAGGGGAGGTGGGGTGGAGTGGGCAGGGCATGAACAAGGTGGTTAGGCTGTTTGCAGGACTACAAAAGAACTAGTTCATGTGAGCAGTTTAAGTTCACCTGGAGATTGCATCATACTTTCAGAATCAACACACACAAGGCTGCTCTTTTCTCACCTCATTTCTCTGATCGGGCATGCAGAAATCTCCTAACAGCGAGGGGTAAACTAAATATCATACTCAACCTACTGCTCATGCAAACTAGTCAGCAAACCACATATACAGCACAGGTGAACTTCTGCCTGCTTTCACTATGTCTTGAAAGCATGCAGGTAACATTCTCCTACTCTTACACCTTGAATGTAAGAGGCAGACAGGAAATGCCACAGCAAAGACCAGCACTAATGCACATGCTACCTGCATAGGAAATAAAATAAGGCTTGAAATTAGAGACAAGAAAATATACATACCACACACAGAAGGCTCCACTCATCCACAAGACTGGTTCTTTCTCACCAAAGCACTTGCTCCCTTGGGACCTGCCAGATTTATGGTCGGTGGCAAGTTCTTGGATTGCATGTGAATTGTGACTGCATCTGTGGCAGATCAGAGCGGCTGCGTCAAAATACTGCCCAGAAAGAGCCATTTCAGCCTGGGTTTCCCATGCTAGAGAGCAGGTTACAGTAAGAGCTCATTCTTCCCTTCTTCTCCACTATCTTATTCCTGAAAACCCTTCCCGGGCATTTTGACACCGACTGAGCTCACTGTCAGCAGCATGGAAACACCAAGAATTGTGCAAAGCACTTGTTTTACACAGTTCCGAAACGTCAGATTACAGGAAGGTTGGTCATTTAATATTTTTAAATGCTGTCAGGATTTCAGACAGGAATTGCAGACTCCTGTTACAGTTTCAGTATTTTTCCTACATGGACCCACTTCCTATTCTTTCTCATCAATGAAACAATTGAGTTTCTCTGATTTAATTGTTATTAAACTCCTTCTGCTCATATAAATTCTGCTGTGTACTCAAGAAACTTAAATTTGGGGCCAAACACCTGAGCACATCTCACAACACAAACTCACAGCAAACTGGACTATCACCCAGAAAACAGAACTGTGCATTGTTCGAAAAGCACTTTATTTTTCTCACACACACATACACACACACATCAAAAAACCCACGTTTGCGAAGACGAAGGTTTCCCTTACAGCACAGCATTCATGACGTGGGAGGGGATGTTTCTGGCATGAGCTTTCCTGATGCTGACTTTACATCTTCCTTGTTATGAGTCTAAATTCCTATCTCTGTAAACCTCATTGATGACTCATGAGAAAAAAGCACATTAAAAAAGAAAAAAAAAAAAAAGAGAATGAAGCCCTTTTAGTTAGTCACAGTGTCTATAAAGACAGAGCAATACATAGAGACACAAAATGTTTAACATTTAAAAGCAAAGTAGCATTTGTCAGAGAAATAAAAGATGAAGTTCTCATTCCTAACTGCAAGCATTTGGGGACAATGACATATTCAGAGAATTATATGTAATCAAAGAAATCATGTGTTTTACAACAAACATTCTGCACTGCTTGGGGAATCACTGTTGGATATAACATCGTGCACATGCAGCTACAGACAAATATAGTCATACTTTCAGTTTACTAAGTAAACCAAAAGAAATAATTCTCTAATAAATTGTTATACTTTCACAAGCATTTACAGGTGCATTTTAATTAGCCTTCTACCTCAAAACGCTAAAATAAAAGACAACATTTCTTAATTTATTGCAAACAAAAGTATCCCCTCCTGTCTTTGGTATACTTAAAGTACCCTACTGCTTCCAACAGCTGAATGTACACGTACCTCTGGCCATGGTATTTTTAACAGTAAAACAACTATAAATGTTACTCCCAAAATATCTATCAGATAGGAACTGCAGCTTTAGCCTCTATATAAAACCTTTATTTGAATGCCACAGAATGTTCTTTTCTATGTCAGCACTGAATACAGAAGTATTGGGATAATCACAAAACTTCCCAGCACAGCTTCAGCCTAGAGCACAAACTAGTATCATTTTAAGACGTTTACCTTAAAAACCCAACCAACCAGAGCAGCACACACCCTGTTTCTACCCTGAAATCCAATAAGGACTATTATTGCTTATTGTGCCTTTGATTCCAAGCATATTTTCCTAGCTGTGTTGAGCCCAATTCCCCAGCATATTACGTAGGCAATTTTGGTCCAACCGAGTAATGTGTTCAAGTGTACGTCGCTCCAGGGGGTGGAATAGCTGGCTCTGCCTTTTTGCAGCACGGCACAAGCACTGTAGCCCCAGCAGACTGGCATAAGGACCTAGTTTAAACTCATTTTAAACTGAGTTAACCTGTTCTCTAAGAACAGCCTCCCTGCAAAAGCAAGCCAGGGAGCAGGGCTTCTCCCTGCTGCTCCCACAGCGCTCTGCCCAGGCAGGGCCAGGGAGAGGAGATGGGACAGAGGAGTGTAGGACAGATAAAGTAGGATTTTGCAAATTAAAGTCACTGGAAATAAGTACTAATTGTAATGCATGGAAACCAGCACACCTGTGCAGCAGGTAACAGTCTTTTCAACAGCTTCAAAAAAAAAGATACATCTGATCACCACTTCAAAGCATTGCAGATGGCAGTATCCCTTTTGTGAACACTAACATTTCCTTCTGGCAGCAAGGGAAATCAGTATCACCCTGCGTGGAAATACCAATAGAAATGCTCAAAAAATCATAATTAACATTTGAGTCTGAGGGACTCTCATTTGAAACAGTTTCTGCAACAGCCTTTGCATTTTTCAAAAGATATAAATCAAATCTTATCATTAAAAAAGTTTTTAAGGCACAAGGTAAGCTTAAAGACAGCGGTTTTGTTTATCTTTTTTTTTTTTATAGTACACTCAATTCCCTTGTAGCATTTTTAACACAACTGCAGGGGCACTGAAAATTACTGTAGAAGCAGTAAAAATCTATTGAATTGATTTTTATTGTTCAACCTAAAGGAAAGGCATTTGTATGTAAAAATTACAGCATTATACAGCAACTGTGGGGATGTTTAGAAATTCCAGTTTTAATAATATGAAGTCATTCGATATGCTTGACTGATACGCTTTTAAGGCAGACGTAAAATTACACTGTATCTTTAAATTATCCCTACAGAACCAAATAACATTATTAAAAATTTAAAAACACCTTCTGTAATTTCCCTACATCTCCTAAAAATAAAGAACATCTTGAATTTAGCAGAAGTCTAGTCATTCAGAGGAAATACGGTGAGACAGACAATATATTCTTGGCCTGGGGAGGGAAAAAAAAAAAAGGAAAAAAAAGCCACAAAACATAACAAACCAAGAGCCAAAGCAAGAGAGTCTTCTCAGCATAGCCAAAAAGACAGCCTAGATTAGACAGCACTGTACCACCAGAACCAGGATCACCAGACCAGAAAGACATCAGCATCCGAGAAGGACACTCAGAAATGGAGACCACCAAAAGGAGTACGGTGTGTAGAGACTAAGACACAATTATTCCACCTTAAAGTTTTCTTTACCCAGTCATGGACTATGTGAAATACACTACTTCTCTGTTCAAATCCATACGCTTCTCCCCATTCCGAAACGATGTCCTCAGGCAGCCCCTTCTTTGTATCACACGAAAAGGAGAAAATCATGAACTACATGTTACTTTAAAGTTTTCTGAAGTCCTATAAAATATTACAAAAAGCCAGTTAGTGCAAGTTTCTTTTGCTTTTAATATTCCTGCCTGCATATGAATGCTCCCATAAAGCTAATTGGACCACTATGACATTAATTAAAGAAAATTCTCCAAATTAATCTAATACATTGCTGAGACAGAAACTTAAAATAATCCAGAACTTTATTCCCTTCATTTAAACCAAGATATCTCCGACATGGTTTGCTGGAAAAATTCACCTTTCAACTTCAGTTTGGTTTGGGGTCTTCCTTTTGTCTTCACAGTAATCCCCGACGGCAGAGAGAAGCAAAATGTGTACAAGGGTTGGTCAGTTAGACAGAATTCCCTCTAGTTATGTTGTTAACCCTAAGAAACCTTGTCTAGCCCGCCGAATTTTAATCTTGAATTGGAAATACTTAGCTGGCAGCAAAAGGAAATTCTTCTTCTTTTGACATAAAGTACATACTTTGAGAGCATGTTCAAAAATTCACTTTTCCAGCACAAAAGCACTCAAAAGCTGAAGTTCCTCTATTGCCCCTCCAAAAAGATGTCTTGGCTGTACCGAAGAGAAAAGGAAACATCAGGCTGTGGATTCAAATTAGCTGTCAAAAAATATGAACATAAATCTGACTTAACAGCATAATCTGGAAATGTGTTCTGGGCCCACCCTTGGCAATAACACCACAGTTTAACTCATGTTGTAACAATATTTAAAACAGCTCTGCAACTTTGGTTCTCTACCCAACTAAACAACAGAAGATCATGTCGTTAAATGAAAAACACCACACATATTTAAGCGAGAGAAACTGTTTAAACTTCTGACATTTTTTCGTCTCCATATTTTCTTTTAATCCAAAAAGATTTGTACAGCATTTTTTAAAAAATAACTTACAGGATCAAAAGGAAAATAAATGCATAGCTTCAAAACTTTAGAATATAACCTCCCCTTGTTGCAGAAGAGTTCAAAGTCATAAAGTGCTGCAGATATGAACACACATCAGACAAATAATCTAGTAACTAACTTCTTTTTCTAGTTTATTTAACAACATTCCAGGCTTAGAACATTAAATAAAAATCTAACAGACAATGAGTAGGACTAACAAAGGCTTTGTGTTTTGTTTTGTTGTTTTTTTCTTTTTCTTTTTCTTTTTTAAAAGAATGCTGAGACACATCAATTGAACCGACTACAGTTTTATTTTGGATACCAAAAAATAAAAAGAAGCTGGAAGGAAGAGAGCAGTGCATTGCACCGATCTCAGTAAAACTGCTTGTAAGCATCACAGCATACATTTAGCCCTAGAAGGACGAAGATGGAAACAGGAGATGGATGCTGCCAAGAGGGGTGGGCTGAATGCAGTCCGGGGGAGCAGTGCTCTGTGCTCTGCCCTGGTTGCAAGGACATGGCTTTGAATTACACTTGTGTAAGAGGAGGTGCACACTTCGCACTAGCACTTGTGCAGCTCCTCAAGGGCTAGCAACAGTGGCAGCAGGTGGAGGTAGGGCAAGCGGACGCAACCGACACCAGGCTGGCAGTCAATGGACTTAAAAACCATGAGGTCTCCCTGGCAGACTGCAGATGTGTCACAGGAGCTCAGGTGACACCAATAAGGGACCTGCTCTATCTCGCTCCCTGCCACTATTTGACTTTGCTACTCTTGCAGATAACCTACGTACCTGCAGCAGTTGAGGCCAAGCCTGTGTTTTGCATCTTGGGCAATCATATACACCTCTTCAGTGGACATGGAGAATAGCAACATTCAAAGGAATGCAATGTGTGAGTGCAAATGGATTTTCAGGGGGCCGCAGTGAAAACCCCGGCTTACTGACAGCCGAACACGGGCCACACTATGCATTAAATGTGTTTTTCCTGCACTTAAACATGCCAAGTAGTTCACTGCTATTTACCGCACTGCTCCTCTCCTTCAAGCTGGAACATAAGCTGGAACATAGGATGTTCCACATAAATGTGAGGAAGAATTTCTTCACAGTGAGGGTAACAGAACACTGGAACAGGCTGCCCAGAGAGGTTGTGGAGTCTCCTTCTCTGGAGACATTCAAAACCCACCTGGACATGTTCCTGTGTGACCTGACCTAGGTGTTCCTGCTCTGGCAGGGGGATTGGACTAGATGATCTTTTAAGGTCCCTTCCAATCCCTAACATTCTGTGATTCTGTGATTCTGTGATTCAACCTTGGTCCTTCCTCCTCAGCTACCTACCCATTCGTGCCACCTCCAAAGAATACAGAGGCCTCAAACTTGCAAAAAACCCTATTAAACCAAAACATAAACAAGGATTTATATTTAGCGGATTTAACGGTAAACAGATTAAATTTCATTGCGATTCTTATTTTTCTGTCTTCCTCCTGGCTGGGCCCTTTCTACACCCATACATCCACCGTGATGAAAAAAAACAACTTTCTTTCTCTAGAACAGTAACAGTCAGTCTTCAACAGACCTCTCTCCAGAAAGGTTGTGCTTGACATAGTCATAGACTAAAGGCAAGGTGGGGGGTGAGACACCAGTAACAAAAATAAAACCCCAAGCAAACCTTTACTGTAACCAGACAACGCCAAGAGTCCTCCTCACCTCAGGGAAAAATGCTGGCTGTCATCCCACTCCGTGCCAAGCGTGAACTCTAATCTTGTTTATGACCTGCAGTATTTCATAAGAGATGGGGGGGTTTGGGTTGGTTCTTTTTTTCTTCGTTTGCCAAGCTCTCAAAAGGGCTCAAAACACTTAGGCTTAGAGACACAAAGGGAGTAACTACAATACACAAGAACTAAATGGAAACAGTACTCAAACATTAGACTGGATGCGACTAAAGTCTGCTCTACAAACTGAATCAGAAAAAGACAGGAGGGAAAAAAAGGTTGTAAGTGCTAATGTAACAAGAAACAATTTAAAGACCCACTTAAGTACACATGGGGAAATGGAGGGGTCCCCTTCTTTTAAATATATTTACACATTAAAGCTTTTTATTTTGCTTTTCTTGCCAACAAAATTTTCTAGCTATCCTGGGCAAAGTCTCCATTTAAATTAAGAGGTTAAGGATTTTGTAACATAGACAGATAGACCCATGGCCCGTACACATCTCCCCACCCTTTCCTTCCCTCCCTCCCTCTGCCGCAGAGGGCCCCGATGCCTTGTCTGCTTCCCACCACGTGGCATCGGCCCTCTTGCTGGCACAAGGCAAAGGTAACAGCGCCGCCCCGACCCTGTGCACTTCGTAACCGCTTTGTAAAAACACAAGAGACTACAATCAGGGCTTGCCTACACACACAAAAATATAAAGGTTTTGCCATTTAGCTGCTGCAGTGAAATGGTAAAACCGGACTAATGTGGACACCAGCAATACCAGTTCAGAAGTGTTTATACCATTTACACCGCACTGGAAAGGAAAATAACTTATCCCAGTATAAGTGCATCCATACTACAGCCTATGCCAGCACAGTATCAGTTAAAATAATGACACATCAGTCCCCTAACTGACAGAATTATACCAGCTGAACTTTTCTAGCACAGACCAGGCCTAAGACATGAGGTAGTGAAAAAGAAAATCAGGCTCAAGATCTTTTTTCATTCCATAGTATCGATACACTCTAAAGACCTTTGCTTGCTCAGATATAGGGATTTTAAAATTAATGTTTTAAAATCCAAAATTTAAAGCTAACATCCTGAGTCACACAGGATTTACAAACAGAGGCATAAATCTTAAAAAACACCCTTGCTCAGGGTCCTAATTCAGGAAAATATTTTTATGATAGAAAGCACATAAGCATGTGTTTGTCTCCCACTGAAGCAAGTGGAAAAGAAGCACATGGATAAGTGCTTCCTGAAATCTGGGCCACAATCAGAAATCATGATCTTTGTAGAATATATTTCCTCTTTCATTTCAGTGCTGTTTAATCACAAGTCATTCATGTTTTAAGACAGTGGGAAAAACATAGACAATGGAAGCTAAATCAAGTTTGTTACAACTGTTCAATATTTACAGCATTCAAAGCATAAAACAGAAGTATTTTTGGTAACTTAAGACAAATACCTTTTTCCTTTGATTTAAACGTACCGCAGCAGTCCTGTTAAACAAACCCACTGTCTCGGATATTAAAGAAAGTGTTGTTTACATTTACCGAGTCATTTAAATTAAAAATCTGTTCCTGTTCCAAACCCCACTCTCCTTCGTCTTCATCCTCCGGTTCTGCCTCGGACCCATTCCGACTGTTTTCATACAAAAAGATCTGCTCATCCACGTGAGCCGGGGCTAACCGGTTTCTCTTTGCACTTACAACATTAGCAGAAGAACCGAAAAGGCGTTCAGGGAAGACCCTTGTGGCCAAAATACACCAGTATTTTTGAAGAACCTTTGGTAAAACTGGAAACAGCGCTAGTCTGTCAGACCACCACTTCAGCGGGTCTTCGTTCAAACCGAGGACCTTTTGTGACTTGAAGTTGCTCAACTCCTCAATGATCTGAGCGTGCCATTCCTCCTGGTCTTCCACGCCTCCCGTCTGGCAAAAGATCTCTGCGAGCATGTTGTTGATGACATTGGTAGGAGGAGGAGTAGAGGAGATGATGATTTTTTTCATAGGCGGCTCTTCTGAAACGGTGAAGAATTTCTCTTCAGTCCTAAAGGTATTCTCTTTTACTTTCTCCAGCAGGCTTTTTGCTTCTTCCACCACTCTGTTTTCAACCTGCTGCCGCTCAAAGGCTGAAAGAAAAGGCAGTTTTTTGTAGCGGGGATCCAAGAAAGTTGCAACATTGAGAAACATGTCTATCTCAGGCGTGTGCTGGTAGGTGGTTGACAACTCTTTAGCGATCACCTCCTTTGCCATGCTGATTTCTTTCAAATCGTTCTCTTTGATATTCAGGGTAGTATTCAGAAGCATGTGGAGAAGTGGCTTCACCATACTGATCGTTGGGTACTTTGAGGCAGACATCATCTCTGCAACTTGCTTGAAAGGCTGCAACAGCTCCACCAGCCCTTCGATTGTATTCCACTCACTGGCTTCCAGCATGAGGTGGTGGTTGTTGCTGTCCTCCACGAGAACAGCTGCGATGACAAACTGCTGCTCCTTGAGGCGCTGCAGCATAGCGAGCGTGCTTCCCCACCAGGAAACACGGTCGCTTACCAGCATGCAGTGGAGAATATTCTGCTGCTTCTGCTTCTCGCTCAGCATGTACATTGCGACCGTAGACTGCTGAAAATACTCCACCAGTTTTCGGCACCTGGCAAGAAGGTTGCAGAGTTTGGGGAGCTGAAAAGCTTGTTGTATTCCTGCGTTAAAAGTGTGCCCCAAACAAGGCATCTGTACGGGAATATCTAGGAGAGAGCAAGCCTTCACAATGTCTTTACTGTAATCTGTTGTAGCACCGAAGACTTTTGTATTGATCCCCCACTCGATGAACGTTTCATAAAGGACTCGTGTAATAGTCTCTGCAGTATTATCTTCCGGTACTTCAAACGTTTTTAAACACCGCGAGTTCACCATCAGGCAGTTGGCAGGACTGCTGCTGAGAAAGTGAACCGCAACAGTCACGTACGACCTGTTCTGGTTTTCACTCCTCCACATGTCCGTGGATATGCCACACCACAGAACCTCGGTGAGCTCTTTCAGCACAATTTCTCTAATGGCACTGTACTTTTCAGGAATAGCTTTTGTACAGAAGTACTTCCGGCTCGGAAGTTCATACCTGGGGTCCGCTGTTCTCAGGAGGGCCTTGAAGGTGGGTTCATCAACGATAGAGGCTGGATACATGCCCTCGCAAATTAAGCTGATGACTGCAGATGTCAATTCCTGATGCTTTTTGTTTTCGTAGTTCTGGTAGGTCTTCATGATCAGGCTATCTTGAACAACCTGCTGCGATGACTCGGGCTTGATTTTTGAAAACGCGGTGGCAAAGGCTTCCCTCATTTGCTCAGTGTTACTTTTCACAAACTCACAGAATTCGTCAGGGTGATTTTTCTCAAGGTGGTAGGAAAGGTTGGACGTGTTTCCTGAATAGGCGATCTGTGCCATGCAAATACGGCAGTAGATCTTCTTCCACTGTAATATGCATCCTTCTGCATTGGTATCAAACCCAAAGTACTTCCACACTTTACTCTTTGCTCTCGGGTGAGCCACTAACTTTAGGTCTGATGGGGAACCTTCTAAACTTTTATTCTCCATCGTTTCTTGGCCACCGTCCCACCTTTTGATCCTTCACTCATTAATGAGTACCTGATAAAGGCAGTAAGATAAAGATACAATGAGAAAGCACAAGTTTGACCACACGTAACTATGTGAAATCAGCGTTTCTGCAAACATATCAAGAAAACCTACCTTACTAATTACATTTGCAAATTTAAAGATGAGATTTGCAGCAAGTGTGACCTACAAGAAGCCCATCAGAACGTCAAAAATTAAAAAGGTTTTAATGCATCACATCCTGCTGTGAAACTGAGCTAGAAAAACTGAGTAAATCTTGTTTCTGGAATTACATAATCCTAGGTAGAGAAAGCATAACCACCATCACAGAGTTGATACACTACTGTCACACAAACTGGTCATCCACTAGAGAATTTTCCTGCCTCTTAGGTTATAGTTAGGGCTAGACCAACATCTTTTTGCCTAAGAGTTAGTGAACTTCACTGTTAACATTTATTTCAACTGAAATCTGATCATGAAGGAGCAAAGGTTTCTTTGTTTGTTTATTTTGAAAGAAGTTTTGTTAACTCAATCTAACTGTTCCAGCTTTTGCTTTTTAAAAAAAGCATAATAAAAAAATCTGTGATGCAAATTATGGCATTAATCTGCTCCTCTGAAATGTAAAGATGTTTTCTGACTAAAATAAAAGGAAGAGGAGTTTGAACCTACATGCAGATCAACAATATGCATCTGACACTTTTCCTGTCCTTCTCTTTTAGAAATCAAAGCCATCTCCTGAACTACTAGCTCACAATCGCTGTTCCTGGAATAACAGTGCATTATAATTACAGGAAAAGCAGACAGGGAAGCACTAATAAATGTTATTATCCACATCAGCTGGAAAATAATTTTGCTCTCTTTTCTTCAAAAGGCTACAGAAGTCAGAGGCGAGGGGAGGGACACACACACGACACACTCTAGAGAGAACTATGGCAATAAGGGAAGACTTGGCAATCTGTACCTCAGTATCTGCACAGGAAAACACTTCTTGTGCCAACAGTCACACACAAGTACAACTTGAGGCCTATAGCATCTCTGTGCACAGTGCCAGCAGCCGGCACCCACCAGAACTGATTAGCCCACACCAAAGAGCCAAGCTACAGCACAGCATGACTGCACACTGATGCTTCTCCATTTCCTCCGCACCACCAGCCAAGCCACCATGACAGCAACAAGCCCTTCGCCAGGGGCCTTGCCAGGACTGGGAGGGAGAAGGAAGCCAACAGTTAAACACAGACACAACCTCCTCCACAAAAATCCAGGGGAAGAGAGCAGGAAAGAAATATCAGGAGTATCCCTGCAACCAGCCTGAAAGTAATGACATTGCTCCTTTTCTGCCCATCAGGAGCTGCACCTGCGCCCAAGCTCAGAAATCCCCCAGTGCTAAGACTCGCTTGGGGCGGGGAGGCAAAGAAACAATCTGACTTTTTCATATTGCTGCAAGGGAATATCCCAAGAAAAATGTATGTGTGCAAGCTTCTCCATACTGTGTGTTTCCTGCTGTTGATGAATATTCCTGAGAAAAGACATTTCCCCTCTGAACTATGGCTGGTGTTTTGCAGCACTTTCTGAACATCTTAAATGAAAAAACAAAGACAGGTTTACCCAGACTAAACATATTCATTGAAACACAGCTGTTGGTTTAGAAGCAGAATGAGAAATGCAGAGCAAGCATTTCATTGGATTTGTTTTTACTATTTATATCTGAAGATTTACTTTTGGGTGTAGAGCTTCTTTTTTTCCCTGAGGGTGGCAATGTTCTGACTACTAGCATGCCCTCTACTGCGACTCATTCAGTGCCTTTTAAGCTGCCAGGATAAACTATTGATTCAATAATGATCAAAATGGTAATGCTGCCTAACTCCAAAGACGTGCATATCAACAGCACCAAGGCATGCAATCCCACAAAAAACAATTATTTTGAAAGACAAAGTGGTGTGACGTATAATGATGTAACCCTGCCACAGCATCAGACTGTGCATTGACAAGATAGCTCACATCATTACGTATTATTATTGCTTTTAGATCCCTCCATTTCAATCCATGACACAGTGTCTCGAGGAAGTATAGAGGCTCATAGTATTTCATTAAATCTTACAGTTTCCTTGGCAGTTACATGGCAGTTCCTGAAAGCAAGGAAGAAGGCATGGTAATAAAAGAGTTGATGCGTCTTTAATATTTAAAATTAGTATGACACACCTTGGATCATAAAAAGTTCAACAGACTGATAAAATACAAGTTCTTTTAGAGCAAGGGAGTGTTACAGATTCACCCCATGCTTCATTCTTAAGTACGTTACACCTTTGCCATTGTTTTCAGATGGATCTGGCACTTGGCAATAGTGGCACAGAGTAGCATTGCCACAGTTAAGAATATGCCAGTGTAACACAGCCTTTATTATAATCGTGTAAACCACACTTCAGATGTCATAATAGCTCGAATATAAACTGCTAATCATCCCTGCCTCTCCTCCAGTGTTATACAGCATAACTGGCACTATGAAAAAAGAGAAAAATAAAGAAAAGAAAAAAAACCTACACCACCAAACCCCACACCTCTCATTTTTCTACAGGAAGATACATTTTTCCTCTTCCAGTGAAATACTCAAAGTGTTCATAGCCTAGGCCTGGCAAAAACCAGAGCAGCTTCAGCTCTGAGCCAAACTGAAGACACTAGCACCTTGCAGAATGAAATCCATTGAGCAAGAAGCACCTTATGGCCTTTGGGAAGTGCTGCAGCTTGTTACAAGGGCAGCTGATAAAAATCCTCTTTTAGCTTGCCTAACTTTCAATGATAAAAAAACTAGTACCACTTTGGTTTGCTGAAAACCCTCCTGCATGCAGAAGCCTTCAGGCTACAAACGTGCCTCTTCCGTTCTCCCTTGAATTCCCACCCACACTGAAACAGAGCGTACCTTCAGAGAAGCTGCTGTTTTCCTCACCTCCTCCGTGCAGCAGGCCAACACCACCAGCCAGTACTGGGGTCAAGGCTTTTATGAGCCTGCAGACAGGATCCTCTGCTAGCCTTGCTACAGATGCAGCTGCCACAGGAGGAGGCAGAGGAAGGGCACAGCTTTCCTGGCCCTAGCACCTCATCCCTGCTCTCCCTGGGGCGGGTTGTGATGCCTCCTCACACCTCTTGGACCCCTCTCACTCTCCTAACACAAACCTATGACTACCCTCTCCAAGGCAGAGCTTGGGCCACAACACTGAAACGCCAGTGACGACGCAGGTTGCAGAGGGCAGCGGTGCTACCCTTGCACCAAGCAGGGCTTGGTTTCCCCAGTGGTGAAGAAAATAGGTTCAAAACCTGTACGAGAGTCACTTGGATTGTGAAACCAAGCACGGGGACGTGAGGAAACGAAACATTGCGTGTGCAGCCACCCTGCAACCTTAGCTCTGCCCCCTTGTGCATGCACAGCGATGGCACCCTCTCTAATTACATGGTAGGTACCATTGTCATACAACCCTTGCCTCATTCAGCGCAGGGGAAACCATAAAATGAGTGTTTCCTCTCTTCTGAAACTACCTAACTAACTCTCTCAGGTGCGTACGTGAAGGAGAGGGATTGTTAGATGCAACTTCATTTCTGCCTGCCAACAATCCTTCCTACCTGCTTGCTTCTCTGCCCACCTCTGGGTATTTTACAACCTAGAGCTCGTACGGCTTTGAGCAGGAAGCACTTGGTCTATCATTATGCTCTACTTATATAAGCTAAAAGCCCTCAATACATGAATTAAAATTAAGAGATGACTGTTCCTAAATTAATATTTCACGATTAATTGTAAAGAAACCCAGTACAAATGATGATGCTGAATAACTAGAAATTGGGGCAAATTAAAAATACATATGAAATTTCAATCACTTTTAAGAAGAACAGGAGCTTTAAGGGCTTCTGAAGTTCAGCCACATTACCACCTTCTTCAGAGCCAGTTTTCTACTCACCACAGGTACCAAGTTTTACTACAAATACTTCAAAACTACAAAACACTCAGCATTCAGTCTTCCCCTAACAAATTTCAATGAAACATGCACAGTAAAAGAGAAAATGCAGGAGGAAGAAGCCAAATAAATTTTCTGAGAAGCTTTTAAAATACCAGTATTATTATTATTATTATAGTTTTTGTTATCAGTGGGACAACTTTCAGTGATCATACTTCCAGTGTTAATATCCTGGTGCCACAATTAATCTTAGGTTTTCATTTATCAATCTACTGATCAGATTTTTTTAAAAAAAAAGCTGTTTATATCAAGATCTGTAGTCACACAGGGCTTTTACTTTTTTTTTCCCCCCTACAATTAATTAAGATTAAGCACTGGAAAAAAAAAATTCAAGCAGCAATTCCTAACAAAACTTAATTGTTTAGACCACTGAACACTAACGCAATTTACGCTACCTATCGGCAGTTATACAGCGTATGCAAACAGTATTTGGAAAAATGTTTTAATGTAAGTTAAATTTTATTTTACTTCTGCACGCTGATTTTAAGTTAGCGATGCAATCACTGACTGTACTCTGTTTATCCTCCCAGCTCTGTATTTCCCTTCCCTGTGCTTGAAGTATTTCAGACCCATTTACCTACTTTGTATTGGGGGTGGGGGGGATGTCACTTCAGTAGCAAACCTTGCTATCTTTTCAGTTTGCAACTCAAAACAACTGCCAAGTTTTTGCACTCAATCTGTATTTCAGAGCTCAAACTGCCCCCTTTCCCAAAAAAAGAAAAGAGTCTTGAATCCCATGTATAAAAATCAGATGAACCCCAGTAGGATCTGACAGAACAGACGGTCACTTTTAAAAGCCATGTGAACGCACGTGTGCCAGGAACATGCAACTATGACTAAGTTCAGATAAAGAAAAAGAAAATTAGTTTAGTTTACTTGGATTGAAATCCTGAACACTTCTTCCCAGTAAGTGCAAGAAAGCAAGCTTTGCTTGGAAAATTTGGAGGTAGAAGGGCTGCACTGACACCGGAGCCCTTTGCTCACCCATGGAGCTCAAGGGCGAGCTACTGGGCGTCTCTCAGTTTTAAACCTTCCACGGGAGAGCTGCACCACTGCTGCATCAAGAGTGGGAACTCTGACGGGGAAACTGGGGCAAAGGAGATGGGATCTGCCACCCTACCTTGCCCTTCCCAGCCCCACTTCCCCCCTCCAGGATCTCCCTGGGAAGGCACCCTGACAATAAAATGCCCGTACCAGTGAGCGTTACTGACGCCCCCTTGAAAAGATATGGAACATTTTAAACATACGCACCTTTCTAGGTTACTGTCTGGAAAAGTTACTTGTTGCTTCCTCACAGCAAGTGTAGGTTACTGATCCAAGGTTTAATTAAAAATGTCCTAACCAACACTTTCACTTTTTGTTGCACTGCAGTCGCTATTTTGAAGTTATTACAGAAACTAGGATAATCTGGGTAAAAAAAGTTCCTGTTGACAAGCTGATTCACTTTCTTAAGCAATGGCTGGACACAGCGAGGCGAAGCAAAGCAGCAGGTAACTGCCAAGAGGCAACTGAGTGTAAATAACTATCCAAGGAGCAAACTACTTGTCCTTGGAAGAAACCATCCTGAGTTAAGGCTGAAAGAAAAATTTCCCCATCTGTCAGATCTGCCCTGGTCGTACTCATGGAGCTGACATTTCCCAGGTTGGATCTTCTCTGCTTTCCTCTGGCATTTCCAAATTCAACACTTCAGTTTGTTTTTTTTTCATAGCAGCTAAGAACGGACTGCAGCAAAACACTCAGGTCACATTTCCGTCATGCTGTTTCTCTGTGGTTCGAAAAAAGATTTGGAAAGTGTTACACACCCTAGGCACAATACCCAGCTTCACTCTGCCAAGAAAAACTAATGCTAGAAAAATGCTCAGATGACTTCAAACTGTATGTACGCACATCTGCCCTTTTGTCACCAGGGTTCTCACTGGTTTGGGGGTTTTCTCTCTGTCTTTTCAGAACGAGAAAGGAGAATCCCAGCCTACCGCATGGGTACTGGGAATTAATAAAATAGTAGACAAAATGCTACCCAAGGAAGCCACGTGTGATGAAATGCACAAATACGGTCTTGAAGTATGGTTTACTAGTCCCATTGCCTCCCCAGTGCTTCAGATATTCTCTAGAACAATTTCCACATCTGCCTCATCTCCTTACCAAGCACTGTGCCCTCTCAAATTTGTTTTTCTTTTTAACTGCTCCCCTGGTTAAAACTATTGACAGAGCCACAAAGGCTCACCTGCTGCTAAGCAGAGAAAGTTAAAGGGACTAACTTGCCTGCAATGGTACATTCAGCTCTGATGATACCCTACGCATCCATCCGGACTCAGTTTGCTGTAAGTTTATAAATGTAGAAGCCTTTTAAAGTCTTCGAGAGCAATGTGAGAAAAGAGGAAATTCAGATTATCTGCTTTCTGGCAAACTCAAAAAAGTTTCCTCTAGTCAGTATTAAACATGTTGTTGACCCAAACTGGAAAAGTGCAAAAGCAAAACTTCTCCAACAACTAACTCATCTGAAGAGGTCCCCTGGAGAAAACGACAAGTGTCACTCACTCGCCAGCTCAGGGGCTGTCAGCGAGCGGCAGCCGCTATCAAAGACTGAGTCTGCAGAGCGCTGTTACGTTCCCCTCCCGCAGCAGCTGGGGCAGGGCGAGCACGGCCGGCGGCTCCAGCCGCCCCGGGCAGGGGGGCAGCGGCCGGGGCCAGTGGCGGGGCGGGAGCAGGGCGGGCGGCGGCAGGCTGCCCGCCGCTACCCGCCCTCCAAGCACCTACCTGGGCTGAGGGAGGCTGCGCCGCGCGCCTCTGAGCCGAGGTCTGAGGCGAAACCGTCAGAAAAGCAACAAAGCGGAAGAGAAGCGAGGACCCCCGGCCCGCGGAGCCCCCACGCCGCCTGCCGAGGCCACAGTCAGGCCGGCGTGCAGCCAGCCGCCCGGCCCGGGCCCGGCCCCCCGCCCCGCCCCGCGTCCGGGGCGGCCGCGGCCCAGGGGGCCGGACGGGGCGGTAGGGGCCGGGGCCCGCCGGCGGCGGGGAAGGCGGGGCCCGGCGCGGCGGGGGCGGGGAGGGCGCCCCGCCAGCCGCAACCCCCCCCCGGCTGCTACCCTGAGGCGGTGCGGTGGGCCCGGCCCAGCCCGCGGAGGGGAGCGAGGGAGGAGCCAGGCGGCGGCCGGGCCCAGGCCCGCTGCGGGGAAGCGGCGCGGCCCGGGTGACCCGCCGCTGCCGCCAAGGTCGCGCCTGCCCTGTCCGTCTCCCCGGCTGGGCCGCGAGGTCCCAGCCCCGCGCCCCCGGCGCACCGGCACCGCCGCCCCCGTCCTCTCCGGGACGGGTGGGGGAGGCGTGACGAACTTTCCCCCCTCCACGGCGGCGGTTGCCGCCCCCCGTCCCGCGGCGCCGGCTGCGGTGCTCACCTGGGGCCGGGGGGCAGCGCGGGCGGAGGCGGCGGCGCAGCTGGTGCAGGATGACGAGGAGGCCGATGCGGTACACTCGGAGCAAGGGCACCAGCGCAGACAATAGCGACATGGCCGCCTCCCGCCCCGCGGCGGCTGGCTCGGGACGAGGCGGGGACGGAGCTCGGCGGGCGGCCGGCCTGTGCGTGGCACGGTTGCTCCCCGCCGGGCCGGGGGCGCGCGGCGCGGCCCCCACCCAACGGAAGGGAAAGCGCCGCCGCTGTCACAGCAGCGCCCGGGCGCGCCGCGCTCCCGCCCTTCTGGGCATGTGCGGCGGGGGAAGGGCGGCGGCGGGCGGACCGGCGGCGGCGGGGTGTCGGCTTGGGGTACAAGCAGCCGGCAGGGTCGGGGTGAGGAGGGAGCAGCCGACTCTGGCCCACTGTCCCACGGGTGACAGCGAGTTGTGTCACGGCCTCTGGCACGGATGAGGCGCTGCTGCTGAACCCCGCGGGCATCGCCCCTGCCCTGCCACCTCGGGCGGGTATCTGCCGGAGCCGCGGTCGGGAGCGGAGGGGACCTCCGTCAGATACCCGCTGCTCCAAACAAAGAACAAATACGATTAAAAATACACTTTTTTTCAACGTCAGATCAGATTGCCCAGCAGAAGTGACTTTCCGTCTTCTGTTCAGAAATATTTATAAAGTAAAAGCATAACGTGTAGCTGCTCCAGGACAAAACCACCCATTTAATTTTGTGTATCTCTGGTGAATTATTTTTTTTTATTATTAACGCATGGAGTTATGCAAACATAAGTAATAAACATAACATCGTGAAGACACATCAATGGAGGATTCATTCTTAATGTATATTGTTCTCAGCCATGCACTGAGTGGTAGAAAGAGCGTTACGTAAAAAGACATGAAAGAAAAAACACATTTAGTGAAGATGAATTATTCTTTCAATTTAACTCAGTAAAAATCAAATCTCGGCTCTTTTATGTTGCTTTACAGCCTTTTCTCAGAACTACAGCATTAATGAAAGCCCTTTGCAATGTTAAACTGTGAAACTTGCCTACAGTGTGTTTACACAATCTGTTTATAAATATACCATGCTTTCTCAGGTTTTCTAGTATAATAAAATCAATCAATGCGCATTCAAACTATGGAAATAAATACTCTTCTGCCTTTTTTCAGACAACGCTATCCAACAAGTTAGACTAAGTGGGGAACAACCGATGGGTTAACATCATGGTCTTACTGGTACCACTAGTTTTTCTCAAGGTGTTAAAATGATTTTCAGCCTTTCATGGATCATGAGTGCAGTTTCAAGGGAAAGGAAAGGAAAGGAAAGGAAAGGAAAGGAAAGGAAAGGAAAGGAAAGGAAAGGAAAGGAAAGGAAAGGAAAGGAAAGGAGAAAATTCAACACTACATTAAATTATTTTTTCTAAAGACTGATAGGACATTAAATGGAGAAATGACAACATTAACAAAAGGCTGTAGGTCTTTGATTCTTTTCAAATAGTATCTTATAATGCATCCTAATTTTAATTGATACTTCCTTTTCCTTAGTTTCCAATCATCACCATCTTTACTTCTTATTGATATTTTGGGTTTTTTTCTTGCAGTCATAAACTACGAAGCCTTGAGTATTCAGGCCAGAATCTTGTCCATCTACCTCACTGAGATGTTATTACCCCAATGAAATTTTAGATTAGTCTGAGCCCTGAAAGGGATGAAAGGAGCAAGCTTTGCTGTATGGGCACCGGACAGAGAAAGGCACTTCTGAAGACCTGCAGAAGATGGCTGCTTCCTTTGAGGTGCATAGGGCTTCCTTCTTTCCACCGACAGTAAGTGAACTCAACAGCGCCAGCGGGCAAAGCCAGCCTGTGGTTAGAGCACAAATATCCTCTTGGAAAGTCATCAGAAATACTAGAAACACTCCATCGACACATGCTCCAGCATATCTGTCCCTCCTGCAGGACTGGCACTGATGAAGCAGTATGTGGTCACAGTGCTTCCACCCACATTTTGCATAAAGATGCATAAAGCCGTAAGAAAGGAAGTGAGTGATGTTTCTAGACTCTAATTAAGCCCTGAGCTCAGACTTCCCAGCAGAATGGCATAATTAGCAGCCATCAGGTAGCCTGGATGGTAGGTGTTGCAGCTGAGAGCCTGTGCAGCCAGGAACGCGCAAGGCACGGGGCCACATCAGAGCAGACAATAGCAAACCCAAGGTTAGCTTAGCAGTTCAGATGCTCTCTGGCATGGGATGGACGGTTAGGAGGCTGTGCCCTATTTTTCTTGTTTGTTCCATGGCAATCTCCAATATGACACATCTTTTCCAGGTATGTGAGTTTGTTCCTCTTGGGTTTCCTCCTCTTGATATGAGAAACGGGGCCAACAATCCTCGTATTCACCAGTAGTAGGTCAAGTTCAGTGGGAGAGGTTAGCGCTTGTTGCCTGAGCGCGACCTAATAGTTGGGGCAGTTTGTAAGATGTCAACGGTGTCACATCAGTCCCTGTCAAACAGTAAAGCTGCCATGCTTAGCTCGAGACGTGCTCGCTGCGTTTTGCACGTATGTCGAAGCTGATGATGGCCTATGCCGGAAGAAGCGAGTTTGGATTCTGACTGCTGCTAATTTTTCAGGCTTCTAAAAGGGATTTAAATGCCTGTCTTCCTAAGCTGGATTGCAGTGGGACTTGAGACAAGAGATAAGTGCCTATCTTCCCAAAACAGGATCTCCTTAACATGTGTGGGTGAATAAAGTTAAATGCCTGAGGAGCTTTCAGGTTCAGTAGGGAGGTGCTCACAAGATTAGGCAGTGCTGGGAAACAGTCGGTTGGGATTGCGTCTGGAATTCATGTGGGGTTTTGAGTACCTGCAGACAATTTTGACAGGCTGCATATTCTTTTTTCCTCCCTCTATGCAAAAAAAAAGAGTAATTTTTAGGTACTCCCAAACTAGGCATCAGCTTGCCTAATATTGGGCATTTGAGCATATCAGGAGTGTATGGAGCAGTAAGGTCTTAGGCACACTCCATAGTAGCTTGGGGAGGGTTGGTTACCTGGAAGGGGAAAGAAACTTTGCCAAGGGGAAAGGTGTCTGGAGGCTACGCAGTAGGAAGTCCTGGGGACTGAGAGCAGGCTCCTCTGCTGTGGGCAATCATCTAATGGGACAGATTTATTTTTCTTTAGTAATGCCAGGGGAGATAGTAGATGGGTGTAAGACCGACCTTCTGCATAACAGAACCAGTGCTACAGCATTTGCCCATGAAGGGGAACAGCTTTTGATCGCTCTCAGTCTTTTTCAGATATTTCACTCTTCAATAAAATAGCCTCATTAAGAAAAACTGAACCCTTGCTGGTGTGGCTATATCAATAAGGGTGTGAAGCCCAGGAATACAGTAAAGAAAATAAATCTGAGGGTTTTTAACCTAGCATTTAAGTTCATGAGAACGAGGGGACAGAGCAGCAGTCCATATTCCCTGAAGAGCCTAATTTTTTAGACTAGAGAAGAACAGGACAAAATATGGACTAATAAGTGCAAATTGAGTCCTGGAACAGGGACAACTTCCTCCCCAACCAAATGCTCAAACCACTCAGCTATTATGCAAGAAGCACAGTGTGCCGATTACTGGCCGCTCAGGTTTTTTAAAGTGACCGCCCCTGGAGTGACTATTGCATTTGTGCATCTGAGTATTCAGCATATGTCACACTTTCAGGAGGTATCTGGTCTGGAAAGTCTGGAGCATGAGTAGTTGGGGCTGTGTTTACACCCCACCCCACCCCCCGCCCCTCAGTACCCCAGTAAGATAGGAGCACATCCCCTGCAGTTCAGTCCAGACTCAGAGACCAAACAGTCAGAAGGTGGCATGTATAAAAAACATGATAATTTACAACAAAATAAAATCCCCAAGCACATGTGTTTACATACAGAACTTCTGCAGGAACATAAGTATAAAGCAGATGAGCTGCTATCAAAAATACACAAGCTTTTGTTAAAACCAACTTCTGTGATAAAAGACTCAAAAATAGTAAATCTATTTAGAACTGAGTAGGGGTTTTAGCAGCCTACAAACGGTACTTTGCAACTTTACTTGGTGAATTGGCTGAAAGAATAACAAAACATCTGGAAATTCTAGATAGAGCAAGGATTAACCAGCATTATCTCCGCAGTGGGAAATCAGTTCTTGCATATTTCCAGGACTTTATTTGAAAATGTCCGTAAGTAGATAAACTGATTGATTAACATACATGAAGTTTTCAAAGCCCTTTGACAAAACCCCGTGAACAAGGGATGCTAAGCAATTGGGGGATAAGACACAGCATATTTACAAAACAGAAGAAAAGAAAGAAAACCCCACACTAAAACGAGAGCGAAACAAAGTGATTGACTTTCATCGGGAAATCAGAGCAAAATAAGAGCAGGGTGTCAAGCTTCCATACCACATCCAATCCTGACTAATAAATACATTCCTTAATGTCTTGGATGGGGTAAGGGCAAAGCTGTTGCAGCAAAACGGCACGATGTTATTTCTATTAGTCAAGGTGGGAGAGGAGCGGGCAATTTCAGACAGATTTAAACAAGAGAGGAGGACTGGCAGTATTCCAACACTGATAAAATAACGCTATTGAAAAAGAAGATTAATTATGCCCACTATGGAAATGGATTTGTTGACAGTTAGTTCATTTGTGTTAAAAAATATCTAGTGTCAATAATTGCCGTGTGGTTATTTCAGTGTTTGCGTAGTGATGTCTGCAAGCACCTGTGGCATAACTGTGTAACACTGCCCAACCCATAGCTGAGAGGATTTTGTTAGGCTTAAGCAAACCAAGAAGATGATTATGGTCCAAAGCAAGAGTTTTCCATGACACCAGGTCGTCCATATGTCTATGATCTCTTCCTTAGCAATACTGTAAGATAAACATGTCTTTCATCAGGAACTTGGTTAGCATCATTCTAACGTGAAGGAAATAAAAAAGCAGAATCACCCCTTACAAGCTGGATATCATGAGTTGATCTGCACCTGTATTTTTGTTGCACCTGGTTGCAAGAATACTTGAGTATCATGTACAACAATATCATGCAAGGCAAGGTTTGTGGGGAGAACACAGCAGACAAGCTTTCACGCGCACATAACCCTGCCTGTCCCCTTAGCCAAACGGGGCTATGACAACACTTCTGCTGTTAGTTCACAGTTCAGTAGCAGAGTTCACTGGCCTCATCTGTGCTGTTTGCAAGCTCCTCCCTGAAGACTGCACTTGCCACTGCCGCAGCCGGGTGGCTGGCCTCAGGAAGCTGTGGGACCGAATCCCACGGAGACGTGGGAGCTTTGGTTTTGAGTATGCTGTCTGCGTTAGGTCCCACCTGTTACAGATAAGCAGGTGAGTCCACACCACACGCAGGGAGCCCTCACACTGATGCTGGATGGGTGGCCAGATCAAGGAAGCTGGCAGATGGGTTTTGGATGTCAAGACCTTCAGAGCAGTACAGAAACGGCCAAAGGGGGAAGAACTGTGCCACACAGAAATGTGTGTGTGGTTGAGGCTGTGGCTGATGTTTGAGACAGTCAGGGAGGCATCTTCTGCTGCCCAGAGGGCTATTCTTACCTGTTCTAAACTTTTCATACAGCTTGAAATGAGCTGGCTTTGTGCCCCAGTCTGTGTGTGACTCACACCAGTGTGAAGAATCTTTTCCTCATGTATTCCTGTTTCATCAATTGGTTTCTTGGAATGGAGCTAATATGTGTTGTCTTTAGGACCCACGCTGCTTTTGTACTTAACTGCATAGATTTCCTAGGCTCCTTGGGGCAGGTCCTGCCTGCAGTGCTCTGCGACTTCAGCATGGGAAGATCATGTCTTTTTTTTGTTGTTCTTCAAGACTGGCTGGGGTGTTTCCCACTGCCTATCTCTAGGCTGTGGCATATGAGAGAGAAAACGTGGTGATGGGTAAAGAGATGCATAGAACAAGCTGGAGGGAAGAACGTCAGGCCAAAACACGATGCAAATGCTGAGCAAGGGATGCAGATGACAGAAAATAGGAGCTATGAGAAAGGCTAGAGATGTGTTGGCTTTGGTTTAGCTTTGCTTAAAAATGGCCCAACTCACTGCTAACCCAGATCCCAGCATGCAGCAGGAAGGATGGAGATGGGCAATTTTCAATAACAGTGATGTTGCGTGACCTGATTTGGTGTGTAGTGTCAGGATGCCTGAAAGCAAGTGGAGCTGAACAGCCCTGGTGCAGTAGAACCATCTTTCCTGCAAGAGGGCTGGGGCCAGCTGCCCCTGCCTAACCCCAGGCAGAGGTGGACCACAAACAGGAGAGATGTGTACAGTGACCTGAGCTGGGGGGTGTCTGAAGCCTGGTATTACCTTTTTTCCTTCTATATTGAATATACCGGAGGATTACTGAGAATAGCAGATGGTCCAGCTGTTCTTTAAGCCCACTCTGCACTTCTTTTTGTCACTTTTCTGGCACGGCTGCTTTGCACTCCTCTTTGACAATGGGTCCTGGCTCCTGAATCTCCCCAGACACGTGCTCAGCACTGCTGCAGCTGATTCCTCTAAAACCCCTGGCAGTTCCTGCACTGTTACTTCTCCTTGTCCTTGTCCTGGGACAGCCGACGCTCTCTCCCATTTTTCCTAATTCCATCTCACTTTACTTTCTAATCACCTGGACAAACCTGTCTCTCTATCTGCCTACAGTCACTGGATTTCCCATTCTCTTGATCACACCTGCCTGTCAGTTGTCCAAAAAGATTACGTATGCCTTGAATTTTCCACTTACTTTAATAAAGGAATGATTGCAGTGTTATATAACTTGTTTATGTTTGGCTTGTGCAGGAATGGTTTGGGTTTTGACTATTCTATAGCCATTACATTAATTTACTAAGCACAAGCAACTGTGTAAAAAGTAAAAAGCTAGCAAGGCCAAGAAATGAACAGACTCAACATCTTAAATTTAAAGGGAAAAATTAAACAATGTAAAGAGCTCCTGCTGTTCTTGATGACAAATTCATGTGTGATACAGATAAAGTAAGAGGAGACATCTGAAAAACTGTTTCTCATTCCTGGTCCATGGGGAGATCCAAGGCTCTGTAAACACTGAGCTTTATTTTTCATTCTTCATCTCATTTTTGTCGGTACAAAAGCAAATCATAGTGTGATCAGTGCTGAATTGCCTTAAGAATAACTGCAGAGAAGATTTAGCCGGGCTCAGACCTTAGACTTTCTCCTCTAACACTTGTCTGTGAGGAAGCATAAAATATTTCAGAATTGTAGTTTGACACCCTAGAATATATGCACCAGAAATTATCAAAGACAATTCATTCCACTTATAAAAATAATTTAAAGGCTGGAGAAAGCAAAGGGTTCATCCTGACAGTTGTTAAGAATACACTTGCAGAATTATCTAAAGATGTCTGATTCTGATTATACATATGACATCAGCCCTCATATTTTTCAAAGGTAATAAACTATTCCGATTATACATAATACACGACTTACGATAGTTTAATTTCCAAGTCTGTTAAGACAGCAGTTTAATTCAATATCCTCATCACACCCCAGTCTGCTGAGAGACTGCAGAATTAAACAGCGGCCGTTTTTAAAAATCTTTCACTAGAAACTCCCAAAGTGGGTATTTCTCAGTACACCAGCTGCCCTGAGATCCGAGATTGCTCGAGCCTGATAGACAATGTTTGGATTCCCATGAGGCACAGTGGCTAGAAATGATGCATTTCAGATTCTGGATTAGTCTTGGTTTTGCATTGTTTTCTAATCTGCTGCTGCCGTTTCAGTAATATCAGCCATTTACATTCCATACTTAATGAGGATAAGCCTAACATAAAGGACTCGGCTATTACTGCTTGTATATATATGTTAGACATATTTTTAGTTTCTGGGTTTGGGTTTTGTTTTATTTTTTTGTGTATGTAAGAGTATGCTTTTCAGTACCAGCATGACATTATAAAATGCCATAGGTACTTCACATGCATAAGAAGCTTTTACAACTAAGATTTAAGCCTGTTTTATAACAAGTATTTTTCATCTAGTAAAAGGCCTTAATCCAAACCAACCAATAATTCAAGTGAAGAGTTGCAATCTTAAAAAGCTACTTCTTAAAACTAGGCTGTTTGTTTTTTTCTAGGAACTTGTAAACGGCCATTACCCAGTGATCCGCTACATGTGACTCTGACTGTTAATTGATAAGTTTAGGATAAGCTGCTTTAGCATTGCAGAACATTTTATTCAACAATCCCATCTAAAAGATGTTTTCCTACCCCCTGACTTCACTTCAAAGCAGATTTATCTAAGGTCTAGGTTTAGAAAACCTCTTGTAAAAAAAGACAGGATATACATATATATTGTAAAGGTATAGGCATATTTATGTGTACAGACAGATAAAATAACATTTTAAAACTTCATTAAGCATATGGAAGGGGAATGGCATTTCCTGCACCCAAGACTTAATAGGGTAGTGTTAAAAGAGGTTGGTTTATGTTGTTACTTCTTCCCTCAAAAGACTAGGGATATTTTTCTATATAAATCACATTACAGCATCATTACAACTTTGAATAAAAGAGTTGTATTGGCTATAACATGCACTTCTTACACAAAAATTATAGGTGGAGAGCAAATTCTCCTGCTTACTACGTGTTCAAGTAGCAAGCCTCAGCAAACAGGTTTTTATCTATCAGAAGTGTAAACCCAGAAGCTTTACTACTGTTCCAGATTAAAGAAAAGCAAACAACCGAAGCCATACATTACATACAGGCAGAGTGCCTTTATGCTCATGCTTTTGCTGGCTGGGTTTCTAATTGCAAAACAAGGGGGTTTTCTGCAATTTGCATGTTGGGTCTTGCACCCATCTCACTCATGTCTTTAATGGGGGTTTTGCTTCCTAATAATGACGTTATTAACAGCCAAATCACTGTGTTTAAATATTATTTTTCAAGGAGGAAGGGAAAAAGTACATTTTGCACCCGGCTTTCCTTGTTTTTTGTTTGTCACAATATCAATCATGCCCATGTTTTGCATTGTCTTGCAACCAACTGTTTACAGTAAGCCATCCATAGCAATCAAGGATCTGATTCTAACTCGCTTGCAGTTGTTGATTAAATAGGGAGAGTACGAACCGAAAGAGAACTTGACTGCTTAATCAAAATATAGTTCATTTACAGAAAAGGGCATAAATTTGCCTGTAGTCAGGCCCAAAGAAACAGCTTTTTTTACCTGCAGGTTTAGTTTTCCCTCTATTTAATTATTAACAGTTCCTGCTCTCATCAAAAGGTTAATTTAAATCATGATGTTATGAGAGAAAATATTACTCAGCTTCAGAAATGCATATGAATAATCTGTAGTTCAGGGATGGGATCAAGCACTGAACAGCCACATTGGACGAGATGGAAGATCAACACAGATTTCTATATATTAGTCAAAATGACCAGGTATCTTGGAGGGAAGTTTAAAATCTTGTCAGCAGACATTCTACACAGTAATCTCTACTTTCCTTCTCATCTCCATCTATTATACTGATACTTAGTGAGGGTTGTTAGACTAAAATTCTGAAGATTTCATATCCATTTTTTTGTCTTACTGCCATTAATTGTCTCTTTAAATATATCTGATACTTAAATGATTCTCCAAATTATTTTTTAATTTTATTAAGTCTTTTCTAGTTGTGCTGCATTTCATGTATATGATTATATATAGTGTCAAAAAATATTTTAAGATTTTGTAACTTACCATCTTCTAATTTCATTGCATAGTGCTTTATTTCTGTACTGTGAGGCAGGAAAGCAAAATTCCCAGTCTATCTTTAAACTACTTATTATTTTATATACTGCTTTTTTGTCTTACTCATTTCCTGTTTACTGTAAAAGATATTTTCTGTCTCTTCAGAGGGAGTTCACGATACAACACAATCTGTTAACTTTTATTTAGATACGTCCTGTTCAAAGTGAACTACAGAGTGGCTATTAATGTAACTGAGACTGACATATGGGAAGAGCTGTCAGTATGAAGAGTATTTCATATATTTACAGTGCAAAACTGCAAGTGTAAACTAGGCAGATATTGAAGTACGAGTATTAAGTGAACCACGGACAAGATATGTTCTTGTCAAGGCCTGCACAGAATTGGCTAGTCATACTGTGCCACTCTCCTCCCTATTTTTAACTGAGAGACCATAAGAAAATACAGATGACAACTGCACTAGATGTTTTTCTAAAATTCTGCTCCCGGGCTCTCTTGGCTGCCTCCAGCACTGGCGCACCTCATTACAGCCATCCAGCCCTGGCTGTAGAGGGTGAAATCTCTTCACGTGCTGAGAGTAACGAGATCAGTACTGCTGATGGAGACAAGCCAGAACCTTATCTAATGCCACAAAATGCCTTCCACAGCATCTGCTCCCTCATCAGCACACAACAGTTCTCCATCTGTGCCGTTCTCCAGCCGTGCTCCAGGACCGCATCACCCCTCCACCAATTAGCTGACTACACTACTATGGACAATTTGTAAGTAATATTTTTTCTGCACTTTCTTTTTCTGATTTTTATGGTTAGCCACTTGAGAGAGGGACTGAGAGATGAAAAAAAAAGAAATAAAGGTATTTGCAATGAGTTCTTCAAACATTGTAAATATAAGGCTTGGTCTCGACTTTTCCTCTCTAATTATCTGCTGCTGCTACTTGGAATTTTCAGGGCTGTTTGAGCCCTGTAATAACTTGTTTGATTTATAGTTATAATGATTTATTCCTGCTGGAGAGGAAACCATGCTGATTATTTCTCTTTTGTTTTTGCTGTGTCATTCTCTATACTCGTAGTACTTATTGCAGTGTTTTTTCTAAAAACATAAAAAAATCAATCAATATAATTTTCTAAAAGCAAACACTTGATGTACACATTGATACACAAGCTGCAAACTATATCATATGTGAAAACGAACACGCCTGTTGACTGTACAGATACTTCAGGTTTTTTCCCAGAAAAATATGTTTGTCCATATACCAAGAATCAGATGTGCTTGCTGTTATTTTCTTGCATATATAGAGCAATCTATTACAATCTATTATCTAGTTTGCTTTTTTTGATATGCACTAGGCTGACAGTTTCAGTGATTTTCCCTTAATAACCTCAAGCTGTTTTTCTGATCATTGCACTGGATGATGGTCCTACTTAGTACACATACTTCAACATGAGGGGTTTTTTTTGCTCCCAGACCAACCAGTATCCATTTGTACATACTACAATGAAACCAGTAGAAAAGACAACCAACTGGATGTTTTTATACGTGGTTGTTTTGTGTCCTTTGGATGAAATTCATTCACCCCTTTAGAGGGCCGAGAAGTACATCATTTTGAGTGCTTGGGAGGTGATTTTTTGCTGCATTCAGGCCTCCAGCACAAAGGGGAAGTTTGATCTTCTTTCAGTATTAGCATTGTGCCTGCAAATAGAAATCATTTTACCTTCAATTAAGCTTGCTGTGCATCAGTGACACATGTCTGACTTCAAGTTTATTCCACATTTATGAGAGAGGAAAATATGTTTCACTACCTTGAAGATAGATTTCTTGATAACTTGTAGCCACTAATCAAAAACTAATCCAGATTATTAGTGACTAAAAACCATGTGCATCTGAAGTGTGGAGTGATTTAATCACCTCTGTCCAGCATCTCCAGAAATTGTTATTAATGATGATACGAAATACTTGTTTCAGGGGAAAATGAGCGAGCAGGTAGCGATAGTGCACACAGCCTCCTTTCACCAGCTCCACTCTCTTCTGTGCATTAACTCATTTTCTTGTCTAGGAATCGCTCCACGAATTGACTGGTTTATTTACCAGCCTTCCTAGGCAGAGCTTGGAAATGAGCAAAAAGCGTGGCACCACGTCTACCTAGTCATTTATTTATTGTATTGTTTCCTTGCTTCAACCCACTCTCTGCACAGCTTTTGTTTATCTTTATGCTTTGCCTTGTACCTGCATGTCAAGCCTAAGGCTGCTGCCTCTGACATCTCTACAGAGAAACCTGAACCCCTGCTTTCACGTTCCCGTGCAGGGACTCTTCCAAGGAGCTGGCTGGGGAGGGAACAGGGTCACTGCTAGAATACCAAGCATTGCCAATTGCCAGCCAGCTCCAGCAGCATCACTGGCAGTCTGGAAAGCAGAAGAAATCCTCCCATAGTAATTTTGTGATACTTAGTGGATGTGCAAAATTTTAGGCTTTGGCTATTTGTCAGTGTCCTTTTTTATTTGCTTATAAATTCACTGAAAATATTAAAATCTAAGAAATAAGCTCTAGTATGCATCTAGAAAGAAAAATATCTACTAAGATCAGTGACAATTACATGGCAAAACCCCTATGGATTAACTAGTAGAGACAGCAAACAAACATTGGTTTCCTAACAGAGAAGTTTTTTTCTGATAATTTTTTTTCCCCTCTGATAATCTGCCAGTTCTGCAAGCATATTTCTACACCTCCTAATATTCCAAAAGGCACCATTACTGTCTCCTGCATCTTTAGCACCCACCAATTCCAATCACAATAGCAGCAATGAAGATAGATACCCCCTGTCAGGCATTGCTTCATCTCCTAGCAGAGTAAGGAGGGCAAAGCCAGTATCATAAATCACTTTCCTTAGATGGTATAGTTAAGTGACATGAGAACTTAAAGGCTTAAAATGAAGTTTCAACTTCACCTGACATCTTCTATGTCACAGAGTGGCAAAACTCCAGCAGTGAATACCATACAGCTAAAGGAACAAGAAAGGGACTGCACGGTCTCATGGCCCATACTGCCAACTATTTCCATGAAAGTCCTGGTGCTACAGCCAGGCTGCAAACCTTCTGCCAAAAGCTAATTTGCAGCTCTTAATATCTTTACAAGAAATACATAAAATCTTCAGGCTGAGAATTTTCTCTGGTGACACATGAAGGGCAAGACTCAAAGCCCAGAAAGTCTGTGAAACACATCTCAGTAGGCTTTGGTTCTCTTTGGACACAACACCCAACTGCGAAATGAAAGGGCAGAGCTGGGCAGAATATTCAAGAATATTGAAGAAGGCAGGACGGGGAGAGAGGGCTGGCTGGAAATACCCAGCACTGTTCGGGTGTGTAACAACAGATGGCAAACAGAAAACAAAACAGCAGCCGAAATCACCTTCAAACACAAAAACTTTTCTCTCCATTGATTGTAACAAAAAGTTTTCGTTTCTCTCCAGAGGTCTCTTTGAGCAACTTGGGAGCTGATCCTCCATCTTCTAAACCCTTGGGGGCTTTCTCAGCCTTCCGAGAGGCCAGCCTGCTTTTGGGACAGGTTTCCCAAGGATGAAAAAAAAAAAAAAGCAGCGCTAACTAAAATGTAAATGCATAGTTCTCCTCTGAACTGGGCTTGTTCTGCTTTAGCACTAATCTCTGCAACACAGCTTTCAAGTCTCAGATTTATTTACTGACCGTAGCCCCCCTGTAGTTAAGCTGTGGCTTTCCTCCAAAAAGTGACCCTAGGAAAAAAACCTGAAAGCGTCAGGTGATTCCACATAACTGCAGGCCAAAAGATATCCTCAATTACCCCTGTACAATGCCATTAACAGTCAGTGGGGTTGCAGAGGTGTAACTGGAAGGCAGATTTGGCCTGCAGAACCATAAATCCCCTGGGACGACAGCTAGAAAAATGCCAGTTGACTCGCATAGCCCAAGCCAAGCTGTGGAGCTGGCGGATACAGCTAAATCATTTTGTAAATGTATAAACTGAAAAAAATGTTCCAGATGGTGCGTTCTTCCCCTTAAATCCTCCCAGCTCTCACCTGGGCATGTGAATATCTCTAAATATACTCATACAAAGAGAGGCAATACTGGAGAAAAAGAAGTCTTGTATACAAAAAAGAGATTTGAGCTCATACTTGAATGGTTTACTGGAAAAAATCTCAACTTTCCATACCTATTTTTCTTTGAACAGCAATGGTCTATTTTTCTCTACTCTCATAGCCTAACCAAGAAGGGAACAGGTCAAACAAATGTTAGCTTATGAAATAAGAGACATTTTTATGCTTTGCTAAGATCCCAATGTTGAGATAGATGATGTTAGAAACAATGGAGCAAAATATTTAAATGACTGAAAGCTATTTTAGAATGAATGAGTCTTGCATAAGTTGCATACACAAGAAGAAAATAAAAATTAAGGAAAATTGCTCAAATGAAAAGCATAAGCTGTGAATATCAATAGACTACAGTATGAAAGCTTGCATATTCTAGCTGCCATTGCTCTATTTGTCTTCAGAAACAAAATTATTTGGGATAATTATAATTACAGCTGGTAAGAGTTTCCACACTCAGGGAAATGCTAACATTTCAACATTTGTTTTCATGCTGAATCAGAATTTAAAAAATCAAATTCCTCTCAGAGAAAAATTCTAAAAAATTACAATTCTTAGGTATTAAATGTAGATCCTGTCAAAACACTGTCCTACATATATCAGTATCTGCAGCATCTAGTAGGAACATATTGTAATATTTAATTTGGTATTCCAGTATGATTACAATGTCAACATGAATAGAATAGGAAAATTAAACACTTCCAATTCATGAAGCAGAATATTTTGATACTGAACAAGGATGCTGAGGTGAGATTTTCAGCACTGTGGAAATGTTTGAATTTTGGAAAAAAACCCAACAAAACAAAACCAGTTGCTGACAATAAAATTTTTCATCCACTATTGTTTTACTAGCTAAGTTTTGACACCTCTCAGCACTTCTTCTCTTTGATAACATCCTGATCAAGCAGTTTGTCTTTCCTTCTCACTTCTTTCCTTCCTTTGCATTAGTATGATGACAAAGCAGCTTTATTACTGTATTTGAATATATTTTTACAGTGCCTAGTTATATAGAGACCTTCACATCTCTGGACTAATGTGCAAAATTGAATACTCATAAAATCCAATTGAGGCGAGTAAGCAGATAAAATGATGGACAAAGAGAGGTATGCATTTAAGGGGAGAGCTAGGATTAGACGCAGCATAGCCCTGGGTCTCACACTGTGCTTCTGACTGTCGTGCCTCTTGAAAAATGGCTCAGTGCCTCAGCTCACAGAAGAGATTGGCCAGCTGGAGCGCCATGCATAAAACCAGATTTTCAGTGTATTTATTTCTGACAACACAATTGGTGCATGTGGGAGTGCAGGTAGCAGGTGGTGCACCTTCACTAGTCTTTTAGTTCAGATCAAGGAGTGCTCTTCATGAGGCAGAGCTCCTGCCTGCCCCAGCAGCCTGCCTGGCCTGCACACCTGGGCTACATCAGAAGAAGCCCTCCACGAGACACTCCAAGAGTTTACAGGTATTCAGGCCATGCCCTTAAACTGGACCTGGTCCAAAAGACCCCACGGAGCACTAGCTCCTTTTTCCTCCCGTCTGCTTCTGCTGAGATAGTGCAGATATAGTCATAAAAACCCATGTGCCATCCACTGTATTTGGAATATTCCTGCAACTATTAGTTAAGACTGGACCTTTTTGAAAGTATTTGTGAAGTATAATCCTTAAGAAATGTGTTTAAGACACTATGGAAACATACAAGCCCTATGGCACAGCACAGCGTAGGGGAATAGAGGTGCACCCATGTTATCTACCCATAAAGGCAATGCTTACACAGGGAGGTAGAGGCTCCTACACTCCCTGCCCCATCTCTGCAGCCCCTTCATCTGCTTCTCTGTGGCTGGAAACCAGGTCCTTAGGCAGGATGCCTTCTGTGACACCCTCATAGGAGATGCCTCAGCTGGACAAGGAGGCAACTAGTTCTCCTGAACACATTCACCAACATTCATTGATGAGTACATTGAAAACAAGCTGCAGCACAGACTGTCCTGCTGTCCCCTTCTGACAGGGAACTGCATCAAAAACTTTGCCAGAAGGAGGGAGAAATAATGTTTGGCAATGATGTGTCTCTTGCCCAACAGCGAGAGCTGCGGTTCTGCACAGCCGTGCTCCCCCTGTCCCCCATGTGAACGGTTTGGGCTCCCCAGCCCCGACCTACACAGTCCCTAGAGGGAAAGCTGCCGTGTCCATTTGTGCAACACCTGGGCACTTCTGCCACCTGCCTCCATGTTGGCCAAGCAGAGGATTTCATTAGAGCAGCCTCCACATGCAGGCACCTGCGCTCAGTGCCGAAAGATGGGCACTGGAGGAGTTTGCACTTCACTTTTCTTTTCAATAAACTGTCTCCAATAATTGCCTTGGCTTTAGAGTTGAAGGCCTCTAGAGTAATGAAGAACTGTTATTTCTAGTACAATGGAATCGTTGTCTATAATGGTATCCCTTAATTGCTACTGCAGTGCAAATTATGAAAAGCAAGAATATCCAAATATAGAGACACTTGGCCCTTGTGACAGGAAATTAAGGTCTGTTCTCTAACACTGCTGCATGCCTTGAACTCCAGCTCAAGTCAAAATGGATTACATACATTCAGTGCTTCGAAAAGGAAGCTCTTAACCTTTGCAAACAAGAGCTTATAGAGCTCACATTGTGTGTGTTCTGACTATCCCTACACATGTCAAGTGCTTTTTCAGATCCTAATCTCCTGGGCATTCTGGTCCCATCAGAGTTAATGGCAAAACTTGGCTAAAAAGGTTGAAGTACATTTTTCAAGAATAATGAATAAATCTGTGAGTGTATTATCTTTTTAAGTTTTAAGTGAGTTTGGTTGCTTAATTGGTTATTTTTTACTGAAAAAAAAAAAGCAAATGAGTGTTGCTATATCATCCACAATATAAAATCTTTAATCTTCCTTCCTATTTTTCATGCCTTGAGAATGTATCATTTTCAGCCTGTTGGACAAAATCTTTTTCATACCTCTTGATACATTGCTTTGGTGTTGCACTCCTTGGAAGCAATAATGACCAGAACAAACTCAGGCTTCTCAGAAAGAGCATGTTATCTCTACAGTGCCATTTTAATATTCCAAGAATCAAGAGTCTAAATAATTCATCTCCACTGCGAAGCATCTCAAAAGTGTGGTATTGTCAAACAATAGCGGTAAACTGCCGAGGAAAGGTCCAATCCTTCTCTTAGTGATGTCAGTGGGAACTTTGCCAGGAAGCTCAGCATGAGCAGGGTATAGCCCAAAGTAATCAGTTCTACAGATGACTACATGAAAAGCTCTTAATTATAGCATGATGATTGAGTATTATTACAGTCATGAGACACAGGCATCTTCTGGAACCAAAACCAAGAAAAAGAATGCATTGAGGCTATTCCTCCTCTGAGTTGTGCCTCTTTGGCAGCAGCCTTTTTATCAGATGACTTTTCACATGTTAGCACAGTTACTCTGGTTTTGGCCGCAGCCTGACATGCACAGCAAAATGAGCCCAGATTTCCTGTTCCACAGTTCCTCTCTGCTAAAGGTCTCTCAGCCCCCGAAGCCTGCACCATTTGGTAAGTAAAATGTTTCCATCAAACCCAGGAACACTCTGCACTTCATTGTCCGTCTTTCTCACTTCAGTCCAAAGGCGTGTCTTGCTCCGTAGGTGCCTTTTCCAGGCTGGGGAATGGCAGGTAGCTAATGACTTTGTGTGATGGCTGCCATCTTGATGAAGGCATAGAAGAGTGAGCACAGATCTCCAGAGCCAGATGCCCACTTCTGCAGCCTCGACCAACCTGCCCAGTGCTCGAGCCGAGAGCAGGAAGAAGCAGGTTACAGCTGTGAATCAGGCACTGAGGGCACAGACGAGGCGGGCAAGCTGACAGGATGCCCATGCAAACATGGTCAGGATCTTCACGGTTCTTCAGAGAGCCTTTGCTCTTAGGTAGATACAGATGCACAGTTCTGCACAGTTCATCCAAGAATGTGACGCTTCCACAGGATCCTGCAAAAGCAAAGTCTAATTTAATAGACTACAGGTTAACACAGAGCATCTCTCATTCGTTTAATAGCCAGTTCAGCCTGCAACTGCGATGTGTATGAAGATGGGAATATGATGAGACTTTGTATAGACTTTGGATTAAAATGTTCTATTATTACTTATATGTAAGGAAGTTCATTTTCTCCCTGTTACTTGGGAGTCAAATAGAAGCCTGCCCTCCCCCCTGAAATCAATTATTTTAGCATCTTAGCAAAATCTGCCTTAATAAAGAAAAAAAGGTAAATATTTATAAACCACACATAGTCACTTCACTCAGTATTAATAAATCATTAATAGTGTTTGGTTCTGGTTTTTACTGTCAAAGTCACAGGAAGCTGCAGTGATGACAGTGGGAAAACACACGTCCACAGCAAGTTTTAGGTACATTTTGTGGGGGATTTTCTTCACTACCTTACTTACGAGAGAAGTTTTTATGTTACATTTTATTTTCCACATTTGTATATTGCTTATGTTTCTTATCTGAAAGGAACTGTGAAGCTCTCCCACTGCTTCCTGCCTGAAATTGCTCTTTCTGGATGCAGCTCTGATTTCCCTGTCATGATACATGTTGTCAGGCTTTGTCCTCTCAAAATTATCATTAAAATGGTACACTGGCAAGCAGTCCCATCTGTAACAGTGAGGGATTCTAAAATGTTTTCAGTTATTTTCATAATAGCAGTTGGTAATTTCCTGAAGCTATGCATTCTGAGTAAATATATTTCTTTCTGCAGTCCTGTGGAGCAGTGGTAAAAAATCACTGCTATTTCATTTGAACCTCTCAAGGGAAGAGCAAAAATCAGTTGCCTAGCAAACAGAAGTACTATTGCCTGTGTTGAAAGGTCAAGACAAAAATGTGTTGAAAACTTTTTGGATACTTATATAAAGAGATGATTTATGACTTAGGAGTTATTTATTGCACAAATGGGTCTGTATTTGACCCTGTGCGTCCTGCCCTCATATACTTAATGCCACTTAAAGGAGAGGAGTATCTGTATTCTTCAGACAAGAATTCTGGCATTTCAGAAAGATAACAGCTATCTCTCAGTTTAAATAAACTCAGAAATGTGCCTGGAAAATCATTTGTCATCGGCTATAGAAATGTCAGAGTTCTAGAGTAAGCGATAGAGGTATTAAATTCTTTTCACTCTTTGACCATGTGCTACAATAAGCAGAAAACGAAAAGTTATTGTGCTTATTTTCTAAGGGGAGCTATTACATTTGGTAATACCTTCCATGGAAATTCATCACACAATATACATATTACAAAACATGTTTGCACCTCTCAGTTGGGAGGGTGTACTTCTGGGGTGCTGCATTGGAGTGCAACATCAATTTCATACAGAAACCTTTAAAAGTGAGAGCTCAGTCTGGGTTTGGGCTTTGTGCAGACCTAAGTGGGAGGGAATACAGGGTTTTACACAAACACTTTGTGTTTTACACAAAGAGGCTTGGCACACCTAAGGCCCCTACACTCCGGCAGTGCAGTAAATGCACGGCTACCAGTGTTTTTAAGGGATGGGGAGGAGACAGAACCACAGCTACCCTTCTAGTGATTTTTAAGAGACAGGAAAAAATTCCAGGAATAGCAAGGGAGAGCACCTCTGTCACATTCAGTGGAAAGATGTCCTGTCAGCCACACAGTACGCCAGAAGGCATGATTGCATCCTGTGTCTTCTACTGCATAACCTGAAAGTCTGATAGACAAAACTTTCACTTTACTGCTCACATTCAGTAAGAGATCTGTCTGGACAAGACAACCAGGGTGAAGCAAAATGCCTCCCCCTTCCATATCTACTGCTACGGAAGCATGAAAAGTGGATCGTACATCAAAATCAAAGAGGGAGTAGGAAGATTTAGAGAAGCGTTAAAATAACATTCTCATGTTATTTATTATTCTTTCTCTCCAGACTTATTGGTTATATCAACAGTTTGTTAAATTAGTGCTCTGGAAGTAAATGCACTTGCATTCTCACAGACTTTTCTTTGAACTGATGATCTGTTTCGAAAAGCTTTTCAACTTGTTAAGCAAGAAAAAGAAAAAAAGGAAGAGAGGGTTATAAGCTAATATCCTCCCTAATAACCACAGAAACCACAATCTTCTGGAGAAAATTAGCATTTATCTCTTTCCTGGCATAAATCACTCTCACCCACTTTCCCAATGTGCCTGACGGTGAGGGATTGCTAGGCAACACCATACTTGCAGGTCAGATGACACTTCACAACTGTGCTGATGTCCACTTTTTTGAGGCCCACACTGAATTTTTTTTTCAAAGATTATGTTGCTATTTGAGATTAAGAACATTTAGAAATACTTAGCTAATATTCCTACCGTAACACTAGCTCTTGCTTAGTCTCAAGCTGCATGGCTACAGCTGAATATTGCTTGGAGTGTCTAAATATTTGGAAGTAAACCCTACCATTTTCTTCAGTAGTATAATGAAGTAAGGTATCAAATCAAGCCTGATTTTAATTACAAGGTGTCCTTTCTCTTACTCTGCCTGCCCTCCCTGTTTTTCATGCCAACAGCAACTGTTTTGATTTGACTTGAAGGAAAACTGAGCGGCTAGCCTGAAGTAGCAGATGAATCACTCTAATATCTGATAACTTTTGCAAATAAAGGCAGCTCTCTCCAGGAGCAAATACCAGTCTCCATCACTTAACAAGCTTATCTGAGCCAATGTAGTTAGCAGGGACAGGCTCACACTGAAAAGCCGATTGCCAATGGTGGGATTTTCAGTGTGTTGCCAAACTACTGAGTAGGATAGTGATATTCCCGATTTCCAGACAAATTTCAGCACACAGCCTGTGCCTGAGCAAGTGCTGAAAAGTAAGAGATGTATGACTTCTTGCAAAAGTTCCCAGCCACGCAATCCTGAAAAATATACGGTGTTCCTCAGCAAGCCACCACTGAGCTTGCTGAGGCATCTCCTGCTCTTGTTCTGCTCAGAGGTCCCCTTCCTGCGGGCAGCCCTGGCATTACCCTTAGAGTCTCATCCAGACGTGAAGTGCCAACTGAAGATGGGTTTTCATAAAAGTAAGCACTTGAATACAGAGTAGAAGCGTTTTTCATGCCGAGCACCTCATTAAATTGTCAACTTCCTTGCAAGCAGCACTCGGAGGAGTGAGAACACAACCGTGGAGGATAAAATTCACCAGTGACATATGTCAGTAAACCAGGATTGCAGGAGCCAGGCACTGAGAGCCGTGAGTTAAAGCAGCACTTGGTTTACACCTGAACCCCAGGAGCCCAGTGAAGGCATTTTCCTACAGCTAGCAACGAGTGCAAGGAGTGGAGAGATGGGGCTGCAGTGCCTCGAGGGAACTGGGCTTCCCTTCGCCACAGCAGCACCTTCATAGAATCATAGAATAATTATGGTTGGAAGGGACCTCCAAGGTCATCAAGTCCAACCTTTATCCCATCATCTCCCTAACCATTAGACCATGGCCTCAAGTGCCTCATCAAACTGTTTTTTGAACACCCCCAGGGACAGTGACTCCACCACCTCCCTGGGCAGCCTGTTCCAACGTCTAACCACCCTCTCAGTAAAGAACTTCTTCCTAATATCCAACCTAAACTTCCCCTGAAGTAACTTGAGGCGATCGTTGGGCAGCATCTCCTTTGGGAGGCTCCTTGGATCCTATCTCTTGCCACCGGCCCCGGCTGGGCAGGAGAGTCCACCCCAAACCACCATCTGAATGTCAGCCTTCAGCAAGCCTGATTTATTTCAGTGCATTTGAGCAGGCACCTGTCTCAAAATAGCATGTTTAGCCTAAAAAAACAATAACATTCTTAAAAATCAGTATTTCGGGAATTTTTTAAAAAACTGTTACCTAGTCTGTGAACCTTTCAGTACACTAAGATGCTGCTTTTTTTCTACAATCTTGATCATTAGTATGGGGGAGCTAATATAATCAGATGTAATTAGAAAGTCAAAGTTGAGGATTTTAAAAAAGAACAGAATCTAACCCAATACAATCATGACAGTTGTAATCACTGTCACAGTATTTACAGCAACTTCCCTTTTAAATTCTTCATGTGTTTTCACCAACACAGAGGCTAGTCATTTAAGCCATTTTAATTATATTTTTACATCACATTTTTATTTATTTGGGTTTCTTCTTTTTACTGGATCTAGTTCTTTGATGGGATCCACACACACCGAGGTTGCTCACACTACTCTGAAGCTACAATGGGGTTATCACAGCTTTCAGAAACTTGTCAGGCAATCCAAGAAAACTGAAATGATGGAACCAGAGTTTTCACAAAGGTCCAGTGACTTCCGTAACACTGTACAGAGCCCCAGGGTCTCCCTTGTCACAGAGGCAGCAACATGCCACCTCATTTGTTTGGTGAAAACCACGGAGCACTCACACGCACTCACCATGACAAAAGATCCAAAGTGAAAGATTTCTAGCTGGGTTCTAAAATGTCAGGTAAAATGTCAGCTAGTGCTGTAAATAAAAAGGAAAACCTACCGTAAAACAAGAGTACTATGATTACTATATTGGTTTTTAATGAATGTTACACATCCAGAAAAACCACTGGGCTTCAGAAATAATAAAGTACTGACTGGGTGAAAAAAATAATTGCAGTTCACTGGTAACTCTCATGAAAGCTCCTTTATGATGTAAATCTTTCTTTGGACACTTCTTTAATTGGACACATCTTAGGACCCAATTCTCTCATCAAGAGGTAGATACTAAGCTCTCAATAAAGTCAATGGGTCTTTTATGCATCTCGGAAGAAAACTTGGCATTCATTGGTGTTCCTCTAGGGAGAAGGGAGAGTAAGGAAAACAAATGTATTTTTAATTAATACTGTAAAAAAAATTATAATACAATTTGTGAAAAAAATCAATAAAACCATATGATTATAAAAGCTGATTGCTATTTATAAGATTCTTTGAAAACATACATCTCTTAGCACTTAAGTCTTTTATGAGAGGGTACATCTATTTTGTTCTGGTTTATCCTCCATTCAGTTCGTATTACAAACTGTTACAGAAGTTTCTCTCTAAAATATTTAATAAAATACCTTTATTAAATTTTTTTTTCTAAAGATTGTTAAATAAAATACAAATTGTACTTCTAGCATTACTCAATCCTTAGTTGCTAGAATCACAAGTTCTACCAGTCACATAAAACCAATAACAAGCAAATCTTTATTTCAATGGAAAAAATGGTCAGAAAGGCCAGCTACCCCATGGGCTAAAGAACCATATGAATCGTAGAATGGAAGGTTACTCAGTTGTTGCCTTGCTTTGTCTATCCCAAATTAAAGTATAATTATTATTTCTCTGTATTTTTATTTCAGAAATAAAGAGGCACAAAGGAAGAATCTGTCATAGACTCATAGCCAGCCCCAGACAGCCTTCTACTCGCTCTGCTCAGACTACATACTGCACAACTCAACACTTGTTCCAGTGCCCTTCATGGACGCTCACCATGGTTTTTCAGTTACTAAACACAATCCTTTGAAGAGGGAAGAGTCTGTAAAACCTCATCTCTCTCATGTTTCTTTTTCTGCCTTTTGAGGCAGATGACTTGTTGAGCATATTTTTATTTTCTTGCCAGTTAGCTTGAATTAATATTTAAATTTATGTTGTTAAACCTTCTGTAGTTTTTATATTATTCCGTATACAAATCTGGTGGAATATACTTGTCCTGGAAACCCTGATGACAGCCGGATCCTCAAGCGTGCAGCCATCGTCACGGTGCTGTCAGTGTCTTCAAGAAGCAGCCTTCTGCAGACTCTAGACACTGAGGGAGGATGCCCAGGCCATGGAGGACTTGGTCTTGAGTTTCTTCTGTCTCAAACAATTATCGTATCAGCAAATAGTGTTTCATGGGTTGATATTAAAGCCTTTTGAACTAAATAGCTCTTTGGGGGTCTTTTTGGTTTGCCAAGTCACACACTGATGTTCGGGCATTACCATTTTCTGCCCCCAAGTCAGTTTTGGGCTCTTCTCACATATGATCTGTAGTGAGATGCTGCTGTTGACACATCCCGGGTGGTAGGTACCAGTCACATGGTTCAGCTGGCCTTTGGAGTTCACTTAATTACCAAGAAACCGCTGGCAATGCACAACTGCCATGCAATACAGTCAAAGCTCAGGCGTTGCATCTTTCCTCCTTGGATTTTTCCTTGGTGCCAAAGGATGGAAACTGAACTTGACGGTGGGAACAGCCTGGCATTCTAACTGCTGTATTGAGTCCTTTCAGAGGAGAGTTTTCACTTCAACCAGAATCCAGTCTACTATACCAGTTGAGATATCGATTATCTGGAAACATTTACTTCCACTCTGCTTGAATTTCAGGATTTGATAAACTTTCATTTTAATGTAGCTTAAATTTTCCTGTCAGTGTTGCTAATGGAGGTAGCTGGTGTACTTACAAATTTCTCCAAATAACAATGGCAAAATCCCTCCTCTGATATGAAATTCAGACCATTTCTTACAACTTAGCCCCTGTTAGTTACCTCAGTGGTGCAGTAATGTGACACATCTGCCCAAACTTTATCCAGATATAATTTGAGAAGGTTTGAACTGACTTCATCAGGACTAGGACTAGTTTATATGCTTTTGATTAGCCTAAAGAGTAAGATCTCCAAGCAAATATTACTTTCCCCATTTGCAAAATACATCCTCAGTTTTTAATAAGTTATTATTACCACCTTGTACCCAAGGGAATTCTATTATGGACCAGGGAAACACAAGACCAAGGATGTTTCTGATCAAAGGAATCTGTAATCAGACTAGATCACTCATGAGATGTTAAATAAAGTATGCCCTGTAATTCCTCTTCAGATATCTCTATGAGAATATTATTGCCTAATTCCTAACACTTGCCACTTTTTATATAGCCCTCCAGTAAGCTGTTTGTCAATGCTGGTACAAGTGTTCACTCTACCAAAACCAATCTTTTCTTTTTCAACACAGTGCTTTGTGAGACACAGTATCAAATGTTTTATTACACTCTAGACATACTCTATCTCTAGTAACTTTCAATATTTTTTTTTTCACTTCCTCTGATTAATGTGACATTATCCAATATGATTATATCTTTAGAAATTCATATGTGTGCTGGTCACTATTCTCTCATACTTCAGATATTCATAGACATACTTTTCTGCCATTTGTATCAATGATTAAACATAGGTAAACTGCAGCCTACTGAATGGTAAAAGTGGATTCCTTGCTTTAATTTTTCAAAGAATTGCATCCTTTCTCCCCTACACCTCTCTTGTCTACTTACATTTTATCATCTCTTTAGCCAGATACACAGACGTTTGTCTTCAGCTATTTCCCAACTGGTTACAACTTTTCAAAACTCATTGTATGGGATCAGACTGTTATTCTGACATATAAACTATTTAAGCCTAAAGATCATATGCAGGTACTTTTTTTTTTTTTATAATTAGATAATCTGATACAACTGTTATACAGTTCTGTTATTACCAGATTACCTGTTTTGCCAGTTACTAGGCCTAGCACAAAGGACGCAGCCAGCAGTAGAACAAACCAGTAACCAGATTCTATTGCACACAAAAGGGTCAGTACATGGGTGATCGCTGGGGGTACAAACAAGTCAATCAGATCACACATAATAGACATCAACCTCAATGACCCCAGGAATGATACAATACAGCCAACAATTAGTGGAACAAACAAAGCAACCAAGTCTCCCATGGCAGAGATGGGAGACAGCCAAGCCAATAGGCAGATAATGTAGGAGAGAGGTAGCTACATACTGTTCTCACAGAGCCCACATTCACAAGCACCAAACCTGACCAGGACCCAGTTGCAACAAGAGTCAGGAGGCCCTTCCTCAACAGGGAAACTCTGCAAAGTGCATCCACTTCACAGACAGCCACTCCAGCCCCTTCCTGCAAGTGGTCCCAGCTTTTATCCCCACAGCAGGACCCCTGGCACTCATTTACCCAATGCAGGGCACCTGGGGCTTGTTTACCCAAGAGCTTTCCTTGCAAGGCCGGCCGCACCTTGGAGGAAAGCCAAAAGGCAAACTCATCCCCTCCTTTTGAAGGGCTGTGGGAACCACCCATATGTCAACCTTAACTCAGGGCTCAGTGTTCAAACCCCAGCACTTCATTACCCCAAATTGCCCTTTTTGATAGACCCTATAAACATCCCATTTAAATTCTAAATAATTTGGTGTTTATTGCTGTTCTTTTACTGACCAGTATACTGGAATGCCTTAAGTATCCTGATTATTTTTTAGCATCGGTTTCCTTTGAAGTTCAATCTGACACGCACAAGTACTGCCCTTGGCATCTTTCCACACAAAATATTGTGCATTTGTAAAATAAAAATAATCATTTGGTAGAATAACAGCAATCCAGAGGACACTTGTCTCCAATACTGGCTACACTGGGTGAAAATTTTGATCACTGAAATATTGTATTTGATCATCAAAATAGAAAAATACTGTTTAATATAATGGAAAAATGAAAAGTGAAATCTTGGACTAATCTGAGTTGATGGCAAGTATCCAACTGCTTTCTAGATTATAGCTACGGCCTCATAAAAAAAGAGAGTTACAGAATTATCTATATCTATGATACAAATTCCCAAATCATATGAACACAAAATACGAACATTTTAGTATTTTCCTGATATGAACCTTAATTAAATTAGATTTTTATGGCTACTGCTATACACTTTTAGAGTTAAAAATATTATTAAGTGTAGGATGATGGTAGATAAAGAACAGTCATCAAATATCTCATAAAATACCCACAATAAGGGGCTTCAGTTGCTGGTGCACAAGCTGCACAAGTATCATAAGACAGAGTTTACAGGCAAGGTTTCTGGAAACCATAAATGATTGTTTCATACAGACAAAAATCCTACAAAGCAGGGGAAAAATCACTTCTGTGGACTCAGTCCTAAGCAACATTTTGGAGTCAGTTCAAAGCTAGTTAGAGCTTGAAGCACTTACATTTGAAGCTTTTGGAAAATTCTGTAACTTCTCAAAGACAGGCATATTTTTCTGGCAGCTGTGTATGACCAGTATCATTAGTAAATGATAGCTGGAGCACATCTGGAGGGCCTTTGGACTGAACTCTATGCTGTCCTAAGAGAAGCCCTCTCGTGCTCACTGGGATAGCTCTGTGATATGAACCAAAGTCTGGGAAGTGGCGACAACCAGAAGTCTCATTTCAAAATCATGCTCTTGATCCAGACCAAAACACTAATGCAGATGCTTTCCATTTATTCCATGGGGGGGTAGTTAAGTCATACTAGTACAGATTTTCAACACTGGTTCCGTGTCATGGTGCTCCAGTTCTTCAACACATTCTATCCTCAGCAAATAAAATAAAATTAAGACTTAAAAAAAATATTGCTTGAAAGTAGGAAACAGATTTTTTTGTAATCTGAAAGTGTAATTGAGCTTTCTGGGCTTCTGGCTTGAAAGTTTTTTTTCTAAAATGGTCTCTCTTATGGTCCACCCTGAAGCTCCCTGGCTTTGCCACCACCTTGAAATTGCTCTCTCAAGCTGTGCAATGCTCCTTTGCCTCCCCAACTGTCTTCTCAATTTCTTCCATGCAACTCACCTGCTTCTGGATTTTAATATAGCAACGGGCACGCTACTATATCAGCTTCCCAATGGCTGTTATTTGCTAGCTTGTGGAAACAGTGATTGAAAATATTTCCGTGGAAATTTTCAATGGCAACAAATGAGTTGTCATTGACAAGAACAGAAATAAAAGCTAAACATCCTCAGATTATTACTCTTCACGTTAAAAGAGAACCTTGGCTAGCTATTGTAAACCTACGACTTGTAACAGGCAGTCTAATAATTTCTAACAAAATGGTATACTAGAACACATGTAATACTTAAGCATAACCATTTTCTATATCATATGTTTCTATATGTTTCCAACTATATTTTTGTACAAATGATAAATACATAAAAGGCTCATTTCTCCATAAAATATAAGAATGACACCTGAAAATGCCAGCTGTAAAAATACAGACAGCCAAGTTTACCCAGGAGGTAACTCTGCTTTAGGATGCATCAATTTGTTCGTGATGCATTTTTATTCTTTGTTGACTTTTCAGGAACCCTAACAAATAAAAACTGTTCCAACAGCTGTGTTTTCACTGTCAGTGATGCTTATGCAAAAGCAAAAAAAGACATAAGACACCAACATAAGCACAAGTCTATTCTTTTTCTACATAAATTTCAGTGTCAAAATGGTAGGAAAGCCAAAATAATTTTTAAGCTGCTAGACGGTATTTCCGACTCTGAAAAATAGAAAGATAACTATATAACAATTATTCAAGTGTGCCCTGTTAACTAACAGAAAGATTTTGAAGGGCTAGCACAGAATTTTCTAAACACATTTTTTCCTGGTAAGCAAGAGAGACAGATAATAAACAATTAAGATTATTTTACCCTTTGCAAAACAGCTTAGAGAGGCAATATTAACCAGGCTGTACTGGTTGCCAGCAGAATGCATATGGAGGGCAAGCCCTGAGGTAGTTTTTAATTCCATTTCTTCAGGATATCTATTTGATGTTCTGTGTAGAAATACCTTCTGAACAAAGCCACCTGGGATCAAATTCTAATTATCATTTAAGAGTTCAGTGGAAAGTCTGCAGGAGTAAAGGATGAGTATTTGGTCCTTAGGCATGTAGAAGAATAGGTCACATTTGCAGTGTTTTTCCTTTTGTAGCAAGAAAGAGAAGATTCCCAAAGGATCACTCATGGTTTGTCACTGCTCTGCAAGCCATTTCAAAAGGTTCATGCCTTGGAAGAGAAAGGTACCCATTGCTGTGATTGCATGTTACCGTGACTGCTGCTTTTCCAGGGATAAGGCAAAAGAGGGCAGTGGAGCACTGTACATTTCAATAGATTACACTAATGATCCCTGCAGATCTTTTATCTATGTTTCTTTGCTGCAAAAATTTTTACAATACCTAAAAGAGATATGTTGTATTAATAATATCCAGACAGTTTAAACTGAACATCTCTTAAGCTTTCATTGAAAATGGTATTTCTCTCCCAGCGAGCCTTGTAATTGATTGATTGAAACCTCCTTAAATTGCCTATGTCACCTTGCAAATCTCCTGTCACAAGAGGTATTGCATCTTCACTCACTAATAGGATTCTCCATTTTGGTTTCATTTGCATCAGCTCCTTCACATGCACTCCAGGGAAGTTGGTGTTCCTGTCTGTAACACAACTCTCTGAGTTCAAAAAGGTCAACAGTCGTTTAGGTGTCCTCACACAGAAAGAACTTTGTTTCCTTTTCTGTGTCACTAACAACAAACTGTTGGCTTTTGCCCATGTGCCATGGCCAATCATTGCTTATGTTGAGTGTTATCTTAATTTATTGGGCAGTTCTGCCTTCTGAATCCTTCAATGAGTTTCTAGGCCTTGTCTGTGCCATGTCAATCTCTAAATGTGCTCGTTCATGCAACTTTAAACATTCAGCAACACCATCTGTTGTTCCCATACTTAAGAAAAGAGCTTGAAGGTCAAAGACATCTTCAAACATCTCTAGTTTCCCATTTCAATAAAAGCAAATCTGAAGTTTGGGTTTGCTTTTGTTTTCAATTTGAGTCTGGGATGCTGTTTCCTTTTGCTGAAAGCAGCTGTTCCCACTTCTGCGCAAGTTGACATGGATAATATGTCATTAAAAATAATGACAGGTTATTTAGGAGGAATGGTCACAGTGAAGAACCTTGGCCTCTCTACCCAACAACCTCCTTTCATCTTGTCAACAACAGCCTTTAGTCTTTCTTTAAAATGACAAAGTTTTCCAGCGTCAATATACTCCTCTGTCCCTGGGGTGGCAGTGCTCTAACCAGATTTATTAGCAAAGCTCTTACTTTCCCAAGACAAGCCAAAGTCTCGTTCTCAAATGTCATTCACTTCAAAATGCTGCGTTTTATTTAATGGCTATAACATGTCAGCACTGTCTCCAATGCGCCTTAGATGTAAAAAGACAAGGAGATGTGACAAGATACCTTTGATGTCCCACATCCAACCTGAAGTTTGAATTATTTATAAATGTCTGGAAAATTACATAAAATTATAGTGTAGTGATATGTAACCCGTTACCACTACATTCTCAGATCAAAACACAGTAATCACCAACATCATTACCTTATTCCAAAGCATTTTCAAGGGTAGCTCAGTGGACTGGGACGCACGGAGTCAGTTTATAAGCATGGTTCTTCCACAGTCCTGCTGGTGAGTCCAGGGAAGTTCCCCCCAGCCTCCTTGGCTTCGGTTTCCCCTCCTTTAAAGCAGGGGGGCTAACAGCCATCTCTTTTGTAAGGTGTCTGGACATCACAATGCTATGTAGTTTTTATATGTACAGTATAGAGACTAGATATTATTCCTGCTATTACAGTTTTTGTTCTATTTTTACAGTGATATTATTCCTACTGCTACAGTATTCTGTCTCTAGGGTGCCGGGTCCTGAGCAAACACAAACGCAGGCTGGTCAAAGCCCACTGCTGTTTACATTTGAAAAATGCTTTAGAAGTGTAAGACCATTCTTTCCACACCAGCGCACTTAAATTTATGGGAAAATCAATAATTTTCCCTGCAAATTGACTAGGCCTTTTCCAGTAGGTCTTGCTCTGAGTAAAAAGGCACAAACCATCCTCAAATATAAATAGAAAAACCTTGCAATAGTGCTAAACCCACAGATGCTACTGTTTTTCGTGAGATGTTTATAGAAATACTTTTATGTTTTGGTTACAGCAGCTTTCTTAATGGAAGAAATATTATTTATTCTTTACTTTTATTTACACATTTTGTCCTTAACTAAATAAAGCAATGTAGTATTTCAGTGACACACCTAATAAGCAATCTAAAAGTAATTAACTCTTCCTTCCTCATTTCCTTAATTAGTTCCTCATTTCCTAATTTGTGTTTCTGTAAAGATATGTATTTAGACTGTCATTTTAATATAAAACTATAATATAAAACTATATATAAGGATTTTATCTCTTACATTTTAGATTAAATTGTAAAATGTATATAAAGATATATACACTACCAAAAAAAGTAAGAGCTAAGCATGTCCAGGTCAGGTGAAAATCAAGAGACTTCCCAAATCTGAGCACTGCTTCAGCACCCATAGAAGGGCATTTCTGCACTATGCGCTGAAGCTGAAGATGCTCTTGAAACAGAGAATCCCCTACCAAAAGGTGCTGAGCAGGAAAGGCAACAGGCATGATGGGCTGACATCTTGACCATAGATAAAGCCCATGCAGAAAGTTAACTCAGAAGAGCCTTTAATTTGTGATAGAGTCCATTTCCATTCTCACTCCTGTCCTTGCTAAAAGTTGGCATAAATATAATGGAAAGCCACAGAAACTTCAGACTGTCAGGAATTCCAGGAGCTGCTTTTGCAAACCACCCTTCATTCCTGGGGCACTGACCCAGCCCATGTAATAAACTGTCATCCAAAACTAAGCAAAAACTGAAAATCAAGGTCTGTTTGGTAGAAATGGAAAAAAGAGAAATGATCATTTTTATTTCAAGCATCATCAGTAGTGAATGTATGTATGTATGTGCATATACATAACATCTCTTTAAACTCACAATAACAAATCCTTTTTGTCCTTTTGTCCTTTTTTTCCAAACATTAATGAAATAGATATTACAGAGAATGTTTTAAAAAAATGAACCATTATGATTGGTAAAAAAACAGCAAAATGCAGGTAAAAAATAAGATTTGCTTGTGCTTTTGAATTTAAAAAATCAATTTTTTACACATGGTAAAACAAAATCAAGCTTTCCTCAGCAAGGACCATGCAAAGGACAAAGAATTCTGGGCCACAAGTGCCATCTGCTACTATTACAGGAAGAGGTGGAAAAATGTAGTCACTTTCTGCATTGAAAGAGCTTACTCTCCTCTTATTAAGCTCAAAGGTAATGATAAGTTTGCATTTTTCAGCCTGTCCACTATCAGAACACAAAAACCGTTGCGTAAGTGTTGAAAGGGAAATCCAGCACAGGTTTCCAGCAGAACAGCTCTGGTGGGAGGAGGATGAGGCTGGTAGGTGACTGTTGGGCTGAATATGAGGATTAAGGAGCATGAAGATACTGTGTCAGAACTGAAATCAATCAGTAGACAATATCCAGCTGATTCTGAGAGCAACATCTACACTCTTCCAACATTTATAAAACTGAAATCTTAAGAGAAAAAAAAATGGATTGCACAGTTCAAGGATCTGTTCTATGCATAGAACTGTAGCTCAAAGAGATATGAAGTTACAGTACCAGCACAGGCATCACAGGAATGTAAGAGACAGGCTATTCACAGGCTTAAGTCAGCCAACAGTTATCTTAAAAGTGGCAAATTAGGAAATACATCTTACTACACAGTCAAAGATGTTATTTAATAAAATATTCATTAAAAACTTTGATATATGTCCACATTGGGTCACAACATCGTGTGGTTAAGGAACATCACTATAATTTTAGTGTTGTACATTTCAGTTTGTTTTCAAGCCCACACCAAAGGGTGGCTCCCACAGTACGGCATGTCCTGAAGTCACCATAGAACCACAGAATCACAGACTGGTAGGGGTTGGAAGGGACCTCTGAAGATCATCTAGTCCAACCCCCCTGCTAGAGCAGGGTCCTAACGTAGATCACACAAGAACACATCCAGACGAGTTTTTAATGTCTCCAGAGATGGAGACTCCACAGCCTCTCTGGGCAGCCTGTTCCAGTGTTCTGTCACCCTCACAGTAAAGAAGTGTTTTCTTATGTTAGCATTAAACCTCCTGTGTTCCAGTTTGTGCCCAAAGTCATGATCTAGCTCTACACTGCATCTCCTCAACAGACACCGGATAGCCCCAGTCAGGGTAGACCCTTCAGAGTGTCTCCATGTGAGAAATGTATCACAATATCTGGCATTCCTAGACTTACCTGGGGCTTGTAAGTTCCCAAAAGATTTTCCTGACCATCCATCCATCCATCCATCCATCCATCCCTTCATTCATACTCTACCATACACTAATTTGTTGTTCCAGCTACTAGTGAGGTGTCCTGCGAAAATTTTCTCAATTCCCAAAATGCAGCTACCACCAATACACCCCATCCAGGATGCTGTCTTTCAGTTAGCCCTCTCCTTGCTGAATCTCAAGAGGCTTTTAGTTATTTTTACAGTTATCACAAGAATCACTTGATTTCTCTAATCATCTAGAGGACCAGACTGTGTATAGTAAGTTTAGTTTGCCTAGCTGACATTCATAAAAATAGCAGTAGCATCCCACAAGCTAATCCAGGAACGACTCCTTTTTGGTGTGTACAGAGGTTCTTTGGGGTGCTGATTCTTTCACTTTTTTCCATGAAATCTGCTGAACCAAAGGCACGTATTACATAGCTACATATTTCAACCATATATCATGGATTATTTTTTTTCTCCTGGGTAGCAGTTTGCCTTTTAATTTAGCAACATTTTATATAGAACACACATTACACATTATTAATAAACATTATTAGTTTTAAGGCCTGTGTGTCACATCAATCATTTCCAAATCGGTCTAAAATAACCAGTACTTGGCTACGTGGGCTGAAGGGTGACAAAGGTGGCTGGATGTCATCCTAGCTACATCACTTACTTGGCTGCTGCTGTCTCCAGCCTGAAGAAGGACTTCAACCATTTATTAACACATATATGTATCCTCAGAACCAAAGCCTGTGCTAACAGAAATTGGCACTGCTCCACTGAAGTCACCTGAATGTCTGTAACAAATGAATGGCTCCTCCCACAGCAAGCAAAATTTTGCCTTCCTTTATGTATCATCTCACATGCCCATAGGATTTTGCCTACGTGATTAAAAGAGAATGACTCACAAGAGAGGCTGCAGTGGCTTCCAAGCCTATTCCAGCCTCCTCTGCTGTGCTCTACCTTCCAGCTGACCTTATTAGTAAAGCCAGAAGTAAGAGAAGAAACTCTTGGCTGATCAAGACAGTAATACTATTTCATCATACTGTCGCACATTTATCCTTGGAATCGACATCGCCTCCAACACATGGACTCAACATAAACGAATTTGGTGTCAATGTCTTGTTCCTGGGACAGGAACAGTGAAACACCTAATTCACAAAGGCAGTAGGTTCATAGAAGTTCTGGAATAAATGCATTACCAGCACTTTCTACATCCAGTTCATTCACCTGAGTACTCTGTAAAATTTTAAAAAGGGAATTGTCATGTGAATGTAATACATAATACAGGATCTTGCTGCTTCATACATAATTTAGGTTTGGAATACAGAGAACTTTCGTAAACTCACCTAAAAGGCAAGTCTTCTCTTCTCTTTCACCTTTAATTTGAAACCTCTCCAAGTTTGTAAGCCCATGCGAGAAAAAATAAGAGTCAGTTCAGAAATCTCTAAAATAGCGGTTTATGTATTCAAATATGTAACAGTCCGTTGTTTTATTTCCTAGGCTCAAAATGTTTCTCATCATGATTTGACACATCTTCAAGTAAAAAAAACCAACTGAGGTATACAAATGTGGCTTTCCATGAGTTTAATAAGGAGGGTGGCAGTAAGTCTGTGTATTAACATGAGAGAATCAAAGTTTGAACCCCTGACAACAGATGCACTGCAGCTCTCATTTATTTTGGATTTGCACTGAAAATAATTACTCTTGATAGCTTAGTCTTGTAATTTTGGAATAAACTTGAGTGTGCATCAAAATGTCAGAATAAAGCTGGTCCACTGTCACTTTGTGGAACCTCCATGCCCTCACCAGCGTCTGCCCACCGTCCAGTACAGCAGGCAGGTGCTGTGGCACAACTCCAAGCACTGAGGGGAAGGTTTTTTCTACCTAGGAAAAAACTTCAATGGCTCAATGGCCTTTTGCATTAAGTGCCTTTTTCTCCAGTTAATATTCTGTTCTCCACTTAAATATAAGCATGCAGTTCCCATGGGATTGTTTTTCTCTTCAAAGCAGTTCAGATACAAGCCAGGCAGTACCAGGAGATCCTACTGTACCACCTACTTATATGGATACTGTAGTTAACATAACAGGCCTTGTACAGCTGAAAACGAACACAAAGTAAGATAGAAATTGGACAAGATTATGGAAAATATTGTACTGCACAAGAGTATGCCCAACACAATTCTATTATAGTCGGAGCGATGTAACTGAATTAATTTCCAGTTCATAGAAATGTGCTAGAGTGCCCACAGAGGTGTAAGAATTAAAGAGACTGTAAGTACACTGCGATTTTTGTCTTCAGCCTTCAGGCTACTATTATCTGTGATGGCTTCATTCTCCATGGATATATCAGCACAGTGGTCACTCTGTTCCAGTGATGTACTCCCGTGGATGTGCCAGACCACACCATACCTACAAGTGTGTGTAGCAGCTGTAGGTGTAAAATCTAAGGATGGTTAGGACTACTGAGAATGGATCCCCACTCTGACCTAGTCACAGTTCTGTGCCTCCAACTTTTTGGTTTACCTGGCTAGCACACATTCAGAGTTAAGGGAGAGAGTGTACTACAACAAGCAAGCCACTGCTCATCCCAGTAGAAGACTCTGAAGAGTACACGGTTGGTAGGACCACACAATCCTAGGAAAATTCAAGTTGGAAAGGACCTCAGGAAGTCTGTAGTCCATGCTACTGCTCAAAGCAGGGACAACTTTGAGGTCAGACCATGTTGCTCAGGGGGTCTTGAAAACATCCAAGTATGGAGACTACACAACTTCTCTGCGCAACCTGCCTGACTACTCATCAGGAAAAAGGTTTTTCTTACATCCAGTCCAAACCTCCCTTGCTTCAATTTATGATCACTGTCTCTTATCCTCTCCCAATGCACCACTGTTAAGAGCCCAGCTCTATCTCTTCCGTGACCGCTTCTAGGCAACGCAGGCAGTGGTACTACTAGGTGCCCCACAGCCACCCCTTCTTCGGGCTGACTCAGCCCAGCTCTCCTCCCAGCTGCTCCTCACAGGCCATATGCTCCAGCTCTCACTGACCCCTCTGCTGAGCCCCCGCCAGCTTGTGCATGCCTGTCCTGTGCTGGGAGGACCAAAACCAAACACAGAATCTGGATGTGTTATATAACAAGTGCTGAGTAGAGGGGGATAGTCCCTTCCCTCAAACTATGGGCTATGTTTCTGTTCATACAGCCCCAAAGACTGTTGGACACCTTTGCTTCCAGGGCACACCACTAGCTCATATTCAGCTCACTGCCCAGGGCTTCTGCCACAGAGCTGCTCCCCAGCCCATCCATCCCCACCTGGTGGTGCTGCAGAGGCTTTTCCAGCCATGGTGCAAGAACTGACATTTCACTTTGCTGAGTTTCATGAGGCTCCTGTTGGCCCATTCTTCCAGCCTGCCTAGGTCTCCCTGAATGACAGCTCTGCCCTTGGGTGTATTGGCTAGTGCCCCCAATTTGGCATCACCTGCAAGCATGAGAAGAGTGCACTCTGTCACCTTCTCCAAATTGAGAGACAGAGGAAAAGAAAGTGCTGGAGACTATGCTATATGTTGGTACTGAACTGCTAGGTGGGTTTAAAAAGTCATCAGATCCTGCCCATAGCTTGCTTTCTCTGTATGTAAAGTGTGGATTGCAGACCTAAAATGCTCTGTGCAGTGCCCTAAGAACCTTGGAAGAAAATTTCTATTCAGATCTGGGTATTGTTAATTGTTATTGTCATTATTGCCACTTGCTTCCTGAGGTCATGTGTTTGTTTCCTAGCAGACCTTAACAAGACCTATAGGAATTTACAGGGAATACTCTGATATATCCTTGTAAAGATGGGTTAGGAAGGTTTTACTTAGGTCTCACTTTGAAGATTAGCAGTGCTCAGACTCCTGCAAATCCTACACTCTTTTGTGCCAGAATCCTCAAACTGAAGTGAATACTCAGGCTGCAGTGGCCTGAGGGCAGCGGTCAATAGGTGCAGTAATGTGTCATCTCTCTGCTTCATTGCATCAATGAATAAATGCATATTCCTTAGCTTTTAAATCACATGACAGTTCAATTATGCTATGTCAGTCACAAGAAACATATACTGATGAGTGTCTTTCTGGGTGCTCACATTGTACTCCTTTTATCTTCACCTATACCAAGACTTCATTAAACTCCCACTTGGTTATAGTGCCCATTAAGCATGCCAGAATGGTATTACAGTGGAAAACAAAAACAAGTTATTAGAATGGAGATTGATTGCAAACTTAGTTTTAAGCCCATTTATACATACATACCTCACAAGGGTGGTGGTGATAGTATGTTCAGAAGTACATTAATTGAAACAGCTATCTAAGAAACATGTCCTGCAAGTTAGCTAACTATGTCATATATATTTTGCACAAAACCCAGAACTTAATGAAGACCTTTTTTAATTATTGCCATAGGTATTATGATCAGTTTGTTGGGTATTCATTTAATAGGGTTCACAGCACATGCAACTGACCCCTGAAATGGACACTGAATAGCAAATAAAATTGTTTCCATGTGTCCAGGTTTACCCCAATACACACTAAATACAGAATAGGCTATTCCTACAAAAGGCTTTTTTCCCAGCCCTTGGTACATACATTAGCCTGGTCCACGCAAAACCAAGCATTCTCTCAGGCAGGCTTTACGTAAACCACTGTAATACCCAAAAAGTATCATAATCATGTAGCAGGTTTCGTCGTGCATAAGTTTTAGCACTCACAACTTCAGGGGTTTTCTTTCCTCCTTTGCACTTAATGCCATAAGTACAAAAGATGTATGACATGAAAGATTTGTACTTTTGAAAGAAGGTGTTGGTTATTACTGGTTTTAGCCAAGATATTACAATTCTGCTATCTTCTCTCCAAGATGTTCTTTTCTCATATATATTTCTTGGTCAAAATAGGTTAATTACCTAATAGGCTTTTTCCCTAGTACGTGAGGGCTTTGTCCCTTTGAGGTCAGTGGAAAAAACAAGACATAAAATCTATTTGGTACTAATGTATTTCTTCTAGCCTATAAAACCTGAACTCTTTTTTTTTTTTTTTCCCCCAAGTGAATACAGTGTTAGCATTTTCTTTATAAGAAGGATTTGTTTATAATTTCAGTGTACAATATCACTCATGTTTGATCACAAAGTCCTCAAGAAAGCATCTGCAACACTATCTGGTTTTAAAGTAAACACATATTGAGCAATGCTAGAGCCAGGTTTCAAGGATAAAAGAATAAAATCATCCATGTAAAGATTCTCAGCTCATTCTAGAGATCTAGATTTCTAAGTTGATCACATAGACCGTACATATGTGTATGTGCATATAAACACACACATGTATATGTGTGCATATGTATGTATATACGCTTTCTGTAAAGGAAAGTAGCAGTTTTTATCCTGTGAGCTTAGCATTTTATTCCACATTAGCTGCACATTTTAAAATTTGAATACCCTGGAGTGTCTCTTCTTCCATCTTGATGTAACACTCTTCCTTCTTTCTTTTCTCATTCCTTTGTCTTTTTTAACCAGTCACAATCAATTTTTTTCCACATCTTTTTCTCAACCATAATTCACATTCATAATATGTTCTACAAAGAAACTCTGAATGTCACCTTACTGGTATCCTTTACGTACGATTTAATGTAATAGTGGCTCATGAAAATTCCAGTAAGAATCTTTAGTATTCCAAAGTAGTACATGAAAACATTTAAAATAAGGATGTAATTCTCAACAGCAGCCAGTGTTATGAGCCCCTCCAAGCTGAAGCTCAAGTCTTCTAATTCAGGTAAAATTTTGAAAGCTATTGGAGTGCCTCTAACAAGAGCAGATGCTGCTGTGCAGCTATATGAACCATATTAGCTATGCATATTAAAAGCAGCACGCTGAAATAAAAAAAAGAGGCTATTTTAAAGGATATTTACATGAAAAACCTAGCTTAATGTAGAACAACAAATAAGCAAGTGTGTGCTGCTTTCCAATACACTCATCATTTTGTCAGCCCACTTCAGGAAAATCAATTTTCGCAGTTTGTCTACAAACTGCATTATGCACTAAACAGTCACAGTTCAGGGGCTTACTGCTTAGGAGGAAAAGGAGAAAACATTCACGCATCGAAGAAAAACTGGGGAAAAAGTCATCTGTTGAGAACCAGCAGTGGAATTTTTCGGTAGGTTTTTATGTCCAGTTCCAGCCCTGAAGTGGAGCTGTGCAGAAGGGAGGGAGCACGCCAGGTGAGCGTCTAACGGTACGTACGCACCCGGTGTGTGTGCAGAGCCTGCTCTGTAGGTGAAGGGCAAACACTTCTGTTTTCTACAACTCCATTACAACACCACCAGAGTTTGTATTAACATTACAAATGCAAGATTGTTATTCTAGCAAAGAAAGAAGAAAAGATATGGCCTGCTCATGCAGCAGGTTTAATACACACATTAGAGTGACACTGTATTCCCTAACACTGACCCAAAATTTGTCATTTAAAGGGCCTTGCCAGTTTCACGTGGTACAATCACAGCATAAGTCATAATTAACTCCTACAATCCCACCTGCAAGCTGTTTATAAACATACAAATCATACTGAGTGCTTGCCACATTACCAATAATTGAAGGGTCATAGATTTTAAGGCCAAGAGAAACGACTATGAAATCGTTGTGTCTGACCTCTTGCATATAACAGATAGTAGAAAATCACTCCTGTACCGAGCCCTCCGCTAAATGGGGCTGGAGCTGTGCAGGACAGAGCTACGTGTCCTGCCTGACAGCAGCCTGAAGGTTACTCTACTTTCCACTCACCTGGAGGGGAAAAAGTACAGCTGAGCACTCGTATGACACAAGGACATCTGGAGGATGCAGCAATGGCCATCCTTGGACCTTGGCTAACCTTTTGTCTCTGCAGAGACCCTCCTACGCTGGCATGATCTTCAATGCTCATTTTAAGCCTGTTTTAAGGAAATGGTATAAGATGCACAGAGAGCATACCATGGAGACACTCTTATTAATTCATTTTATGAGGAAGGAACTAGAAAACAAGCAAACCTATGATATTCATTGTCAATTATGCTTACGTTCCACTTCCAAAAATTATTTTACAAACCTTCAGGAAATTTGCCTGAATAGAGACTGAGTAAAGAATGACTTATCTAGAAACATACTGCATGTTTGTCAGACGTGGCAGGGTTCCTGGGACCAGGCTGCAGCATACTGCCTTGCAGCAGGAATTGATCCATAAAATTCATTACACTTCTGCTCATGAAGCAGTGGTAACTTTTTCACAGTCTTTTTCACACAAAAAAGCAAAGCTTTGAAATAACCTTTTACACAATGCTTGAATAACCTATTAAATTGCTTTTGGACTAATAACACACTTTCAGCCTATGATATTACCAATTTTTGCAATATGGTAAAGATTTCTCTTGGCTGAAGTAGCAACATGATAACAAGTTGTCTTTGCCTCGAAGAAATATACTACTCATGATGTTACAACCCATTTTATGGCAAAAAATACTTACAGGTTATCTGTCTCTACCTGATGCTATTGTACTCTGTATCTCAGTCGCAGATGATATTTCAGGTATCCCTCTGAAACGCTACCGTACATAAAGAGAGAGCAAGCAGGTGAAAATTGTTGAGTTGGGGCAGGAGCACCTAACAACACTAAACAGAAATAAAATCAAGCACCCCACCATAACAGATTTTCCCTTGTTTACTGTTTTAGTAGTTCTCTCAGCTTCAGCAACATCCTGGTGTTTCAAATTCACATGCAATTCTGACAGTAGCTTTTTGAGTCCATCGAAACCAACTGCAAAACTCCACACTGCCCTCAGCCAGATCAGGATGTCACCCTCCGGTATCAGGCATCGCAGCAATAGGAAAGGTGGGTTTCATATCTTAAGGGTTTTGTGTTTGTTAATACACAATAATGAACATGCACAGTATCGATCTAAAGGCAACGAATCTGTGACTTCAACTATAAATCAAATATGATATTGATATTCATTGCTCTGCTTATTTTTCAATTGTGCTAGGCTGGAAAATACCCATTAGTGTTTATACAAATGCATATATATATTTTTTTATAAAACACATATATATTTACCTTTTTTAGAATAAAAGCTGTTAGGAAAAAATATTTTCTGTATCTTATCTCCTAGAAACTATGTGCTTAAATAATAATGAGCCAGGTGGAAACACTAGTGGTCAGACAATAACTGAATGGACTATTTCACAGTTCCTGTAAATATTAAGCTGACTAACGTTAGTTATGATGGGTACTATAAAATAAGTTTGGTCACATCAACAGTTCAGGCATCTAATCACATGCACATATATCTGTCAGTATTTAAAGTTCAATGAAAACCACTTTAATTTGCCATGTTCCACCCAGTTCTATAACTAACAGTTTGAAATACTGGTTTACCATGAAATAATTAACACTAAATGGCAAAGCCTCTATAGCCGTATAGCCTGCTAGCTCCTGGCAGCTGGGACGGGAGCAGAAGGTGCACACTGCTGTTAATTCGGAGGGGAACATGTGACACAACTTGACATGTCAAAGTGTGAAGAGATTTTTGCCACTTAGGTAAAAGCAAGTGTATTGACTGGTGAAACTGAAAAAAAAAAAAAAAAAAAGAAAAAGAAAAAGAAGAGGTTATTTTGTTTCTACATAATTAAACGTATATGGAAAATAGAGCTATGGCCATTTTTAAATGCCTTTAAGAGCTTCCTCCTCCTCCTCCCTTCTTCCGTTGCTGGTCAGAGCTGTTGAGTAACAGGCATTTCAGAGTGTGCAGGGGGGAAGTAAACAAATGCATTGCTACTGTAGTTGCAGGGCAAGGAAACATTGATGTCACTGCTGCTATAATCACATTAGTGGGCTGCGTTAATGGTAAAGTCATGTTTGATCAACTAGTCAGGTCAAAAGCCCCTCGAAAAACAATCTGAACAGATGCACAAGCCAAAACGGGGAGAGAATTGACTTCTGAACAGTTTTCTTCCGAACACAGATCCCTGTTGCAAAGGTGAGCTTTCAGTCACCAACACTCAATGTCAAATCATCCTGAATCACACGATTACACTTCACGCTTGGCTTGGTTCCCATTTCCCCCCTCTTTAAACCTGAATTTGATTTTTCTCTTATTCCCCACTGCGTACACGCACCCGCACCCTGCGGTACCCAAATACATCCCTGCCGGGGACAACACATGCAGCCAGAGTTTGCTCTGATTCCTCGCGGCTTGTCTGTCAAGGACAGAGACATCTACAGCCCGAGTGTTTGGGACCATTTTTCTTTCAGTGGACCTTTTTCACTTTAAACACAATGTGTTGCTGTCTCTCCACTTTAGCACATGGTACGCAATATAACTGCACAGTAAGAGCAGAAACAGCCAACGACAAATTATTTCAGATGGGAAAATGGGCGGGCAGGGTACATCCCCTGTAGCGTCCCATACATCTTCATTATCGTGGACTTTTTTATCAACATCTCCCGACGGTGCCGGGCTTGGGCATGAGTTTGACCCTTGAGCGTTAACCCTTTTGAGGAAAGTAGCACGTAGCAATTGCCGTGTCGGTGAGACCAGACAGGGACTGCCGCCATCCAGAACTTCCCTTGTACATTTTTCTGTCATCTTCCCCACCTCTGCCACCAACCCGCCCCTGGGAAGGAGAAACTCAGCCCTCTTTGCACCCTCCGCCCGAAGCCTGCCGGCTGGTGCCCGCCGGACACCCGGCATCTTCCCTCCCCTTCATTTTCCATGCCTTCCCTCGTGTGCCCCTGGGCTGAGGAAGCGCTGGCTTTCCCCCATCCCCAGGGCTCACCTTTTTGCTTTGCCTGGCGGCGCAGCCACCGTCTGCATACCAATGTGGGGCCGCAACGGCAGCGCCGCGGCCGCCCCTCCCGCACCGCACCCGCACCCGCACCCGCGCCCGCGCCCGCGCCCGGCGGCTCCCGCGGGACGCGCTGCCTTTCACGCGCTGTCACCTCTACACATGGGAAGCCGGGGGACACGGGGACAGGCACAATGTACCCCGGACAGCAGGACGGGTCCCGCTTGTCCCCCGGGGACACGCGTGCAGGCGCGCAGCATCCACCGGGCTCTGCGTGTGTGTGCCGGTGCGTGTGCGCGCGTGTGCCGGTGCGTGTGTGTGTGAGTGTGTGTGTGCGTGCGAGGGGAGCGGAGGGAGGGAGGGAAGGAGGGAGGCAGACTCGCCGCACCCGCGCATCCCCCGCGCCGCGGAGCGCGGAGACTCACCGGGTCACCCTGGTCTCTGAAGGTCAAGCTCAGGTTGGTTTCCCGACTGCAGTTGTCCTCCGGGCTCTTTCGGCTCGGCTCTGCCCTCACTTTGTTGGTTTGGTTTTTTCCCCTCTTTTTTCCCTCTCTTTTCCTTCCCCTTCCCCTGCTCCGGCCGCGGTGGGGGCGGCTGCCGCCCGGGGGGGCTTCTGCTGCCGCTGCCGCTCCCGGCCCCGCGGGGTGAATCCCGGCTCCTAAACCCTGGCCCCGCGGCGCCGCTCAGATCCCATGGTCGCAATCCACATCGCGGCAGATGTACCACAGGATCACGTAGAGGATCAGCAGGATGGCGAAGATGAACAAAGCCACCAGGATAGCCTTGGTCACCGGAGAGATGAGGGACTGCATGTCACCCGCCGGCCGCCGCCGAGGACGGACGACTCGGGAACTGCACGGGGGCAGCGAGCACGGACGGATCCCGCGGCCCCGCCGCCGCCTTCACCGCCGCCGCCGCCGCCGCCAGCGACCCGGCGGGCAACGGCGGCTGGCACGGAGCCGGGGGCGGTGTGCGGTGTGCGGGGGCCGCCTGCCTCAGCGCCCCCGCCGCGGCGCTCCGGCGGGCGGGACGGCTGCCCGGCGGGCGGGACGGGGCGGTGCGCAGGGACACCGCGGCGCGGAGGGGCGCCCGGCCATGGGCAGCGCGGCCCCCGCCGCGGCTTCACGCCCGCCCTGCTGCGGCGGCGGCGGCGGCTGCGGCTGTGGGGGGGCGGCGGGCGCCGGCAAACTTAGGGGCGGGGGCGGCCCATGGGGGACAGGTGTCAAGCGCCCGGCTGTCCTGCGGGTCTGCGACGAGAGCCATCCACGGAGGAGGGAAAGTTGCGGGTGGGGCGCGGCGGGCGCCGCCGCCCCCGGCCCCAGGGGGAGCGCGCGGGGGCGAGGGGAGCCGCCGGCAGCGCGGGCAGCCCGGCCGCCTCGCACGGGGACCGCGCCGGTCGCCGTGTCCCGCCCCGCCAGTGCGTTCCCTCCCTTCGCCGCCGCTCGCCCCCTTCTCCCTCCTCCGCCCCCGCCTCCGCCACCGCCCCCTGCGCTGCCGCCCGCCCCCCGCCGCTGCCGCCAGCCGGGGAGCCCCTCCGCCCCGGTGCGTGCTGCGGCGGCAGCCGCGGGGCGGTGCGAGGGACCGGGGCTGCCTGTCCCCCTCCGCCCGCACTTGGCACCTGCGCCGTCCTCAGCGCCCACTGGAGACCGACCGGTGGGGAGAAGAGCTGAGCCTCGTCCCTGTTGCCTAAGCGGAAAGGTCACCCTTTCCTCTCCGGTAAAATCAAAGAGCTGTTTTTATTTTGGCAGGTCAGCACGGGTCACAACCTGCCAAGAGCCCTTTGGCGTTTGGTGTATGCACCAAAAGCGCAAAAATAGGACAGGAAGGTAGAAATCGGACGAAAGACCAGCACTTGCATACTCACCCCCTAACAGCAGCTCAGGTGCAGCCTTCAACTCACCCCAGAGTTCTGTAGTGCCAGAGGTGCCCGTACTACAGTGTCACATCACGCACATGGCAGCCTTGGTGCTCACGATCTGAGGTGCATCTGGACACCTGGGCAGGACTGGGCTCCCTGGCAAGGACTGAGGTGCCCCAAGACCATCCCTGTGCTGGGAGGCGACCAGAGATGTGGAGGCCCTTGCCCCAGGTCACCATGCAGATGGCTGGCAAGAGCACACCCAGTGGGACACGGGGCGCTGTCAGCAGCTCCTGGTGCAACGCGAGGAGTTGTCATCTTGGATCTCTAGCATGGACAGAGCCAGGTGTGTGTTCACAGAAGGGGCTCACTGGATTTCAGTTCTGGGTGCAGCCGTATCAAAAATACAGAAACCCGAAGTAAGTCATGGAACCACGCAAGACAGGACTGAAAGAAACCTCGAGACACCATCCGTCTGAGAAGGACAAGAACAACTTTATCAAGAGGAAGAAGGAAAGATTAAAACTTCAGTACATATAAACTGGATAAACGAAGGCTAATCAAGTTTGAGAGGAAGAAGGTAAGGTAATGCTAGATAGGTATTCCAGGCATAAACACTCTAGAGGAAAAAAATTCTACTAATGCTGAGCATGGGGAATTAAGCAAGGGCAATGGAAAGAAAATATGAAAGAAATGCTAAGCTGTCAAATAAGGAGACTTCTAACACAGTGAAATGTTTAAAGGGTATGAGATAATATCCCAAGAGAATGTGTGGTAGGACACATTACTTGACTTGTTAAAAAAGCCCAGCTTTTCTGTGTGGGAAGAACGGTCAGCTCTTTAGGGATAACCCTCCGTGCTGCCTCTGTCTCAGATGTTTCAGTTCCTCATCTGCAATATGCAGATGTCCATATTTCCTTTCTTTTCCTTTTGGTGTGACTGCCTTACACTGTGAGATTTTCACTGAGTCTTTTTTGTCTTTTAAAATAATTACATTTTGGCTGGAGCTGTGATGCTACTGGGGTACAAGTACCAAGTTCATAAAATGCAGCTCGGGCTCCAAACAGCAACTTTGCTCATTAGTTTATCCTCCCCCTTTCAAAGGACGCTTAGATTCTGGAGGCAGGTGGTTACTTGCTTACGTCAGATTCTTTGAGATGTCGAAAACATCGTATTTTTTCTAATCCTCTTCCTGGACATTAGTATTTCCTTTGTGGGAAGGTGTAATTCCACATAGGCTAGTTGTTCAGCTGATTCTCACACATGAGCATTCGTGTGTTGCAGTCCGCCTTCCTTGGCTTGTCAGCTCTCAAGAAAGTGGTACCAAACCTAGCAGTGTCAGACACAGCAGCAGCAATGGCATGACGCTGTGCTGAGTGATGGCTGATACCTCCGTACTTGTCAGCAAGAGAAACAAAATAGTGCACCATCATTTCTGAGCCTCAAATGTGTCTGATTGTGTAACGTGTGCAATCTGTTCCGGACAGGGTTTGAATTCTGCTTGTTTAATTTGCATGTATTTATGCACAAGGGCATCTCTGAGTAATTAAAAATATACAGCCTCTCCGTGTTTGATGTTCTGTCACTGGCAGAGTCTGAGCCAACACAGAACTCACAAGTTAAAAAGCAAATACATTGCCAAAGCTGTCCTTAGTTGAGAAAGCTGATTTAAACAAGGAAGTAAACATGAAAACCATCTTAGTTTTCAAATGTCTTATTAGTAAGCAGTGGGGAAGAAGGAAATCGATCTTTGCCAAGTGAAGAGAGATAACAGTGACAGAAAAATCATTTTAATTTCCACCTTGTAAGCTGATATTAAATTAAACAGGAATATTAATACATGTAGCTTTTGGTTTTCTCAATTCCCTTTGAAAATGTGCTGCAGCAAATAAACATCTGCAAGGAAAAACACGCACAAAAGATGGGTGAAAAGACCCACAATCACAAGCTGATGCAGGCAGCTTTAAATGCCCAAATTAAATCCCATGCTAATGTAACAAATGCCTATGCAACATAGATGGCACAAGGAGACGGGGCTGTTTCTTGTTGAATTTACAGACAACCTTAGCCACTGTGGAAGTGTCACTGCTCCCTCTCCAGTCCTCCTGCCAGGGTGTTAACTCAGACCGGCTAGAACCTATGAGAAAAGCAGGGTCATTTTTATATTCTCAGGCTTAGCCAGTTTATATCACCACAGATTCCACTAATGGGGACAAAACCTGCCAACTCACAGCGCATCCCTGGTATGGGAGGGGGTCTGAAGCAATCAAATCCCCAGGAATGGGCTGCGGTGTTTGAGAAGGGGGCGACCAGTGGTCTGCGATGGTGGATAAGGCTTCTGCTAACAGAATTTGCTGCACTGAGGAGTTGTAACTGTTAAACCTCTCTCACCATAAACCTGAAACCAGCAACAGTGCAAACCCAACATATTTCCTTCTTGCAGTGAAGATGGGGCAGATCAGGCACAAGACTGATGAGTTCAGGTTGAAATAAATAGTATTTTTTAATTTCCTTTACCAATGAAACCATCCAGCCACTCTAATCCCTCTTAGGGCAGTTGCTTTTGCCTGTAACTTTTGGGGTGTCATTGAAAGGCTTGTGATTTACACTGGTGTTAGCTGGAGGCAATTCCAGTCCAGAAAGTCAAACACAGACCGTTCGTTTCTAAACATGATATTTCATTGCACGCTCAGTTTTCAATGGTTTCATGGGGATTTTAGATGCAAAAATGTAAGGAGGTATATTCTGATTTATTTTGAGATTCACAGAGCAATTCCTTGGAGGTGGAGTGTCAGAACCATGTCTAAGATGCCCAGTGAATGCACATTGCCAACTGTTCCTGGAATGTGTCTGCACTAAAGAGGGCCACACGTTAGAAATACTAAAGGCAACTGTCAACAAGCAAGCTTCAGTATGGCAATTTTTCTGGCATTGCTGCATGGTGCTCAATGCATATTAATTTAGCCTAACTCCCCATCTATTGTCTTAACAATAAATATATTCAGTATTTTTTGCTGTGTTTTATCACCGACTTCAGCAAAAAACAGAATTTTACCTGATTATAAGTACGTACAATGAAATTAGTGAAAATTGGATTCTAATAAAAGAGTACTTGACTATGAACAGAGTCACAGGAAAACATGTTAAGGGACTGATGATGTGTTTCAGAGCCTTCCACCCCTACAGCGTCTTCTATATCATTTTCAAGCCAGAAGTGACCATGTGTTGATGGAACGACTGCCTGGCAGTGGACTTTGTCGCTTTAGTGATTTTCTGAGTAGATGTATGTCCATATCATAAAAACACTGATGCAAGTGGCAGTAATTAGATCGGACAAATCCATAGATTACATGTCAGGCCTCAAATACTGCTTTTTAGGTCAAAATGTGCCACTGCCGAGACAGTATCTCTTCTGTGACTTGGAAGAGAGTTATTAGTCATCTCACGTTTCACAATGATGGGCACAGCATAAAAGCTTGGGCAGGCACAAACATGCAGCATTGAAGAGCAATCAAACAAACAAAACAAATCTCCCTCTCAAAAGAGCGAGCCAGGAAAAAAGGTCTGAGTTATCAGAGATATTAATTAATGGACCTCCCTCTGGTCAGCTATTTTGATGACCCAAAGTCATGAGAAAACTCAAAATATAAGGGCTCATAATCCACCTACATTATTCAGAAGATGCAGCTAAACATAAGGGGGTGTAAAACTTTAAAATTTGGAAAGATTCACAGCAAGGAGAGCTATTGAGTAATAGAGGTTTTCAGGGGGAAAAAAAGAAAAGCTTATTGGCCACAGTAAAGAACAGATTAAATTCATCCTCAACACCACACAGCTTTGGGAAAAAAAAAAAAAAAAAAGATGTTCTTTACAGAATACTCGAGAGTAGAAATGCAGGGAGGAGACAGGAGTTACACGTTGTCATGCTGCATCACGTCAGTAATGCCCTCCTGGGGTGCTGGAGTTCCACTTCCCAGGTTAGTGCTTCGGAAAAAAAAACCAGCAAGAAAAAACAACCTAAACAACTCAAGGCTGGAAGAATAGATCTTTATCAAATCAAATCTTCAATTTGGGACAGAAAATCAAGTAGCTCTACTTTCCCAGACTCTCTTGAAGCTGCGGACACAGGCTCTCCTGTGTTTCCATGGGAGATGACAAAAGAGGATGGCCAGTTCTATTTGCCTATGAGTCTACTCAGAGGCTCCCCAGGGATATTGCAGGGCATCTGGCTTACATTTGGGATGGTGTTTGTGCTATTCACTCACACGCTTACTGCCGAGGCTGCCCTTGTGTTGCTCCTGATCCAAACCTGACACCCCATCCCAGGAAAAGAGGAAAGATGGTTCATGTGGTGGTGCAGGAACTAGCATGGCCTAGTGATAGGGACCATGTTTGCTCTTTTTCCCAGGCTGAATTTCATCCTGTACCTAGGTAAGACTGTGGCTGATGCCAGCTGGATTTATTCTTGGTGTCTTGTCCACAAGAGCAGCTCATGGCATTACTAACAGACCAGGAGAGAAAGTTATATGGGCCTGTGCTTATGTAGTGGGGTTGAGAGTCAGGAAAGTTTAGTCCTGCTCCTGCCTGTATCACTGATTTGCTATCCAAGTTTGGGTGACTGACTTAATTCTGCTGTCCAGGAGGAGTAGAAAGTGGGTAAGATCGCATTGCTGTATGGTTGTGAATGTAACTTTGCTACATAATGCATGTTCTTGAATATCATCCATTTTCAGATTTCAGCCACCTGTTATTGGAGCTCAGGGAGGAGGAATGTGTGGTTTGACAGATATGCTTCCCTGATGAGAAAAGTCAAGCTGTTTAGAGAATGAAGGTACTCTTCAAATTGCCACTTGCACAAAACCCCAGCTGCACTCTTGTTCTTCAATTTTATCTATAGGAATTTGAAAACATGGAATAAACTCAGCAAGAGGGTTAAGGAAAAGGAGAGCCAAAGGAGGTATCTCTGACCTAATTGTCCATCAATGCTTTTGCTACTTGTCTTTCAGATCAGAGGACAGAGGAAATGTTATCTTAGGTACATGTCCATCCCAAGAGGTAGTTAATATGGCTCGGCTGTGTTTCCATCATATTTCAAAAGATAATGATTTCCATGTCTTCACTTTCCACCTGGTACAATGGTGGAGAAGTCTATAAAGATTTCTCTGACTCTTTTCAGATATGCTAACCAGTCTTTTGTCCTTTAGTGCAGGAAGCGAGAACTATGTCAATTAAATAGACCTCGCCCTTCCCTTCCCTTCCCTTCCCTTCCCTTCCCTTCCCTTCCCTTCCCTTCCCTTCCCTTCCCTTCCCTTCCCTTCCCTTCCCTTCCCTTCCCTTCCCTTCCCTTCCCTTCCCTTCCCTTCCCTTCCCTTCCCTTCCCTTCCCTTCCCTTCCCTTCCCTTCCCTTCCACTTCCCTTCCACTTCCCTTCCACTTCCCTTCCCTTCCACTTCCCTTCCCTTCCACTTCCCTCACAAGCATTGGGTTATGGATTTTTTTATTTGCACTGAAGTATAAACTGTTCTTTTATACCCCATGTTTGGAATGAAAAATCTCTACTGGGAACCAAATCCAGAGGCAAGCTATTTTCAAAACATCCTGGAATTGCCTGACATCAGGCTGAGGAGTTCAGTGGAAGAGCTGAGGGGAAGCTTTCTGTTCTTGCATGCACCTTTAGACAACCGTTTCTAAGGTAATGATTTGGGTATCAGACATCAAAGCAGACTCCATTTGACTTAAAATCATTTTCTCTACCCAGCAGTAAAACAACAGGACTTCAGGACTAATAGCCCCACTTGCTCATAGCACTAGATAAACAGTTTTGCTGTGATGGAGATTGGCCCTAACAATCAAGCTGTCACTTAAAGAGCAGAAAGATATCCTGAAAAAAAAATGATAGCTCATGTGCAATGTGAAAGAAATCAATACGACCAACAGAAGGCTCTATTGTGGGTCAATTTAAAAGATGAAGAGAGATGTATTCTGCAGGGAGTGAACTAGTTTTGTCTGCCTTCTATATCTTGCTAATAGTAAAGAGAGGTTAGACATGGTCACTGTTAAATACTGTTGCTCTTTAATTGCACTCCTATTTTCTTCTACTGAACTCTTCAATGTGCAAGAGTCGCATGTTTATGTTTGACTCGCTCCTCCGTTTCTGTGCAATAAGAAGTCAAACAGGCCAGCTAAGGGAAATGAACCCCAAGCTCGCTCAAGGAGCAGATAAGTACCTCTGGTTTTGCTGGGTGCTGGTGATGCATTATCATTTCTGCTCTGTGTAGCAGAGTGGTGTTGGTGTTCCCTCATCAGGGCCCCCATTGTTTTGAGCACTTTGCTAACAGGTAGCAAAAGGCAATCTGAGTTTGAAGTATAGTTGGAGGAAAGCTGAAACATGCGTGCAACAAATAAGGCATCGGGGAAAGTAGGTCAGGGCTGGTCATGACAGAACCACTTGTTTAAACAAATGTGCGGGATTACCAGGTTTTGCACAGATCAGTCCTGGGTGAAGCACGTAACTCGGCTGAGAAGCTTTGTTTATCATGACATCTCATGGTCCTCACAAAGCACATAAATTTAATAGCAGACACAGAGCCACTGTCAGGACGAGGTCTTAATGATGCTAAACAGGAGGAGAGTATCACTAAATAGAAGGCTGCATTTATTGAGGGCAAATAAATGTTTGGTTTGAAGAAGCACAATGAATCCAGCTAATTGAATTTATTCTCACATAATTAGTAGCAGAAATTTCTAACATCCTATAACTTGTTGTGAGACAGGGAGAAAATATTTTTTGATGATATCTAGAAGCCCTTCAGATTCGAGTTTGACCCATGTATAGCACTTAGAATGCCTGATCTGTCTTTAAGGATCTTGTTATTATTCCTCTTCATTGCTATAGGCTGCACTGTGCTGCAGTAGGGGTGTGTTTTCTGAAACAGATATTCAAAAAGAAATCATGTTGGGATACACCGTACAAGCACTGAGCACTTTTCCGAATGGATAGACAAAGAAGTCAACAGAAGTGTATTTATGTTCTCTTCAAAGCACCATGTCTGAATCAGGTGAATGAAAGAAAGAGAGTGGTGCAGCAGGGGCAATAACAGACCAGGATTTTGGCTGTGTCAATGCTATTATTTTCCTTATCAAGATCACACTGTTTTCCTTCTGAGCCCTGCGCACCTACACGGGCTATCTTTTCAGGCTCTCCCTTTCCAAGAGGCAGCTTAGTTCTGGGTGCGTGGGTCAGATGCAACCTGAGGAGATACAGTCAGAAGGTTCATGTGCCTGCAGCCTCCTGAGAAGCAGCATCCTGCTGTTCCTCTCCAGCGTTTTGTGAAGCAAGCACGTTTTGCTGCACAGCAGAGCTTGTCACCTACATTTTGACAAAGCTAGTCACAATAGCTTGACACTTTTAATTGAACTTTATGGAAATTTCAGTAGTTAAGATTGATTTTCTGTCTTTTAACCACACTGTACTTTAGCGAAATACTGAATTATGGGTAAGAGAATGCTCTCGTTCAGTCAGGGGCATGGACACTGGGAAGCTGGAGGGGAATTAGGGGGGCACATAGTGGATAGCTGAGAATTTTCTGTTGGAAAAATTTCCAGTGAAAAACACTCATCTCCTAAAAATGAGTTCTCAAGAAATTTCTGATTTGGAGAGAGCTTTTTGTTTTACACTGGGAAAATGGGCATGATGCTTCAGCAATGCCTAGCTAGCTGAATATTACCAGCCATTTTCTCTGCCTACAGGACTTTATCAGAGGCTTACCAAGCAGCACCAAGTGCTTCAGCTCTCCACTGTCTTGGCCCTTCTCCTGCTTGCTTCTCTCAGGTATCTAGGCAAATGGGATAAGACTGCCATAACCTTCATTCTCTCCCAAAGCTTAAATCAGACCTATGCTCATCTATTTATGTGATGTCACCTTGAAGTATAGTTCAATGAACAGAGCTAGGATGCACCAGAATCAGGTTCAGCTTCCTACTCTGCCACAGGCTCACTGGATAGTGCTAAAGAAGTCACTTAGCCTAAAGGCATAAAATAGCGATAATAATAACTCCCTCCATTAGAGTTAGGGGTCTCAGGATAAGTGCAGTAGAGGCAATGAGTAGCAATATATGACAGAGAATGGAGCACATCCATACCATAGATATATATTGTCATCTGAAAGAGGAACAGACTCACAGAGGAGAACTTGAGAACTGCGTATGTATGCTGTAGTCATTAAGGCCATCCTAAAGGCAGAGAAGGTGAAGTTAAAAATAACATGTGTTCCTCTGGCTTTTTATGCCCTCTGCATCTGACACAGGTTGTGGAAACTACAGCCGCAGCCACTGGAACCAGTGTGTGTTGCCCAGTATGACCAGAACCATCCTGGTCTACGGTGTCAGTGTTAAGAAGGAAACATCAGATTCTTGCCTGAGACATCCTTCTTATATCAGTGTCAGTCTTAACTTGGTTACTTTGGGAAAAATTAAAAGCTTAAAAGGTCATCCTGATCACAAAACATTCCTCCGGGGATATGTGCAGAGCAGAAGAATATGGATGTGAGCGAGAGCCTTTCGGTGTTGGAGACACTCTTCTTACATTGCAGCAGCCCGTACTAGTAAGAGAAGTTTTCTTTGTACGTTGGTGAAGCAAATCTAGAGTAGTGTGTAAAATTAAAACCCATCAAATAATGAGGCCAACTGATTTCAACACGAAGTTGCTAGTTCTCACATCTCACAGCCACTGCACGTTACTTATTTTAGCACAAGGTGCTAAATGGCATTGACTTTGGGTACAAAAGAGTACAGGTTTTAAAAAGTCTGAAAATGGAACAGTTTGTTGCAAAACCTGGAACAAGACGGATGATATTCAAACACAAAATGAAAAGCACCTTCCGGTATCATACCTCAGTGGTCATGAAATTATTGTATTTTTTAATCAAGGATCAATCTAGGAGATAGGCTAAGCTTTACTGAAACAGTCAATTACAAAAGGGTCATGTTTGCCCTCATAAAAGATAAAACTAGCAGGCTTTAATGACAACTGAATTGATTAAATAAAGTCAATCATTTCTCTTAAATAAGGTGTAGCATCTAACAGGAGCCAGTTTATATTTTTTCTTTCCACATGTATCTGGACTCTCTCTGCTAGTTTCTGTTAATTCTGATAATTGTCTATATAACATTGTTTTACTCTTTCCCATTTTGCCAACTACAGACATTTATTTGGCAAAAATATTGTCATTGTTCAGTTACTGCACATAATGAACAATTGGTGTAAGAGCCAATAGCCTTGAAAACACACACCCATCATTCTGTCCTGTGCTTGTACGGTACTTTACATGGTGTTGTCTTTGTCCTTCCCCTGTGTAGGAGCTGGGAATTCCCCAGTACTTTGTAAGAATGTATAAGAACAAAATCAAAATAAGAGTAGAAATTAGAATCAGAAAGTGGCAGGAAATCGAGTTGCATACATTTTGCCATTTCCATTTGTATTACATCTTTGTGTCTGCATGGCTAATTTTTCAGCTGAATCCTGCACTGTTTAATGTCAGTGGACTTTTATCGTTAATGGAAGCAAGGTCAAGCACTTGCTGGAATTTTCTGATTTTTAGTATTGCTCTTAAATTCTTTATCTGCTCTGCTTCTTTATTTCCATAACTATTTCTCTTGGTCTGGTTATTTATGTTGACCCCAGTGATGCAGCATTCAGACACTTCCGAAGTTTGCAGCATGATCTCGTTAATGTGTTAAGCTAATGAAAACCTAGTGGAATGGGAAGGCTGCTGAGTAATAGTAGTTTTGAAAGCATGTAATAAGCTTTCTAGTTGGATACAAACGAATTCTATCAAGAGGAGAGAGCTCTCAGCAGGGAAAAATACCTGCATACTACAGTACTAGTAATTCCTGAGGGTGCCTGCTGAGTTGTTTTTTTTCATTCGTTTCTTCTTGTCTGAGAGCTCCACCTACTGGGACTGAAAGGAAGGTATCAACCTTTCAGATTTTCCACTAAAATCCCTCTTGATTTCTGTGCTGGTGTTTGTGTGTCTTCAGGAGGGAGGGTGTGGGAAGAGGTGCATCCTTTGACTTTTGGAGTGAAAAACAATTAGTGAAAAGGAATTCTCGATTACATTGACATCTATTTTGATGATGTAGAGTTTGAACATACTGCAATTTCTATAAAGGCAAATTTAATATAGATAAACTAAATGTCTTCCCATTTTTTTTCACTCAATTTGTTTAGCTGCAAGATCTCTTATCTTACCTGTGCATAGCACTACTGCATATCACTGCAGCACTTCTCATGGGTGCAAAATATGGCTTGCAAGATCAGAGTCGAAAGCTGCAGAGAGAATAAATTAGACTGTAGGTGTACTCTTATTCACACAGACTAATGGAAGAGTGGTATTATTGCTGCTCTGAGGACATCAATGACAAAGCATTCCCAAAGATTAAACTTCCACAGTCAGAATTGCCACCTGCAATCATTTAAAATAATGAATGAGTGTTCCTTCCCCGCCCTGACCCCACCAAAGTGATATATAATCATAAAAATCACGCGTCTGCCTTTCATATTAAATTGATTCCAGATTTTCGATTTTTTATTTTTGCCAAAATAACGTTTTCGAGTTTTTATTTGCAACAAGAAATTCCCTCTTTTTGCAGTGAAAGCTGAGATCCTCACAGTAACCAAGACCCTTCAATATCCAAGACCTGAGGAATGTGATGTAGAACACCATTAGACTTGTAACCTGTAATAAACAAGGCAATTGTGCATAATATTTTAAATAAATATCATGCTCACATTACTGATAAGGAATTATTTTGCCTCAGCACAGAGACTTAAATAGAAGATGTAACAGGGCCAGGCAAGAAAAGCAAAGCAAGACGAATCCTTGAAAATGCAGTCAGGATGCTGTTAGTTGGGGAATATAGCCTTTCTGATACTGGTCAGACTAAGAACAATTTACTCTTCAAAGTCTAAATATAAGCCAAAAGAGGATGCTAGGCTAGAAAAAGGGCTGTGGGTGCTGACAGATATCTAAGGAAACAGAGAGAAAATGCTAACAGCAGACAGTCAGTTTCTCGTGGTGTAGAGAGCAGCTGAGTCAGATGCTCTGTATTCAAGGTTGCAATGAATAGAGGTCAGGTAAGGGGAAATATATCTAGACACTTTTGTTGTTTTAAATACCATATAGCTATTCCTGGACTCATATAGCAGTGTTATTTTGTTGATATTGTTACAAATATTGTATTAGAAGCCCTGGTAAACTGCCCCAATTCGACATGAAACCGAGCACTCCAATAAAATCCCTGCATGGCTCAGTAGAAAAGGTAAGGAGGCCATCCTAGGGAAAATTCCAACTTTTGAATGAAGTGACTCGAGTCTGGTGATGTATGAGAGGGAATGGACTGCAGAAAATGGTAGGCTTACATACTTGCTCTAAATAATAGGAGCAAGTGGAGCCAGAATACTGGTTGGAGAGTCCATTGGGGTGGTCCAGTAGGGTGTTTCTTACATCCCTGTTAAACCTTGTGGTTTGTATCTGTGGATAAGTGGCTAAACAAGGCTTTGGTCTGAAGGTGGTCTTCATGTATCTCTGTAAACTTGTACTGTTCTGGGAAACTTAAAAATGGCAGATACAGCCGTGCTTGCACTTCAAATGTGATGAAGAAAAAACTTGAGGTTGGGAGTCTCACAGAACACCATTACTCGGATTGCTTTTTCCCTCGGGCTGTGAGCTGCAGCTTGGTTCAGCCTTCCCCGATCAAAAATCTGTGAGGAAGCAGAGGACTACAAGGACTATGAACTTTCTGCTTGGCAAGGAGGCATAGCTGATTCTTAGAAATAAGCAAACTGACACCTACTTCTAACAATAGGCAGATTTTTAACCATCTTGGACCTCCTGTGCAGCAGAACTAAATAAGCTAGAAGGGAGTTTGCCTATAGCTTATCTGGTAGGAGTCTTAGTGACTGATCCTACAAATACTGTTCTTGTTTCAGGCCTGTAACTTCCATCTCCTGGGTGTCTTGCTATTCAGCCCATAAGCAGTACTGAGTAAGATAGTGGCCTGAGTGTTATATATCACTAACATAAATATAAAGCTGGTTATAAATGTTAGAGTTTAAATTATATCTGTATTTTAAACAACTAAACATTTTTTTAATAAAGATAAATCTCTAATCCTGTACCTTAAGTGTAGCACACTGCATCTGAAAGGGATGGTTGTTGGCCTAAACAGATTGACAATGTTTCCTGAGGAAATTGATGGTTAAACGACAAAGTAATTGCATAAAGTCTTTGTAACATCTCATTCTTCAGTCATGGTACATCCTGATTTGTGGACACTTATGAGAGATACTACAAATGCTCATTTTTCATTCAACAGCATTTACTAGATTAAAGGAAAACTGAAATATGCTATGGGAAATAGAATGGGTTTTTTTTAAATAAAACTTTGATTGGATTAAGTGACTTGGACTATGCTATTCTATTTTTCTGGATTACTTTATTCCTTATAGAGAGCAACGATGACCGGGTTTCACCTCATTAACTTTAGATGTCGGTAGTATTGTGACCATCTCTGAAGCACATCTGAACTCCTTTTGCAATTAATGGAGGGAAATAGGTACTTTCTGGCATACCATTCATTTCAGAGAGCAACTTTAGTGTGAGTCACTTGATAGAAGCATCTGTTTCAGTAAATGATCAATGGAGTCTAGACAGCTAGTTCAGATTTATATGCCCACCGTTGGTCTGATAGATCATGCCCCTGATGCCTACACTAGACTGCCATATACACTTGGAAGAACAGAATGACTGTTTCAGGTGGCTGACTTCCAATTGGGTATAATTGAGAAGCCCAGGGATAAAGCAGTCTCTGCTTGGGAGAGAAAAAGCCATGAGAAGTATGGAGAGAAAAGATAATGAGTAAAATTTGCTGAGATCTACTTCTCAGTTGTTCCAACTCATGAATTCTACTGTCAGTGGCAGCTGGTCCGTGAGGGATCATGGTCAGGCTGATCCCTTTCCTCTGGCCCACGGGTTTCCTAAGACCCAACAGAGCTCTCATCCTGACTCCCCTGTCGGGTTTCCCCTCAAGTGGAAGGTGGAGAGAAGTTTTTATGGGAAAGGCAGTGTGGTTGACTACGGCAAGATCCTGATTCAGTGCTCCAACTGGAGTCCCACAGGGCATATGTTGGAAGTGGCAGATGAGGCAGAACTTGTTTCATGTGATTCCTGTCAACTCATACTTCAATTTAGCTGATTTGTGCTGTGTTGTACACCTTTCTTTTCATGCATTTTCCTGCTCCCCTCCTCTTCTCTGCCCCAACACCTCCTTCTTGTTTTTCTTCACTTACTGTATTGCTGCCTGGTCTATGCATCATTTATGTGTTAGCAGAGTCTTTTGGGGTTGTGCTGCAAGAGAGACACAGCAACTGAAAAATGGGAATCAGCAGCAATTCAAAGGTACAGTTTTTTATGGATCTCAAAAAAAAGGTGGTTTAAGGTGCACTGATCTTTTTACCTGCTTTTATTCCAGCAAGGATCTAAAATCCTCAGAGCACTGTAATCATTACTTAAGAAAGAGGAAATTAGTACAAGTGTGAAGTCAACTGAGTTCTAAAGATTATGCTCATTCTTTCATCTTTGCATAAATTGTTCATCCACTGTAGATTGACATGAACATTAGTTTAGCTGTACTGCTGCCCCTAAAGCTTCTTCTGTGATGTTAAGTGAAATATGCAGAAGGCTATTCCCTGGCAGAGGCCAGCTGGCACTCAACACCTGTGCCCACTGAGCTTGCAGACACTGACAGAAGGGTGGTTACATGCACCCAGCATATTTGGACCAATCCATGGCCAGTGCTGACCCCTGAATGATGCCTGCAAATTCTTTGGGCACCTAGGCAGGCTAAAACTGTGCCCTGTAACATTTTAAAAAAATAACAAACCTATGTGATGCCTTGAAACATTCCCAAGGTGTGTTTAATGTGAACAGCCCAGATGTGGCTTCAATGTCCAGCCCGGTGTGACTGTCACCTGAGTGCCCTGCTGCAGGGTCAGGCAGGAATGGAAATCATGGAGAAAATAAAACTGTGCTGAACCCTGAAAGCAGTTGTTATTGTTACATTCTTAACCTTGGCATGCAGCTAATAAATTATCATGAATTCAAAATTTATGAAGGTTGAACCTTTATAAACAAGTGACACTTTGAATAGTAAATTGTGAACATTTCTTTTGTATTGATCAATTTTATAAAATCACTGAATCTTGTAATAAAATTTATAAGCATTTGGGAATGTCTGCAACAAACTGTGAACAACTGATAGATTGTTCTGCCAGTTTTTTATGGAAAAGGCAGATATTTGGAACTGTGTATCTGCTCAGATGAATATTACATATTTTTTGCATAAATTTAGAATTGGAAGAATTTTGTGATTAAACTGATTAAAAGTAACGTTACTGCAATGCACTTCTGTTAATTAATTTCTTATTTCTTCTAAGCCAATAGCTTTGTAGGCTGATCTTTTTAATTATTTGGGGACTGTCAACTATTCTGAAGACAAAAATTATCCACTGTGAGAAGTTAAATTATTTCTCTGGCTTAAGTCCAGAGACAACATTGTGAGTTTGAAATAGGCAGAAGAGTTGGTGAGATCTATGCACCACCCCTCTTTAATTGCACATTGTGAACATCTCTAGGGAGAGCTCCAAGGGCTTTTATACGTAACAGCAGGGGGAAGATAGTTCTATCTCATGAGGACTGAAGAGGTGTTTTTGGAGCAATATGCTGTCTCTAACTGCCAGATCAGACTTATATTTCAGAAGGCCACCTATGAGCTTTGCTTAGCACGTATAAAAGAGTTCAAAGTAGGAAAATGCAAACAAATCGCAGTCAAAAACTGTATCATTTTGGATAAAAGTGAGGATTCTCCTGCTTCCTGCCAAATTAAAAGTTGAAAGAATATTGCTGCTTGGTCAAATGAAACATCTTTCATTAGGAACAAAAGGTTTCATTAGTTTCTGGGACATTTCTGGGGAAGACAAAAGCAGTTTTATTAAAAATATAAGTAAAATTCAAAATCAGCAACTTGAGGTGCATATTGAATGCATATTGACATTAACTGGAACACTGAAGTCATTGAAAGAATAAGGTGATTTATCCTTGTGGGGATTATTAAAATTCATAAGATCTAACATTCTTCCTGTGCTGCAGTGCAGGTTACTTTGAAGTTTCTTAAATTTCAGGCCCACTCCTATGTATTTCTTTACCAGAAGCAAATCTGTTCTTTCATGTGAACATCCATGATTCCCAAAATCAATGGTTCTTTTCCTGCTGTTGTAGTACATTATGAAATAAGCCTGAAGATCTTGTTTTACTACCATTACCTTCAGAAGCATGTCTCCCACTGACTTTACTGTTAGCAAGATGATAGCAAGGTGAGAGAGGTCCCAGATGAGGCTTGCCAACGTGACACCCATCTACAAGAAGGGCCAGAAGGAGGATCTGGGGAACTACAGGCCTGTCAGCCTGACCTCGGTACCGGGGAAGATTATGGAGCAGGTCATCTTGAGAGTGATCACACAGGATGTGCAGGACAACCAGGGGATCAGGCCCAGCCAACATGGGTTTATGAAGGGCAGGTCCTGTTTGACAAACCTGATCTCCTTCTATGACAGGGTGACTCTCTTGGTGGATGAGGGGAAGGTTGTGGATGTTGTTTACCTGGACTTTAGTAAAGCCTTCAACTCTGTTTCACACACCATTCTCCTGGAGAAGCTGGTGGCTCGTGGCTTAGACAGGTGTACTCTTTGCTGGGTTAAAAACTGGCTGGCTGGGCCCAGAGAGTTGTGGTGAATGGAGTTAAATCCAGTTGGAGGCTGTTCATGAGTGGTGTTCCCCAGGGCTCAGTGCTAGGGCCAGTCTTGTTTAATGTCTGTATCAATGATTTGGATGATGGGATTGAGTGCACCCTCAGTAAGTTTGCAGACAACACCAAGTTGGGTGGGAGTGTTGATCTGCCTGAGGGTAGGAAGATTCTGCAGAGGGATCTGGACAGGCTGGAGCGATGGGCTGAGGCCAATTATATGAGATTCAATAAGGCCAAGTTCCCGATCCTGCACTTGGGTCACAACAGCCCCATGCAGCGCTACAGGCTTGGGGAAGAGTGGCTGGAAAGCTGCCTGGTGGAAAAGGACTTGGGGGTGTCGGTCAACAGCCGGCGGAAGATGAGCCAGCAGTGTGCCCAGGTGGCCAAGGAGACCAACAGCATCCTGGCCTGTATAAGAAATGGCCAGCAGGAGTAGGGAGGTGATTGTCCCCCTGTACTCAGCACTGGTGAGGCCACATCTCAAATACTGTGTTCAGTTTTGGGCCGCTCACACCAAGAAGGACACTGAGGTGCTGGAGTGTGTCCAACGAAGAGCCACAAAGCTGGTGAAGGGTCTGGAGAACAAGTCTTGTGAGGAGCAGCTGAGGGAACTGAGTCTGGAGAAGAGGAGGCTGAGGGGAGACCTCATTGCTCTCTACAACTACCTGAAAGGAGGGTGTAGTGAGGCGGGGGTCGGTCTCTTCTCCTGGGTAACAGTGATAGGACAAGGGGTAATGGCCTCAAGTTGTGCCAAAGGAAGTTTAGATTAGATATGAGGAAAAAAATTTTCACTGAAAGGGTTGTTAGGCATTGGAACAGGCTGCCCAGGGCAGTGGTAGAGTCCCCATCCCTGGAGGTATTTAGGAAACGTGTAGATGAAGTGCTAAGGGACATGGTGTAGTGGGGAACTGGCAGTGTTAGATTAATGGTTGGACTTGATGATCTTAGAGGTCTCATCCAACGAAGGCTATTCTATGATTCTGTGTTGCCACAGAATATAAAATCTTATGAAAGCAAGATGTGAGCTGATTTCAGTGGAAAATTTCCCTGCTAATGAAGCGTAGGATTCAGCCCAATAAGATGATTGCAAGAGTATTTTTTTTCACCTTGATGAAAATAGAAATGATAGAATACTTTTCCTTAGCTCTTCTTTTGTAAATAATTTCCTATACTGCAATGATATTTACTTTGGGAGTATAACTTAGTAAGCCAGAAATGGTGAAATGTAAACATTAGAGCCTAACATTTGATTGAGTGTATAACAGCAATCACCTAAGCTCTTCCAATCTTCTAGGCACATCAGGAGTGCTCTTAATTAGACTTAGTCTTTAAAATAAAGAAACAAGTCTCTCTAGTTTTGTAGGGATATAATTTTAGTAGCTAGATGATTATTAGATATTATTCATACTGTCATTTGTATCATTCTTAGCTTGGCGATAAGATCATGGGTTCATATTCTGTAGTTGTGCTTGATAGTAATACTAATGTTTCTGTTATGATTATTAATGGATCAGTAAGAGATGCTGCACTGTGCAGTAGCTGCTGTATGGTATTCTTAGAAGAGGTTTCTGAGCAGATACATGATGCAAATATTTCTCATTCCTCCCTGAACATTAAAGAGAACAGCAGAGTCTGGTGGTAAAAAAAGACTGAGAATGGATAGCCCCTGGATGGTATATGTTCCGCTTCTATAGAAGCCTGCAAGGTGAGAATTAATTTCTTAGTGAAACTAATGGGATTTCACTAGTGACTTTAATAGATCTAGAGAAAAGCCAACAGCAAACACAGCTGGAAGACACAGATGGGAGCCCAGGCAGCTTTGGCTGAGTCTGCTCTCATGTCTGTCCCTCAGCAGGGCACTCACCCAGTTGACTTCTGAGATGCATTCCTCAAATCCCTTAGACAATGCCCTCAGCAGTGGTTTCTTTCCCACTCCCATGGCTTGATGCATCTCCTAGAGGTAGATCTTTTGATCTGCAGGTCAGTCGTATGCAGCATCTCAAGTCACAGAGCGAAGGGAGTGCTCCAGAGCCCACCTCCTCACTTAGGGCGCCCCCTGTGTGGCCCATTCCCCAGCAGTAGCAGTGCTCCTTTCCCTCTCTGGGGGCTATGATGCAGGAGGAGTAGCTACTGCAGCAGTTGCCTCCCTTATTGAAGAGTCCCTCAGGCTGTAGCAGCTTCACTGCACGGAGCAGCTGCTGCATATATTGGTGGCAATTCAGCTCTGCAGAAAACTTTGATCTTAACCAAATTATTTTTGCAATGTAGGCACTAGGTCAAAATAGAAGATAGCTATGGCTTTGGTGCAGTAGATGGCAACTGTCACCATGAAGGAGGACTCATGTTTCTGGTGCTGTATTTCAGAGTCACAGGTTTTCAGCTTCTGCCCACCTAGGCATTCCGGTTTTAATGCAAAAGCAGTTAGATTCAATTAGACCAAACTATAGGAAATCATTAAGAGCTGAATGATTTCTAAATTAGATCTAGCTGAAGGGTGAAACATACATTTTCAGATAGCAGGCATAGTGGCTGCTAGGGGAAGTCTGGTGGGGCCGTTCCAGCTCCCTGCTAGTAACTCCCTTCTGACAGAGGGAAAAAAAGTTCAACTGACTCAAGACATTTCAAAAGATCAAAAATAGGATTAGAATGAAATTACAATTACGAAGTGCTAATTGAAGCACAGACACAGTGACTGCTAGAGCTAATTAGAAAGGGAGAGGATGCCTGTGTAATAGTCTCTCATTCAGGATAGGATTTGGCCCAGGTCAGGCTTTTTGCACCACTTGATTTCCACAAAAAGCAGCTACTGGCAGGTGGAATGGTGTTTGGCTAATATAATTTCCCATCTTGGTATTTTAACTTAAAATGCTTTAAGGAGAGGAGGGCTCACCAACATGCAGTATTTTTCCATGATAGATTATTCAAGTTAAAATACTGCTTTATAGCATTGTAGTGCCAGCTGAATGAGAAGTGCCCTGCAATTGTACATCAGCACATCAGAGCTTGAATGCTTCCAAGACAAAAGAAACACAAAGCAAAAAGGTTGTTGGCCAGGCAACAATTAAATAATATAGCAACAATATTAAATAATGATTTTAGCTGTATCCAGTATAGAAAATTAAGCTTCCCTTCTTTTTTTTTTACATACTTTTAGTAGATATTTGTTCTGTTCTGTATAGTATAATATACTTCAAATGACAAAATAAAAAGCACTGCAAAACTCATTGTTTCCTTTCTAAAGCTCTTTATGTTCTTATTTCTCTTATAATGTAGGTACTATAAAAGATAATCACATGCTATTTTTGATGACTTATTCATATTTGTATAGTTCTTTAGAAAGATAGGAATTGCCTGTGTTATCATTGCAATTTTTGGCTATTTTTACTATTCTTCTACATTTGTTAGTTTAGCACGGAATAGAGCAGACAACACCACTTGCTAAATAACAACACCTCTCTCTACTAAAAGCAGAAAATAGGAGGAAGGAAAGCTTGCATTAGAGGGCTAGCTACTGACGAAACAATAGATCACAGCACAACTTCACGCCCTATTATTTAGTTTGAAATAAAATTGAAGTCCTTTACCATTTCTGGGCTTCAGTAATATGTATACTTACATAAGGATTATGTATATTTAGGTATGCACAAAACTGAAGCATGTGTTACATGCCACTGCCTGAGAATGAGACTTTTAAAAATCAGTGCATATTGATATTGACTAAGAAGGAGGTGAAAGTGGGAGGAATTTCACCCACTGGCATCATTAACTCTCTGAGTTTTCCAGTTCAGTAATGTGCAAAGTGTACACACTAAATACTTGTTAACCATTTACACAATTTCTACCAACTCATTTTCTTCCAGGTGTCACAGGTCTGTGTCATTTTTCTTAGCATATTACCCATCATTGTAATTGATTTCAGTCCCCTCTTTTACAAATCATGCTTACAAGAATAAGAAATTATGTGATGTAGAGTGGAGATTGCTTGTCAAAGGAGTGCTAGGAATACATGAGAGGGATGACTGAATGACAGAATTACATTGATACATTTGCCAACAACACAGTTTTTTATTTCCATCGGTACTTGTAAGTATCAAATATTTATAAATTATAAAATCAATATTGTAAAGAAAAAACACTGTGCAGTTCAAGAAAAAATGAGAACAGCTTCTTCTATCATAGGCTGATTTAGCATAGCACCAGTCTATTGCAGCTCTCCCCAGGAAAAAGACTGAATATAATGATGCAACGATGATATCAGAGACACAAGCAGAACAAAGTTTTCTAGATATGTATCTTTAACAGCACCTGGGAGCCCAAGCCATAGACCAAACTGTGACTAGATTAGGAGCTGTATAGAGTTGGGAGACTGTTCCTTATCCAAAAAATTAGGAAATGTATGTGCTAGAGAGGATACAGCAAGAATATTAGACTCAAATAGACCTTTTTATGGAATGCCTTGTAAGATAAGCATGTGTAAGATACAATTTTTCAGCTATGTTAGGCCAAAAAGAGATGACAAAGGAACAACCAAGACAAATGCTGCTTCTTGCAGGGGAAAGGGACCTTGCCTGAATGTGGCTTCATGCCTGAAGACTGGGGAGAGTTGGCCCTAAGGGCACAGGCCCTTCTGAGTATTTCTTCAAACTTAAAAGAGTTTTAGGAGTCTGTCTAAAAGAATGAAAATAAAGGATTTTTTTCTTTAGCAATTTTCTTTTAGGAAATTAAATAATGGTAGAAATTCAAGTATCATCAGAGTATCTCAGCATAATTAGCTGCCTCAAGACCTTCAGAATTTACTTCGTTGCCTATGATAATTTCCAGAAATACAGGAGAAAAAACAGGCTTCCTTAAGCAAAGTAAAGGAAACGAAGTGTAATTATGAACTTGATCATATTACTCTAAATATACATTGATTAAAAATACGTAAAGTTAGAACAGGGGATCAAAACAAGACAACAAAACAGAACAAAAATGTAGGTAAATATGCTTGCTAATGTCCTCACATATTTGTAACAATTATATCTTTCCTATTTGTCCTATCAGAAAATAAAAGAAAAACTAATTGTCTTAATCAATTTAATCACCACGTTTCTGAGGTAGGATTTTAAAGCTCGTATTTTTTCTCATGCTCAAGCCAACAAAGAAGAGGAATGCAAGATGGACAGTAAGTTGACTTATGAATGTCCGTCTCTTGGATGGCAGAGGAGGATTTGGCTGTGAACACCAGGTAGTTTGTAGAGGTGAGTTAATGGTTTTCTGAACCTAGTTCTTTTGTATCCTGTAGCAACCTCTTGCCAATTTCTTTTCCTATAGTTTTAATGCCACCCTATGTACTCCAAAGAGTGTGCTCAGTATCTGTAGCAAGATCTTGGAGCATCATACAGGGGAAGCACTTTCTGCTTTTAATTTTAACGAGAGACGAAGTTTTCACCTTTGACGAGGTTTTAATGAGTTACCCCTAGATGGCAGTCTGTAAGAATGATACTAAAAACACTGCAGTAAATCTTCCTCCAGCTAGGCTTTGGCTAACCAGTTACTCCAAGCTTCTTGTAAAATGAGGACAAAATTACAGTTTCCTTCTTTGGCAGCAATAAGAGATAGACAAGGTTTTTCCCTGTGCTTTGCGTGCCAAATTGGGCTGGAAAGTTCTGCTTCTATGGTCAGTTAGGAATAACTTTTGCTCATCATCACATGATCACTGATCACTCCTTTCTTTTTTTAATCTTTGTTTATTTACAGATGATCCCCTCTGAATAGTATCTTGCTGCTGGCATAACCACAACATTTATTGCTGAGCTGTTTTTGCTGCTGCAGTCCCACAAGCTGGAGGGAAAGCAACTCACTAACCAAAGTTTCCTGCCACTATTGTATGTCTTCTTTTCTTTGGAAAGATAACATTAATAGAGAGGGTTGCTTGATTTCTTGTTTCTGGCACCTCACCAGCCCCAGGAGGTTTTCTTTTTCCTCAGTGGCAAAGGTGTTACATTTCTATGAAACCCCTCTCCTTCATTTTTCTACCATCCTCTGAATGCCTAGCTCTCAAAGCAGCATGCCAAACCAACAAAATTCCACCTTAGAGGATTAAAAGAGAATGTGTATTTTTCTGTTCAGACTGATTTTGAGCATAACCTTGAGGACTATGTGTGGGACTGCAAGTGCATCCTCATGCATGCTTGGCTGCACCTCCTGGTGCCCAAGGACATACCCCGAGTATGCCGACAGCTGGGGGACGGGTGGGCTGCAGAGGTGCGGTGCTGGCACAGCACACTCACTACTGCCCCCAGATCCCTCTCTCAGAAAAATGTAGTCTGCAAGATCCCTTTGTAGCTCAAAAAATGCAGCTCGCTCATGATTAAAGGTATGTAGCCAGATGTGGCGTGTAAACAGCAAGATCTCCAGAAATCTAGACTTTCTTGGCTTATTTTCATTAGCAGGTTCTGTAAAAACAAAACTGAATGGTTGTCTCCAACAGCTGCTCTATCTTTAATGCAATACAGGACACAGCAACTGAGAAGAAAAGGAAGGAAACAAAGCCTCCCATTTCTAGGAAAAAATATAAACAAATCCTTATTTGCAAATAACTTTCACCCAGTGGTATTCTGGGGGCTAGAGAGGAACACAACAGAGCAGAAAGCAACAACTTTGACAATTGTTTGATATAGTCTTGCAAAAAAAGTGTTAGGGGGAGAATCCCATTATGAAAGGGTAAAAGGTGGACGTAAGATTGAGGTTTTTTGAGTTCAATTCACCATCAACACAGCATGGGAGTTCACCAAAACCAGGAAAAAATGCTGTCTCAGTGCCTGGGCAGGATCTCTCTAGGACTCCAGAGAGCTGACCCATATGCCCGTGACCATGCTGAGGATGGTGAGGTGCCTCACTCCTGGCCCTCTGACCAGAAGTCCACATTGCCCAGAGGGCTGCAGGCTATTGGGGGCTATTCTGGGATGGATTTTTCATAATAGCTTGCATTCGTCAAGGAAAATTTTTTTTAATTTCTCAAGGAATTGCTAAATATTTTCTAAATACTTTTCCACTAGCAGCTCACGACACTGGGAACCACTAGGAATCATCAAAGCATTTTGTCAAAATGGAGAAGGAGGAAAACAAAAGACAGTAGTGTTAAAGGCACAGTTATACAAGCAAGGCCCTTTAAATCAAACAAATGTGAAAACACTCCACACAAACAATACTGTAATTCTATAATCCCTCCCAGATGTAAATGTTGGCCTTCAACTGTTCAAGTCAGTAAACAGGACCTCAAGATCAAGCCACTGAAAGCAAAGCCTAGTGCAGTGATACCTTTAAAAGAATTGAAATATGCTTAAATAATGGATATTCCAGCTTGTGTATTGCACTTAATCAGCAGATTTTTCCTCTTTATCACTTGCAGAAAGTCTGACTGCTGTCTCTTGAGAGGCAAATAATTTAGACAATGTCTAGGAGAGCTGAGATCTAAGATAAATAGCTATCATCAGTATGATAGAGCCTGAGACAGCATGGCACATAAGAGTCAGGGAGCTTCATGGTAGCCATCTGATTATTAGTTTGGAGACTTGTTCTATCTGTGCTAGCATAAGAACAAATTTCTATAAATATGTGGTAGAAAGGCTATAATTTGTTCTTCATATAATACCTGTTTTATGCTGTAGTGGAACCAACTGAGTCATTGAAGTATCAATGCACTGTTATGATGATGGTTTTAAAAAGTATTTCCACAGAATCTGGAATTGTGTATGCCTGTAACTCTTTTATCATCAAAATTTGTAAGTGAATATTAATACTCTGCTTCTTGCAAACTGCAGCTGAAAACCGAGAGCTGTTCTTTGAACTGCTGATGTAAAGTGCTCTCAGAAAATCAGGCTGCAGAGGTTTCAGGCTGGACTTTCCAAAACAGTGGAAAGATTTTCCCTGGTTTCCTCTGCATCTCAGTTGCGTCTTGGTCAAACGGGAAGGACACCATCTCCCTTATCCACAGGAACACTGTGACGGTGACTTCATTCAGTCTCCTGAAGCACCTGTATCAGGGAACACAGAAGGAGTCACAGAGAACATGTACATCATGAGAGCTGGACTGGGATACTAACCAGTAAACAAGGCAAGAGGCCTCCCACAGAATGGCACGATGACAAAGAAGGAAATAACTGCTCAGGAAGTAGTAACTCCATCCCCCCTGGACACAGAGTGATACACAGGGCCAGTGGGGAAAAAAACAATCTTTGTAAGACTTACGTCATGCTGCAGATTCACAAAGGGCACAAACCAGTGTTTAACAGCTGCAAAAATGTACACCCCTAGTATGTATTTTTGAGACAGTAACCTTACTAAGTGCCATTAACAATTTGATTAACATTACTGAAAGCTTTTGTCTTATTCACACAGACAAAACAAAACAAAAACTGCATTGTCTTCTTAAACTACAAAGTTGATTAGCCTGACTAGAACAATCTTTAACTTTTCAGCTGTTTATCCTGCAAATCCAAAAATAAACATTTTCCCGTTAGGAAGATTTTTACAGCTTTGCGCTGAAAAAGCTGTGCACTGTCTTGTGCTGGTCTGTCAGTATTAACATAAGTGTATGACAACTTTGGATACTTCCAAAGGAAATGAGGCAAAACACACTGAAAATTTATTTAGCCAGTTCCCAGCCCTTATCTATATGCTTTCCCGTGGTGAGTGACTAAGTGTCCCTTTTCTGCCTCGCATCAAGGACCAATTTTACAAAGAAGAAAAAAACAGCAATTGTATGTATAGCTCTGTCCCGTTATTTGTGACATTAGATTTCCTGACCCAACCACCTCCATCTCATTATCATTAACGAGGGACTCAGTACTAAAAGCACACAAAACACACCCTTTTCTTTTATTGCTTCTGCTGTTTAATGACATGCAAAAGAGTATCCTTATTAGATATTCTTACAAATGGCTGTATTGAACTGTAGGGAGGGAAGTATTCACACAGAGGAATCATCATAATGCTCAGTGCTGCCTGTGCTCTCCCAACGAGCTTCAGAGAGAATAAATTACTTTGTGGTACCACAGATGCCAGTGTTCAAAGTACAAACATGAAGTAAGCTTTGTCTACAGGGAGATGCAGGCGAATTCCTAACTCTACTTGGAATCTGCAGATCACACCCTTTTTACTTTTTTGCTAGAAAGGCTTTCAGTGCCTTTCAAAGGAGAAGAGTGAGTGTAAGCTAGCACCCTTTCTTCCTGGAGTTGCTTACTTGATATACAGAGAGCTCAAGCTGAAATGTCCTCCACACAACATTCATATCCCAGGAGTGCATCCTCGATAGTGAATGAGGATACAGGAAGTTGGGAGAGTTGGCAGGGCTGTATTTCTGGAAATTTTATTTCAAAGCATTATTAAAAAACTTGCTAGTCTGTCCAACTCATTGGTAGACCAAAGGAATATTCTGAAAAAGGTATTTTACATATGTAATATAAATTGTGAGGCCCATTGGGAGGAGGTATCATTGTATATTCTTAGCTAAAGACCAAGAAGGGAGGGAGGAAGAAAACACAGCTGATAGACTTAGTAAACAACTAACTATGATGACACTTAGAATAGTAAGTTATATTGTTTGCTGTGGCCCAGATACATTTTTTTCTGCTGGAACTAGAACCATTTTTAAAAATTTACCATTACTCCAGTTGGAAGTAGGTAAGGTTTGTAAGACTGGGAACGCTAATTTGGGAAGAAAAAAACATGAGTCTTTGGCATGAAGCCAGTTACATTTTGGAAAGCAGAGGCTGAATTATGGAGGAAGTGTTTTTTTCTGCTGTTATTTTTTTCATTTAATCTCCAATGCTTAGAGCTGGATCAGGACAGCTACCACTCAAAAAATATCCCTGAAAAGATGAACATGACTGTAAACTCTCTTTTGCACGCTGATGTCAGCTTCCCCTGCTAAGTTTCTACTTCGCAGCTTCATCATAAAATTTCACACTGGGTTAAATTTTGGCATGATTCAGAAGATGAGCCAGGAACTAATGAAAAGGAAGATTCAGCAACACAATAATGGGAATCTAATTTGGTACTGTTTCAAAAACTAAGGTGGGGGCAAGAAGAGGAAGGGAAATGCTATCAGCAAAAGACATTTGCTGTTCTTCATTTCTTTGTAGATCTATTCCTTGGAACTGCACTTCCCCAAAGAGATCAGCTGATCACTCCTGACCATTGGCAACAAGACCAGTTTCTTCAGTGATTTCCTTACAATTTAGATACCAAAAAATTTGTGAGGTTGCTGGATACCAACTGCTACCTAGAATCACATTTTGCTTATAAAGTGGATTAAAAGATAATGTTAGATTAAAAGGCTGAATACTGAAGAAATTGTATATCTGTAAGTTCAGCCTATCCATAACAAATGTTAGAAAAGCAGATCTATTCTTTCCCCAACCAACAAAGGGCATGCGCCTCTATTAAGACCAGTCTAGCTACATCTCTGCTACAGCTGGATAGTATAAAAAAAAAGCTCTTATAAAAAAACACCACAACTTTTACCTTGGCAATATACATTCATTACAGTATTTGCACAGAACTCTGACTGTGTGTCCTTTTGCTCTTGTTCTCCAAGGAACTAGGATTAGTGTTAACAAGACATCTCAGCTAGCTCTGCTACTGGTCCCTTTTTATAGGTTCTGCTCTGCAGCTGAGTCAAGACTACATGTCTTATTAAGTGCTGGCCTTGAGATGCATGCTAGGAAAGCCATAACTTTTGCATTTATGAAACAAAGAACAATATCATTGTCTTGTCCTGGAATACTCTCATAATAAGATTTTGCTGTACAAAATTGTAACTATTATTTCCTCCCTCCATCACTCTTCCAAAATCTTACCTAACAGGTCACTAAAGTGATTTGCATAAAGACTTGTTAACAGCTGTTCCTTTGCTATGATTTTCCCTTCAGGGCTGTGGAGTGCAATAGCTTTCTGTAAAAGAAAAGCAAATTCATCATGATTATTTTTCAATGCATCCTCACTCCTCATACAAGCCACCATTAATTATTTATCATGTAGGCCCTAGAATCACCAGTGGTGACAAATGCAAAGATAATGAAGTCATCAGCTAATTTTGAGGCCTGTTTACCTCTTCAGCTCAAGGAAAAATTATCTGTCTGTAAATAGAGAATGAAAAAAATATTTTATACATAGGACAGGCAGTTTTAGCTGAATTACAACAAAGCCTTGGGGAGAATACTTGATGAGACACAAGCATGGGTCATGTATTCCCCCTAATGATTTTGTAACACTTATGTATATAGCAATACAAGGTAACAAGTGGATATTTCTGCATACCCAGTGCAGAAGCAAGAGTGTGTGCACAACTTGTGGTTCTCATCACAGTCTTAAATACTCAGGCTCTGCCTATTCAGATTGTTGCAATCTACTCTGTACATGACCAAGTTACGTGACCTCTGTACAATGGCTGGCTGGGTTTTTTTTCGCCCAGCAGAACATCTCTGTTATCTTCAACATTCTTAAGGATATTTCCTGATTAGAAATCTAACATCACCAGCTGTGGCTTCCTGCTAACTTCAACATGCTCCAGAGTCACTGAACTGGTCATGCATACATTTTACATAGTTACATCTTACTAGCAAAATTCATGTCTATAATGCTTTTTGCAGCACTTTTAATTAATATCCATTTAATTATGTCAATGCTAATGGTGATGTTTTCAAGTTACAGAGTCCAGAGGCAGACATGAGTACATAGTGTGACCAAATATGTAGGGGCCCTTCAAGATATCCCTTGAAGAGATAGATGTAGGAGAGAGAGGGAGAGAGTTAGTGTCCTAAGTCTGCCTCTCCACTGCCCGCTCTCTGAAAAGAGGTGCACTGAAGAGGAAACTGAAGCCACCCCTCACGTCATGGACTTGAAACATCCCATCACTACATCACAGGTCATCATCTGCAGCTCACACTCTAGATCAGCCAAATCATATGGCTTCACAAATGCCATCACGTGACCACAGGCCCCTTCCTTCTCCACCAGAGACCCAGCACAGTCTCACGTTTCACCTAACAGCCAGTCTTGTACACAGACAGCTCTCGTGGGATGGCTTAGCTTGGGGCATGGTGTTGTGCCGCAGCTGACTGTTTTCCCTCTGCTGCAGCAGAGATCTGAACTGCTCATGGGTCAGCTCCTGAATGGCTGCAGTTTGCAGCCCAGATTTTTGTGCTTTATAACCAAGATCTGTTTCAGTTTTTAGGCCTGTAAAGGGCAAGACAGGTTCAATGTACCCACTACATCCAGCTTCAAGATAACTGATGACAGACCAGGATGCAAGCAACTCACTAATCTTCTTTCTTTCAGGTTTCTGCTTCCAGTTTGATTGTTTCTTCCAGTCAGATGGAAACAAGATGAAACTTAGGAGACTCAAATGGTGTTGAGTAGAGAAGCAGGGCAGGAGCACTGCCCAGAGGAGACACAATGGGAGGTGCCCTGGAATGGGGAGATGAAGAGGAGGGCCTTTGGTCAGCTTCCTTTCTCCTTTCCATGAGGCTTCAGGAACCTTCATGGACTAGTATCCTTAAGAGGAAAAGTGAAGGACCCACTCCAGGAATTAGGTCACACACTCCAGCTTCCTGGCAAAAAAATAACTGAAAAGGATCTGAGTGAAGGTATCAGTCAACACCTTGGTGTGTTTTCTTCCTTAAAGCCAGGAAGTCCAGAGTCTATTTTTTCTATACCGTGCTCTTGTGATTTTAAGTATCTTGGTACCTTCAGAAACACTGGGAGGTTATCTTTTAATTCCAGTTGGCAGATTAGAAATGTTATTGTAAAATTTTACTATTAAAATTGATGGTTTCTTTTTGTTAGCTAATGTTTATTGATTATAACTTCTCATTTTCCTTTATTCATTCAACTCAGACACAGCTGTGTCTTTTAGTCAATATCCACTTTCTAGTAGCTAATCAACTTTTATTTCTTAAGCTCAGATTTTATTAAGACTGGTTTTGATATGGTTATTTTCAGGAAAAAAACCAACAACAAACCAACAAAAAAAACCCCGAACAAGAGTGTAAACATTTCAACAAATATTTATACACCAAAACCAAACACTCAAATCAAATGCAAATTCATCTTAGCCATCCTTGGCACCATTAAATATTAATTACTTAGTGGCCATTAGGCCCATATTCATCTGGACTATGCACCTCTGCCCTAAGTGTCCTGGTGCTTTTACTCAGCCTAGAAGGCCTCTTGAGGTTATGTAGCTCTACAGTACAGTCACAGATGAGAGGGCTGCAAGTACCAGTGCAAACAGAACACTCAGTGGTGCACTGGTCCCATAACTGAGCTACAGAGAAAGCAAGAATATTTGCAGATTTTTCACTTATACCTCTCTCTTCTCAGTCTTGCAGAATGATAAATTAGAGCAGCACGAATCTGGAGGGGTTCTGTTTGAAAAAAACTTCACTGAAGTCAGAAGAAAACACACAAAAAGTCAGGTCTTAAAAGAGGAAACTTCTAGAAGAGATATTCCTCTAAACAAAGCCCAAGATAAGATGCCCTGTATCTACTAATAAGTGGATGTAGGAAATAACCTACCAGAAGTAAAACCAGTTCTTAGTGAAAAACCTCCTCTAGGTAATCTTGCAAAGTCAGATCAAGTTTACTACAGTAAGGCATAAAAAGCCTTTTTCAAAGTCAAGAGCATCTGGTTGAATAGGACCTACTAGGATCCTTCATTGGCGCCTGCTGGCAGTTGGCAATACCACGTGAAATGAAGGAATTCATAGTAACCATGGGAACTTTTAAAACCATGTCGTCCTCAGAAATGACAAGGTGCACTTGTAGAAAAGTTAAGAGGAACAAACCTCTAAATGAATGATCCCAACTGACCCCTGCAGTCAAAACCAAGCCCGTCAGGGGATCCTTGAGACAAAAAAAAAAAAAAGCAGTCTTGGGGTTTTACCTGTTTATTTAATTCTAAGAGAACATCCCCTTTGTATCCTTTGGACAACCTAGATGCATCATGCCTGTCACATTACTCACATGAGGAGGAAAAAGTCTCCTGTCTCGAGGATCTTTGTGGAGCACATAAACGAGTAAGGACAAATGTTATTTTGAAAAGTAAGCAAGCAACTTCAGGGTGTGGTACATGTACACAGGGTGAAAAATGACAATTATGACAAATAGTATGAATCACTGAAAGTTATGTGCTGAAAATGCAGATAGCATAAACAAGAATTTGAAGCTTCTAGAAGAGGGAAGCAAAGAATAATTATCAACATTTTAAGATTTCAATTCATCAACATTTTTCTCTCCTGTACTGTTTTTGAAGCCATCAAACCACATCAAGAACAAGTGGAGTGACCCTCTCCTTAAAAAGTCATGATGGCAGCTGAGATTTGCTGTGGCTTCTTCCTAAAACAGTTGCTAGTTTTCATCCCTGAGCTGAACAAAGCCTAAGGAAATTCTTGGTTATGAGATTCATTCTCTCAGCAGTCTGGGTAGTTCATTTATAACCACTGCTCTGCTCCAGGGCTGACTGTTGATTCTACTCCATGCAGCTTTGTGTGGAGTCTAGAGTGGATGTGACACATTGTTTGCATAATTCAAAAATCTCTGTATCTATTTCTTGTCTTAAACTTAGCTCTTTGAAGCATAGGATTACTGGAGTCACTCTAGCTTTTTTCTTAATCAGAATTCTTCATTGTCATGGTTTCAGAGAAACAGTTGAAAACAGGAGCCATGGATGTTAAGTTCAGAATACAATAAGACAAAATGCACTTAGAAAGATCTTATGATTTTAAGTCACTACCATAGTTTTTTGGGTAATCCATTACTTACTTGATGATCAGATTCTATGACTGTCCTGAGCAGCCTGCCCTGGCTGATCTTGCTTCAGCAGGGAGGTTGGACTAGGTGATTTCACAAGGTGTGCTCCAGCCTCAATAATTCTGTGATTCTGTGTTTGCAATGCCAGACACTTCATTATAATTTTAAGGGGTTCATCTTATAAACAGTAAAGAAACCTGTTGTTTTCTGTCGCTATGTGCCGATCATTTCCCAAACACTTCCCCCTGTGCGTGAGTGCACGCATGCACACTCTCCTTCAGAGACAAACACACACACAGATAGTCCTTGCTCTTATCTAGCCTATATGAATAATGACTTGGGTATAATAAAATGCACAACTGGATTTTCTTTTAAATGCCTATGTCAGAGTGATAACGTGAGCCAATATGAAGATGGCTTTTCATTAATTGTGTTAAGTCAGTGACAAATGTGAAAAGTATGGATGTGCCAGTCTCAGAATTCTCTCAGTTTGTTATGCACCTCTGATCTGTCACATTTCCACCAACCAGGCAGTGAGATCTGAGAAATATGCCTACATATGCAAGCCCACCACCTCCCACTTCCACACTGATCATAAATCTCTGTGGGTCTGTGAGACACACAGTATTTCAGAAGACTCGTAAGACACTGGAATACACTTCAACTCACCACTTTCTCAAGCAGCCATGCGTCAACATGCCTTGAGTAGATCACCTATGGAGCCTGAGCATCATGAGCCTGAAACACAGAAAGAGATCACAGATCAGTTGATTCAAATGCACTATGCACTCTATGGAAAAGATAAACTGTACAGTACAACTTGCATTTAAAGTAGGTAATCATACCTTGCCATTTTTTAATATCTCCTTCATGGTACCTATTAAGTTGTTGAAGCCACTGGTTTCCGAGCTCTAATAAAAATTTAAAAAGTGGTCTGCCATATGTCACTAGTTTTAGGGCAACACTTTCCAGCGTTTTCTTTCTGCTCTGAGCACTGTAGGACTAAGAAGAGTAGCCCACTTGCCTTTTGTTAGTCAGATTGCATGTATTTTACCAGGAAGATTCTATTTTTTTTTAAAGATAATAGCATGGAGAATTGTTTTGAATACAAACACCTCTACACTTGAAATTGTAAAGTACTTATGGAGGACAGTAGAAAGGGAATATTATTCATATATAAGTTAAAAAAAAAAAAAATTCTTTCACTAAAAGATATTACAATATGTTCAATATACTGACTGCCCAGCAAAGAAATCCTGCAGGAGAGCGAACACTAGGTCCAATTACAAAAAACTTGGAGTTCAGAATCCACAGGTATCATACTAAATGCCAAGTGCCAAGACAATATTTTGAGAGAATATAATAGATTAATTGAGGTTGTTTCTGCCTGATTTTATAGAAATCCTTGGCTATCACAAGACTTATCCGGTAGGTGTGTGCTTTCTGTTTGTAAAACAGCCAAGTGTCAAGGACATGCTAATGATAAATTGCTCTGCCAGAACCACAAGCCTGAGGAATGAAGGGCTTGCAGGGAGGGGTAAGCAGTAGTCAGGAAGCTGTGAGAAGCATTTTGCCTTGCTGATCATCTTTAATGAATGTATTTTACCCCTTCTCCCATTCAAAACCAATTTCAAATTTTTAAGTTCCACTAAATAACACACGGAAGGAAGGGTCACAACCTAAGACGAAATGTCAGCATCTTTCAGCATTTTCACTAGCAGTTCTCTTTATCTGAAAAGCTACTCGAACTGTTTAACACAGTTGTTTGCATGAATATTACCTATTTCCTTGCTATGTAAATTTAAATGCTCATTGAAGTTGGCCATAAAGAAAATATGTTTATGGCTAAAGGAAACAGTCTTTAGTTTGTAGACTATTTGCGATTGAATGTGTATCTGAGACATCAAGACTAACATTTCCCTAAAGTATTACGCTGTGCATTTCAGTGCTTCAACATCTAAAGTATACAAAATCCACTTAGCTGGTACCTCAGCAGCAAGTCTGTGACTGTAAATGCTACATTTGTTGAGCCTTTCAAAAACTTTTCATATTTAGCATCTGGAACTGCATCAAATTCATCTAGCTCTTCCAATAGCAATCCGGCAATGTGAATGCAATAATCTTTTTGAAAACCATCATCTGTCAAACGGTAGGTTGTTTTATTTGACGCTTTCAATATAACCATATGGAAAGTCTTACACAATGACATTTAGCTAATTAGCCACTCATCTAGTGAGAGTGTTCACATATCATTTTACTGAAAAAACAGAACAGTTCTTCTAGCTGCAAGGATAGCTTCATTGCTGAAAACTGCTTAAACTCCGTGCGTCCTTTTTCCTTGGAAAAATGAAGTAGCATAAATGAACAAGGACTGCAACATTAAACAGAACAACCAATGTTTGTCTCTTGTCCGTTCACATTAATCAAGTGTTAACAATGCATTCATAGTAAATATTTATGGAATGTTTTCTCTTGCATCCTGGGAACACACTTTAATTCTCAACACATGGCTAAAAGCCAAATGTTTCTCTCAAACACAGTACTTTTCTTCTTCAATGTTTATATCTATGTATGAAGTGAAATTTGCTTTCTGTTAACCAAGAATAATTAATCATTACCAAGAATCATTGGAGCTGGAAGGGAAGGGACCTCTACAGATCAGCTAGTCCAACTCTCCCACTAAAGTAGGATCGCCTAGAGCACATTACACAGGATTGCATCCAGGCAGGTTTTGAATATATCCAGAGAAGGAGACTCTACCATGTCTCTGGGCAGCCTGTTCCAGTGCTCTGTCACCCTCACAGTAAAGAAGTTTTTCTTCATATTTAGATGGAACTTTCTGTTCCACCTTGTGCCTGTTGCCCATTGTCATGTCACTGGGCACTACTGAAAAGGGTCTGGGTCCATCCTCCTTACACCCACCCTTTAGATACTTATAGACATTGATAAGGTCTCCTCTCAGCCTACTCTTCTCCAAGCTAAAGAATCCGAGCTCTCTCAGCCTTTCCTCATAGGAAAGATGCTCCAGTCCCTCAGTAATCTTTGTTGCCCTCTGCTGGACTCTCTCCAGTAGCTCCCTGTCTCTCTTGAACTGAGGAGCCCAGAACTGGATACAGGATTCCAGATGTGGCCTCACCAGGGCAGAATAGAGCAGGAAGATAACCTCGCTCAACCTGCTAGCCACATTCTTCTTAATGCACCCCAGGATACATTGGCCTTCTTGGCAACAAGGGCACATTGCTGGTTCATGGTTAACTTTTTGTCTACCAAGACTCCGAGATCCTTTTCCTCAGGGCCGCTTTCTAGCAGGTCTACTCCCAACCTATATAGGTGAATAGGGTTTTTCCTCCCCAGGTGCAGGACCCTACATTTGCCCTTATTGAACCTCGTCAGATTCTTCTCTGCCCAACTCTTCAGCCTGTCCAGGTCATGCTGGATGTCAGCGTGATTATTATGTTAGTAATTAACAATTATTGATAATTATTGATTATTAATAATCAGTGCCAGTTCTTTTCACAAACATTGCTTTTTCCATGCAAATGCAGCTGTAGAATTACTGTAAATTAGCTGTTCTCTCCACTTTTATAATAGATTTATTTATATTTCTACTCTATTGACCGTCCGAATACATAGATTTTCTACTGTAGTACAGGCCAGATCCGTGAAGAGGCATAAACACTATTCCTAAGAATCATCCTGCATTTTACCTATCAACTGCTTCACACGAAACACAGAAAGAGACCAAAGAGGAACACATCCCCTGACCTCCCCTCCACACTAAAAGCTCCAAACCTACTGACATATCCCTTCTCTATCCCTTCTACTTATTACTTCCATGGATGTTTTGTGGGAAGTTTCATTATAAAGCCTTGAAATGTGCTTCTCATCCATCCTACATCCAAGTGATAAAGACACAGACTATGAAGAACAGCAGACATATCATACTAGCTTAATACTCCTGAATGATATTGGAAGCAGCACTGAAGCAGCATACAGAAAAAGATAAAAGGTAAGAGAGTAAGTATACTTTATTACTCTGCTTTCTTCCTCAACTAGTTAGCAAGTGGCATCCATGTTATTTTCTCTAGAATGAATTTCCTGCACAGAAATTAAAATTAAGTCCAAACCAAGGTGGGTACATTCTAAATGTGAAAACCTCTTTTTCAGTGCAGGAAGGAAATGGGATGACCTCCAGACATGTGTGTGAGTCATAGCACGCTAACAAAAGACAGAAGGGCATGCTTATTCAGCATGACTTTTTTAACCTCATTTGGTGTAAGTATTCTCTTAGCTTTTTTCTTAATTACACTGACATAAGATGAAAAAAGCAACAGGTCCCAGAATGTTTGGCTTAAATTTGCCTTGATTTGTACAACTGTAACAGACAAATATTTCAGAATTTCATAGATTAGGACCAGATAAAGACAGAGACTTATATAAACCCATGTTTAGGACTCCGTTTCCTTGAATTACATTTTAAGAACATCATCTTGAGGAGGGTACTAGAAGGAGTCAGTGCTGTTAGTACTGAAAATCTGCTAAAAGCTTGTCTGTCACTGTAGCTTCAAAATATATTTTTAGTACTGTGTTTCACTAGCCTCAACAATATCAACCCACCAGAAAGCTATGCGTGCATGGGAGAGCTGGAGGCCCAGCAATAAGATTTAAATATGATTCTCCACAAACTGAAAGAGGATCTGACCAACTGCAGTGGAAATGGGCTGCTAATCCTGCCTCAAGCACCAAGTTTTCGGCTTGCTAATGCCACTAAGAAGCTAGGCTGTTATTTAATAACCTATTATCTAAGAGCAGCATTTTTGTATTCTGCCCAGTGTGCTGCATGCTCCTCCTAGGAACACAAAACTAGCTCAGCTCTAGTTTGAGAGAAGAAAGGCTGTATCATACAGCCAAGAGTCCATTGGGCAACAGATACCCTTCCTTCACTAGCAGGTCCATATCTGAACACAGATGATTATGATTTTCTTCTAAACTTGTTATCTAGGGAAAAGAGAGGGAAAAAAAAAAAAAAAAAGAAAAAAAAAAAGAGAAAACTGATTTTTCCACACTACCAGGTGGTGATAAATTGATTTTGTTATATCTGTGTGATGTCTGGGAAGGACAGAAATAGAAAGCCTTCACACTGCAGCTATGCTGGTCTTCAGCACACTTCACAGAGGGGCTACTTGCAGCAGTGCTTGGGACTTAAACGGTCACTATGCTTTACAAAACATAGGTGCTGTAGGAGCTAGAGCTTTGCCATACATAAATACTGCAGCAGGGAGAGAAAGAGTACCTTCCCTCTGGCAAGACTTTCTGGGCTAGGCTTATTTATTTGGACTTCGCTGAGTTCAGAGTCTTAAACAGACAGTCGGTGAATTCCAGTTATCTGGTCTTTTTTAGCCTCTATGAATAAAATAATCATAACCAGGAAAAGATTAGCAGCTGTTCTCACCACTGATAAGTCAGAATCCAGTCAACCAGTGTAGTACTCCAGGTTTCTGCTTGTTAAAAGCCTCTCAAAGACTTATACAAATACAAATTTGTATACAAATACAAATACTGATACAAAATTAGTGTCTCATAGTTGCATAAAGCAGCAAATCTCCTTCTAAGGGAATAATAACATAAACTGTAGTGCTTGGCATTGTGCCATTCAGCAGACATTTAGTCAGTACCAGTTAGGACTCTGGGAATATTCATTCTTGACTGAAGTTTTGAGGTTTTGCTCTGAAGTCTTCTACTGAATCTAGAGCATGCAGAAATCATGTGAGAAGTTAGGTCCTCCACACCATCAGGATAACATGTACTCCCCAGTTGCTTTATTGCCAAGTGAAGCTCTCTGGAGGAAAGGAAGAAAGTTCAGTCATTTGGACAGAAAGTTCATAGCCCTCCACAGATGCAGCTGGAGCTGTGCACTGCCCAGCACCCTGCCCCGCACAGCTGCATCTGGCCTAAGCACGCATCTGGGATCTGCCAGGGTGTGTAGCAGGAGCACAGAAAATACCAATGACTAACACTCGCCACTCACACCCTTGCATTACTTCCAGTTTGACTTAGACAAAACTGCCCTTTTCTGGTATTTTTATCTTGCCATACCCTCATTCACTTCCAGAGGGTAATTTTTCTGACATGTTGATTTTTCTTATTTAGCATTTGATCTTTTGACAAAAGTCAGCATTTGGCCCCCAGCAGGCAATTTTAGGACAGCTGAAGTGCTGTCTTAGCAATCACAGATGAGCTGGTTATATCACACAAAAGCCACTTTGTGTCATAACTAATTTCAGATCCTCCCTATTTCTTATGTAGAATCCAGCTTTGTCCCCTTATACAGTGAGAATTGAATTCTGTGTCTGTATTTCCTTCTGGCTTTTCCACTGGAACACAAAATTATTCAGAACAAGCAGACAAGCTTAGGAGGCAAAACAAAGACATCATCAATAGCACTTGCTACCTACTCTGCAAGGCCCCTTTGCATTTCACTGTGTGACTGTCCCTGCTAGGACAAACTCTGGGCTGCACTCTCCTGCCAACATGGAATTTTTAGCTTTCTGTGCTTTTCTGCATGTCCTGGCTTTGGCAGAGAGAAGCCACGTCTCTGTCAGGTGTGTGAGTATCTCTACAAATCTGTGTTATCTATAACGGTCCTGACTGACAGCCTGCTGAAGGATATTCCTCTTCACAAGTGCAGCAGGTGGTGTTACAGACTTTTATCTGGCCTTTGCACCTCTGTAGCCACATACATGCAAATGCCTGACAATTGTAAGACAAACCTCAGAGGAGGTAAAAGGAAAGCACAGTTGCCTGCCCTATTTATAGGCTTGTTACTCTCTAAGTGAAACTAATGTACACACAGGTGCCCTGTTCCCAGGAAGCCATACTCATTATGAAACGCAATCCAGATATGAATAATTAACCTATTTGATTGTATCCAATTTAGGGCAAAACAAGGCTGCAAAGAGGAAATAAATGCCAAGCAAATACATAGATCCTACTGAAACTAAGATTTACGAAACTTCTAGATTCATTCTGATGAGACAGCTGTCTTGCAGCTTCTGCTGCTATGAGTAAATCTGGCATGCCTCTCCCTTCACTGACTGAGTGCTGCTTCTTGCTTTAGTTACAGCTCATTATCCACATGCTTCTTTGAATATTTTATGAAAACGACATCAGGTGTGTCAAAAGGCACTCTTTATGGCTGCCTCTGCAATGACAAAGCAACTCTCCTAGATGCTGTTTTCTCCTTACTTCTGTAGATGGACTTCTTACACAATAACCATGCCTTCAGTTTTTGAGCATCTGTGACTATGTTTACGTCAAAGGAAAGACATGCTCCACAGCAGAACCATACACTGTCACTGTGATTATAGGACCTCCTGAAAAATGCTGCAACTCCCTCCCATGCCTAAGTTTCTGTGGTGGTTTAGACCTTGCCGGGAACCCAGACCATGTTGCCACTGCCCCTTCCCCACCCTTGGACAGGGGTGGGACCGGGACAAAACCCCGGGGTTGGGATAAGGAAGATTTAATACAGCAGTGTAACAACAACAACCCGTACAACAACAATGACAATAACAGTGATAACAAGGTACAGAACAAGAGCTGTACCGAATGGACACAGCACGAGGCACAGAGCCGGACAAAAGCTGTTCCACACTGCCCATGCCTGGGCACCCGGACATGACATCAGCATGGGATGGAATAGCCCGGCTGTGGCTCCCTGCCAGCTGCTGGGGAAAATTAACCCCATCCTAGCTGAACCAGGACACTTTCCAGGAGAGATGTGTATCTGGGTCTTCACCTAACTCAACACTGGGATGGTGCGAAGAGGTACATCTGAAGCCAAGGGTTAGGAATAACTCCCAGGCTCCCCTGGTAGAAACACACCTTGGGAGACTATTGATGGAAATTTTTTGATATGTTTGAGAAGAAACTTCTACAAGTAAAGTGGATTTAAGGAGTTGCTGGTCATCAAGAAGTGCATGTTTTCATAACAATTCAGCTATGTTTCTGTTGTGCATATCTCTCTGTATCTCTGCTTCCCCAAACACAAGAAGACTAACAAGATGTAGTTTTGGGTGGTGACAATAAAATTTGAACTTGAGACATTAATACTGCTTTTCCAGGAACATTGCAAGAAAAGCCCTTTCACTCTCTCTATTACATATTAAACAGGAAGGGAGAAAAGTGCTGAAGAACCTTAACGGTGGCCCCCTCTGCCACTGCTGCCTTCTGGACTCATTTCAGTTTCAGTCCTGTTGCCATTGCTCTCAGTTTCCTCAAATTGCAGCTCCATACCATAGCTCCACTACCAGTGGTCACTTCTGGGTCCCCATTTCTGAAGAAAACAAAAGCTTGCATTGGCTTTGCATGTTGTAGTCCCCGAGCCACCAGCTGGGATGGCTGGGAAACCAGGGGGCTCAGCAGTTCGGTGGTGGGTGAATTCAGAGATCTAACACCCCCCACAAGTCAGCTGGCCAGGATCCTCCTCACCTGGTCTTGTGACCTGTGTGAGGAGGGTCCCCCTAGCTGGCCAGCAGCCAGACAGTCACTCTAACCTTAGGTCACACCACATTGGCCTTCAGCTGTTGCCCCTCCCCTGTCTGTGTCCCTTGATAAAGAAGTCGGCGGGCGGGGCCCTCTCTCTTGCTACCTGGCCAGCCTGCGTGCCGGTCAGAATAAACACCGGATCCCTCGCAAGAGCCATCTCTGGACTCTTTGCTTGTTTTATGGTAGAAAAGTTATGTGTGGGACCCTCCTCACATTTGCAGGCGAGCTGCCTGCATGCCTTCTCAATCCAACATGAGTTGGATTCCCCAGTCCCTCAAGGGCCGTGTGGCATGCCCAGATCTCTTTCAGAGCCTTCTTCCAGCATGCACTTTACTTCAAATAAAAGCTCACATTGAATCATTCTTGCTGGTGTTCCTCATGACAGCAGAGGACAACTTCACTCAATCAATAGCAGAAACCCTCCCTCAGCCCTGTCCTCCTCTGGGATGTATTTAAACTGCCAGTTGCTTTGAACAACTGCACATTAAAAGCAAAACAAATACTTTTAATTCTATGCTAAGCCTATAGAAGTAATTAGAGAAGTATAATCAACATAAAAAATTGTGGCAAAGATGACTTTGCATCTACGCTAGAGAAAACGAAATCAAAATTACAGATATTCTAGCACAGAATTTATGAGACAAATACAGAAACAAACTAACCAAGCACTGCTGGACTGGCCTTAGAGCTAAAGAGCTGAACATTTTTTGTCTTTAAACCAACCATTTTGTAACCAACTTTTATTTGGGATTCTCTTTGTTAGTAAGATTCACAACAATTTAAGAACAAAGGTGCAATGGCCTGAGGCTGGAATTGCCTAATTTTTTTTTTCTATAGTTCCTTTTTCATACTGAATTTAGCCAAAAGATTACAAGTCCAGTGCAGAAAAGAAAATCAAAATTTTCAGCTTCGGTTGTTCACAGCACAAACTATGCTGACCTTTTCCAGACAATTACATAAAACAGCAATGATAAGCAGTAGGGATCCCTATTAAAATACAACCCACAGCTTTTGTATGTGTGCATGCCTTCTTTTTGGTGCACAGCTACTGGCTACACTGGAAAAGATTTTATGAAGAAAAACAACAGATATGATAAATTCCAATAGAAATCAGCTTCCAAATATGAATAGCACGCATAACCACAGCTGAGTCCAGCATTTGCTTAATTCACCAGGGATGGTCTGAGACATCTTTTATCCTTTATGCTCAACTCAAACTTGGCATGCTAGTAAAACCCCATTAATCTGTTTCATGAGTCATGGGCATCTTTGTTCTGTGTGCTTTGCTGATGGCTTCCTTTATCTGAGGGTGGAGAATGTGCTTTGTATAAAGTTTCATACTGCGTGTACATTCTTTCTGGCACAGCGCATGTGCCCTGCCCAAGAGACTGTTTTCCGTTACCACATATTGCTACAGCTGAAATCAGCTGAAAATATCGAGCAGGAAATCCCTCAACATGAACTGCAGACTTGTGCTTTGGTAGTCTCCATAGACAGTCTAGGTTACAGCTTCCCAGAGATCCTATTGCTTATGTACTGTGCCCACTGCAGATCCTGTTCCTTTTTTTTTCGGTTTTTGCAAAGAAATGGAAATAGCTGAGCAGGCCTTTGGTTGCTTGTTTTTTAACATACAGGCTAGACAGTTGTATTTTAGCAAAGAAAGTAACTAAATCTAGCATCTAATGTTTGCTTGTTGGATCACCAACAGTGGTCGCACTTGGGAAATAAGTTATGCTGGGGTTTTGTTAGCAGAAAGTACCTTGCTATGGAAATCAATGACAACCTCTCTTCCACAGTTCGGAGGAGAACAGCTTTCAGTTCACTGCTGCTCCTCTTGACTTCTCCAGCAAGAGCAGGCATTTCTGAGACATTCCCCAAATAGCGCATGAGGACAGCAACATGAATGATATTTTTTTTTCTTGAAAACAGACTCAAATACACAATCAGTAATGCATGCACAGCCTCACAAAAATATATCTGCCTCTCCTTGGAAAAAAAAAAAAAAAAAAAGTCCTACTTTAGCTTCTGAAAGAACATATTCGTGAGGATGTATAGTTAATGATTTTCTTTCACTCTTCCATTCTCTACTAAGGAATGTTTCTGAGCTCTTCAATAGCTCTACCCAAAATTAATGTTGCTGAGTAAATAAAGGGTCTGCAAGCCAGACACCTGAGAATTTGACTGAGTGATCAATGCTGATTTTTACCTTCCCAAATGATAAACTAGAACTCTTGAACAAGGATGTAAACTTAAACTTCTGGTCTTCTGGTCTTAAGTGGTATTAGCTGAATATCTGACTTTATTTATATACCTAATTACTTGTGTGGATAAGTTTTACTTTTAATACTTGAAAAATCCTTTATACTATTATACAAGTGACTCACTAAAGAAATGCTGATAGCTGGGGAGAAGACAACTTATGGTATACTGTGAATTACTCTGGTAGTTAAATATACTTGGAAATTTACAGGAACTAGGAATATGCTAAATGGCCAAAGGTTAAAATGCCAGTAATTTTCTAAACAAATAAATACTGCAAGTCATATAACTATCTTCAAGAGTTGTATAAAAAGTTAGAAGATGTTATAGAAATTATTTGTAAATAAAGATGAAGAGGCATGTGCAAGAACAGCACAAACAAGTCACTTCACTATTTCCAAGTGAGGACAATAAAACAGTAGAATTGATGTGCTGAACTGATGTTTTCTTTAAATTCCATTGTGTTGAGTTTAAAAAGTTCACTGCAAAAGCACTGGGCCAGAACAGAACTTGTCAGGTCTGATGCATGTTTGTCCAGTGGTTCATGCTCCTTGTGCATCCTCTCCTGCCCAGAATGACTTCTGAAGCAGAAAATTCAATACCATAAGACAAACAGATAAGCAAAGCTCGATTTTCCTTCTCATTAACCAGCTTTAGGATGTGAACACTGAGACTGGTGAGTAGAGTTAATGCAGCAGAGAAAAATGTGGATCTGAATGTGTTTCAAAATATTTTCAGCTGTGCTTAAGACAGTAAAAAAGAGTTTCTTCTATCTGCTTCTTCTCAGTGCTGTCTTCAGCAGAACAGAAGAGGATGAGAAAGTGAGCTAGCAAGATATTGTAGAGAGTGGCTGGTAGAAGGGGAAGGAGACTTGATATCTCTTTTGTAGAAAGTTAAACCTCTGGAAATCAATGGGTGTTTGTTGTTGCTATGTCAGAGAATCAACATCTTGTAAACATCTGCTTTTTTCTGATGGTGTCAGTTTTGTGCCACCCAATCCCCCCAGCACTGGAACGTAACAAAACACAGCTGAGGCTCAGTGTGCTGCATGCCAGGATATTGCAATGAAGTTTTGGTCAGTTTTTCAGTTGTGCTAACTTCAACTGTAAAGGCTGAAATGTAGCCTTCCTGGTTCCGTATCCAGGAAGACAGAAATTATGCCACTTTTATGCCACTTGTGGCCTCCTCAAGTCATCCACTGCATTGGCATTGGCTGCATCCAAGGATCACACCCTGAACACTTTCACTTGTTAGAAAAATAAGAGCTAAATTTTTATCATTTCAAGGGTGTCAGTCCACTTGTAGAGCCATGGAAAGACACAAGAGGAAAAGAGTCTGATATCATAAACCAGAAGTAGAAACAGGAATCTCAAAGTATTATGCTTTCATTTTGTGCATTCTGTACTCTTTACATAAAGGCAGTGGCACCCTGTAGGATGTGGGTGCTTGAGTCATAAAAGGACAGCTCATTCCCCATAGTCACACTCCCTCACAGAATATTCAGAGAGAGGCTAAATGCACCTTTCTTTACTTTTCTGCTAAAGTTCATCTAAACCATAGGACACAGTTGTCCCTAGTGTCCCATTTCATGGTAGTGCCCTATAGGAACTCATGCTAGCAAGGATGCATCTGGAGGGAGGGGACTAAGGTGGCAAATGTATGCTTGTCACTTAAAGCACAGAAGTGTGCACACAATTAGTTCTTACTAATCAGCAGAAAGAAAGAAATTATAGATTTCTGCAATATTTTGTACATTTAAAAAGATTTTCCCTGGCATATATGTATCAGCAGATGTCAACAGAAGCTGGGGACAGTCTACAGTAAAACATATAGTTAAGTAGAAATGCCCTGGACAGATCCATAAACTTTACCTCTCTTCTGAGATATGATATGATCAACATGATATGTTCTACTTTCTTAGCTGGTTTTAAAATACTGTAGTCTGTCACTACACTCAACAAAGTGCAGACTGAAGTATAACAAGCCATCTTAATCATTAGGGTTGGGCCTGGTTTTGCACAAGAAATGAGATATTGCATAGTCAGTAACAACGCAAGACCTCATCAATACACACATTTATACTTTTGATCCTTCCTCCACATCTGATATCACTATGTAGTTTTAGCTTCTTTTAAATCTTGGCATGCATAAAGCTTCAGGTTTTACATTACAAGGGTGTAGGGGAATGGTCTCCACATGAGTCTTATCTCAACGTGGTCTCCTCTGTGACTCCACAGTACTAGACATAGCTGGAGGTGCTTGAAACTAAGGGCATGGTGAATTCCTTTGCTGGCTCCTGTCTCAGCAGACAGCAAGAGCAAGCTTAAATGACTTTTCCAATTACCTAGATACATAAGAAGGAGACAAGGAAATAAAATGGAACAGTATATGGGGAAAAAGGTGAAGCAGTGATAGGAAAGACGAGCAGTAACAGCTTTGAGATTTTGAACCTGGTAATAACAAGACCTGTATGTGGAAATCTGGCTCTATCAGGACCAGTGAGACCTCACTGCAGTTCCTGACTTCACTCCTGCCAAAAAAAGGCAGGAGGATTTTTTCTCATTTGTTTAAGCTTCCTGATACCACTTTGGGCACTTAGGAAAACAGCAGTGTAAAAATAAATGAGTCAGAAAAATGGATGTGGGAATGACAAATGCATGAGCTATTTTTCTCAAGTGATGCTTGCTCTCCACATTTCTTAAATTCTATGGAGAAGTTATTCACAGCTAGTGTTCCCAAGGCAGGTACAGTTATGCTAGCTTGTTTCATGAACTCAAATTTTATGGGCTCAAATGGAAAATGCTCTATTGTTTGACTCAATGACTGTTCCTAAACTACACAGACAGGAAAAGGGGGTGTTCCAACTGTGTGGTTTATATTTCACATACATACAATCTCTTTGTGTTTCTTTTCTTATTTTTTTTCTTAATTTTGTAATGCAGTAAAAAATTAGATAATCAAGAACATTATAAGTTTACTTTAGTAAGCTGCACTTCTCTATTTTTTCCTTTAGATAATAAGAGGAAAATATTAGAAGAATGCAATGTTATGAATGTTCTCGTTCGGAACTACAGTGCAGATCTGCCCCCCACCCCCCGCTCTGATCCCAGCATTAGCAACAAAATTACATATAAATAAGTAATTTTTTATTCATAAGATGACCATTAAGGAAATAATAAAACAGAAATTCGATTATTTAGGCTTACTAAGTGCCTTTCTGTTATATGTGCTTTTTTTTTTCTGTGAAGGAAGAAAGGCAGAAGCGGAAAGGAAGCAAATAATAGAGAATTGGAGGAAAAACTATTTCCCTCTGTAGTGTGGAAAACTCCCTCTAGAATGTTACTCCTGCCATTCAACTGACTTTAAATCAACAGTTTCAAAACAAGAAAGTCCAAGTATAAATCGGCTGAAAAATTTGTGAAAAATATTATCACTCTAAATTGAACAGTGGAATGATTTAAATTGGTTTTGGTTTCTTCTCAGCTGGTCTACAACATCAATGTCAGCAACTCCTCAACTTTTTGCTTTTTTCAAGTCAGGCCAGTATCTCAACTTCCTCACTGTTACACCTTTCCACCACTGCTGTACTCTATTCTGCCTTGGTGAGGCCACATCTGGAGTATTGTGTCCAGTTCTGGGCCCCCCAGTTCAAGAAGGACAGGGAACTGCTTGAGAGAGTCCAGCGTAGAGCCACAAAGATGATGAAGGGAGTGGAACATCTCCCTTATGAGGAAAGGCTGAGGGAGCTGGGTCTCTTTAGCTTGGAGAAGAGAAGACTGAGGGGTGACCTCATTAATGTTTATAAATATGTCAAGGGTGAGTGTCATGAGGATGGAGCCAGGCTCTTCTCAGTGACATCCAATGATAGGACAAGGGGCAATGGGTGTAAGCTGGAACATAGGAGGTTCCACATAAATGTGAGGAAGAATTTCTTCACAATGAGGGTAACAGAACACTGGCACAGGCTGCCCAGAGAGGTTGTGGAGTCTCCTTCTCTGGAGACATTCAAAACCCGCCTGGACATGTTCCTGTGTGACCTGATCTAGGTGTTCCTGCTCTGGCAGGGGGATTGGACTAGATGATCTTTTGAGGTCCCTTCCAATCCCTAACATTCTGTGATTCTGTGTGATTCTGTGAAAGGATATAAACAGTCATCTTTTGGGAATCAAACTCGGGAAATAACTTTGTTCACCAACAACACATATGAGGACAGCCACGCATTTCTGCGTCATGATCCCAAAAAAGCTCTATGGGCTGAGGAGGCAGCCTCATGAGCTGGCTAATTGGCATCACTGAGGACAAAGACACAGACTGTCATCTGCTCCTAAACAGATGATGAGGTGAACCACAAGGAAGATCCTAAAGCAGGAAATCCATTCTAATGATGGAAATTATTCTTTAAAGACGAATTTTAGTTTTCAAAGGAAAATAAGAACAATGGTTTCCTACTTTTTAAGCACCCACCTATTATGGGGGTGTTTGCCTTTTTGGATCCGTTTGTTCCTAAGACCGTGCATGACTGGCAATACTTTTAGTTCTCCCATGTGTGAAAGGAGATTGATTCTGGGTATTCCCATATTTAAAGCATTACAAGTTTTCTGCTGCCATAATTTTGAAATCATTTATATAGCTCTGTCTTTTTGCGAACAGACAGTGTCTCCCTGTCCTGGTGCACAGGCACCAAACTGAGCGTCTTTCCATACACACGCATGACTTCGTGACTTGAGCTTCTTTGGGTCACTGAGTCCATAGCCAGGCTGTGCAAAGACAGCGGCCACTGTCTTTCAAACTGCGCCTGGGCCTGAAGCATTCAGTTAAAAGCTTTAATGCCAAGTGCAACAACAGTACACTTCATAACACACTGGAACAGCTGCTTCTTTTATTCTGCAACACACAACTAAAATAGCTTATGCCTGTCTTAGACTGTAGACGGCTGAGGTTACCAACAGCATTTGCCATAGCATCGTAATGAAGGATTCTTATAATGAGATCTAAGTGAGAAATACAGAGATGTTTTTGTTTTATCAGTGCAGTTTAAAAGATTTTGCCCTGATGTGATGCATCTAGCATGCATACACAAAAATTATTATGAACAAAATGCCTTCACAAATGGTTGCTAAATTCTTGCCGTGTTTGTCAGATCTGCTGTCCCCTTTCAAGAATCCAGCTACACCCTCACTGTGTTTATGAAACCAAGCAGTCACATAACCCATGCTATGTAACAGAGGCGGAGATGAAGAAGACAACAATCCACGGAAGAATAATTAGCTCTCATTAAACCTTAGCTTTCTTCCCTGCTCTAAAGCAGTGGTTTCTACCCCAAGCCCTCAGCCCAGCACATAACCTGGGGTTATCTCATTGCATAACCACTGAAATTCCTAAATCCTAGTCATCTTAAAGTTCATGAAGTTCACTGTCAAACTAACTGCCCCTCAAGGCTACTGATCCAACTCATGTCTCTGGTGCAGGTGGTCTTGTGGCCCATGCTGCAGGGGGCTTCAGATGAATGTATCAGGAAAGCAAGCCTTCAGGAAAGCAAGCCCAAGCAAGCCCTGATTACCCAGGGCTGCACTCTCAAGGCAAGGAAAGAAGGGGAAACACATGCAGTGACATGCACGACTGCTTCCCGCCACTTTAACAGGAAATATGTTTTTGGGGAAACTTGATTCTGAAACAATGAGGCATGCAGACTTGAGCTTGAAAGGAAGATTTTCAAGAACAGAGGAACCTTCTGCCTTTTTCTACTGTCATGCTGTCAGTGAAAATGAAGGCATTCCAACTTTGTTTTACTCCTTGTGAATATGACAGTTCATGAAAGTAAGCTATTTTTTCCTTTGAGGAGAAAGCACAAACAGCAAAAAAAATACTAAGTAGGACATTGTTGGGGCTATTCAGCCTGGAGAAGAGAGGGCTCTGGGGAGACCTTATAGTGGCATTCCAGTACCTGAAGGGGCCTACAAGAAAGCTGGAGAGGGACTTTTTATAAGGGAATGTATCAATAGGACAAGGGGTAATGGCTTTTAACTGGAATAGGGTAAATTTAGATTAGTTATGAGGAAGAAATTCCTGACTGTGAGGGTGGTGAGACACTGGAACAGGTTGCCCAGAGAAGCTGTAGCTGCCCCCTCCCTGATAGTGTTCAAGGCCAGACTGGATGGGGCTTTGAGCAACCTGGTCTAGTGGGAGGTGTCTCTGACCATGGCAGGGCGATTGGAACTAGATGATCTTTAAGGTCCCTTCCAATCCAAACCTATCTATGATTCTATGATATGTTCAGAGAATTTGGCAAATGGCAACAGTACCTGAACAAATTAAAAATATAGTCATATGTTCCTATTTGATAGAATAAAACATCTCTAACACATGTCAGGATGGACAGAATTGCATTTATTTAAACTTGGAAGGATGCAGCTCAATCAAATAGTATAAACTGAATGTGGCACTTACCTGATTAAGAACTGCTTCAGTCAGTTTTCAGGTTTTCAGTCAGTTTTCTCCTTCCTTCCCCTATGAAGAGCAGAGATAAACAGAATTTAACGTCTGGGAAAAGAATATACAAAACCAGAATTAAGTTATCATCATAAACTTGAATTATTTTATTCTTAGAAGAAAAAAAAAAATTGAACATCACAGGTTTTTCAAAAGAAACAAACATTTCATTACTAAAAACATCAATTTGCCAGAAACAGAGGAAAGGTATTCCATGTTTTCTGTTCAAGTAAGTAAAATATTTACATTGAAATAGAAGTGAGTTAAAATATTAAAAACAAAGTTTCATGGTGAAATGCGTATATAGGAGAAACAGGTTTCAAAAGATAGGTAGTGAACCACGAAATATGAATCTCAGCAGTTAAATTGCAAAGACAGAATTGTACAGTTAGTATAAAATTGAAATATGGCTAGAGGAATCAGAAGCTCCCATCAGTAGAAGATGTACTTTACTGTCATTGCTGCATCTACACCATAGCATACCTTGCAAGGTTTCATCTTTAAAAAAAAGCTTTCCACTATAATTGACAAGTGTATATAGAGGCCTATACCATATACTGCTACAACCAGACTGCTTTCAGCATTCATACTAGACTAGATATTTCTAGCCCACACTATTATGAAGACAAATGAAGATAAATGGCTCTCTAGACAGCAAAAAACTTACTGTACTAGAAGATACTATAGTCTACTGAAACGGGAATGAAAGAAAATAAATCTTTAATTGAAGAAGGTGAATATAAATAGTTAATAATAAGTAACAGAAATTTTAACACACTGCAGTAACTGTAAAAAAAATCTGTTCCAACAGAAAGGGAATCCGTAAAAATACAAAATAATAATTAAAAAACCCCATATTTGGTATGCTTAGCATAAAAATACCACAGAATTAATTCTAACAAAGATGACTTCTTTATATCCTGCTTACTCTGACATAACTATATCTTTCAGAGGAACTGTTAAAACATCTTAAGAAAAGCACTCCTTATGTATAAGTAATTCAATACCCTAGATGATGGGCAGCTAGCTATTTAACACCTGAGCCTAATAAAAGGCTACTTGTTCCAATTATACCGGTGTGAGTTATTCCAGAACAAAACGAAACTGGTTTTAAGGGAAAAGGGTTGCAGTTGCATGCATTAAATAAGAAAACTCCTAAGAGAAGGAGAGGAGAATAGTAAAGAAGAGGCTGCCCAGAAAGCTGTAAGAAAGTTCCTCAAGAGCTATGTATTGGTCAAGAAAAGATACTCAGAAAAGAATTAGCAGTGAGTATCTACAGTTATGGATACTAAGATTAATGCACTTAAATAGCCTGTGTATCACTACCATAAATCTGCTTGACAGCCTTCTTGTATTCTGCTGATATATGCAAAAAAGCATAGCTGAGGCTCCATATAACCGAGGAATAATATGTTAAGAGTTGTTGCTGCAGGCTATATTTGCTTGAAAGGGGTTATGCAGGAAATAAAATATCCCTCTGTTTCTAATAAAACAGAATAATGCTAAAGAAAATAATTTATAAGAGAAATAAGTTATTTCATTAATCAATAAGCTGTATGTTCTATTATGGAACTAAACTTTGACTGGCATCCACGTCATACAATATACAACTACTTTTTAAATAACTTTTTGCCTAATGTCTATTCAAATATATATGAGTATGCAAAAAAAATGTTCTATAAAATCATATTTCTCTTTATGAACTGTTATGAAAAAACATAATAAACTTCGGACATAGAAAGGTCTTTGGATAGTCTACAGGAAGTGTAGTCAAAGTATATACGGATGTTACTGGAAGATAAAAATCAACAAAACAAAGTATAAAGCTATTTGGAGGGAATCTGAAAAGGAAACAATACCCAGCTGATAATTACAGTAGAAGAAATCTCTATAGGTGAGGCCACACATCAACACATCCAAATATACTACTTACATATGAGTGTTCTTGGCATCCGAACCATTGCCCCTGACATAAAAAGAGACATCACAGACTGTTGCCAAATCTTGGTGAACAGTAAAAGCAAAAAAGGCAACATAATATCCAGGGTTATTTTCTTACTCCTATCAACTTTGTCACAGTAACCGAATGCGTGTGTACATCAACGAACAGCTTTTTGCCACTGCTAACATCACCTATCTCCTTTCTTTTTCTCTCTAGTGCAGTCTTTGCCCACCTGCCTCACCATCCACTGTCAGCAGCTGTGGCTCTCTCCTTCCAAAAGACATCCTTGGGGGACAGAGCAGTAAGGTTTTAACTGCTCCACAAAGACTTTGCTTTTAGCAGACACAAATGTATCTGTCTTTCCTGTGCTTCTTTGAACATCTGGAGAGCTATGCTGTTTCTGGCAAGGTTGAGAGCTCATAGGTAAAAAGGGCTAAAAAGTTATGCTGAGGCAGGAAAAGGATCTTGCTTCAGAAGAGGAACTGGAGGAAACTGAGAATAAATGAGCATTTATCTCCATAGCTCACACACAGCTGCAAAGGCAGCTCTTCAGCTGCTCACATCACTGAGTTTGTTCAAGTTTGAACAGTTTCATCTGGCTTCACAACTTCTAGCCTTCATCATGCTGTTGTGTAAGTCATATTTTTCTTCTGGCCAAACCGCAGAGGATGCATGTCTTTTAAAGATCCTGTTCTTTAGAAATAATTCTTAAGGTAACCTTTTCTCCTCCCAAGGCATCTTCAGATCAAGCAAATGCCCGAGCTGTTTACACAGGCTTCCTGGTAGAGACTATGGGCAGGACATAGACAAACTGAAAGACCTGCTAGGACAACCATTGCAGGTTAGGTGGGGCAAAGATAGGTGCTATCAGAAGAAGGGGGTCTTGGATTATGCATATTAATCATACAGTCAGATAACCAGCCCTTGTACTAAATTATTTTTATTTTTACAGATGAGTTGGCTTTATGTGTGAAACGACAAAGCCTGGGGTTTTGTCTGATCAAAGTTCCACACAGAGAAGAGGTGGTAACCACAAATAATGAAACTCATTTTCACAAGCCATCAGTGAAATCTTCAGATTAAAAGATAAGTAAAATTGAAAAAAATTACCTGATATTCATAAATCTGGAAAATTTATTAGCCATAAAGGAGCTAGTGCCAGCAAACTGTACACCTGCCTCAAGGATTGAACCAACTGGAAATTACTAGCTCTAGTGAAAAGTGCAGTTATCTCACATCTGTTCTTACAGAAGGTTGCTTTTACCTCATCTGAAGTCAGTAACTTTGACAAAGACTAATTTTGGAAACAGGAAGCTACAGGGCCCTGATGTGGTGTGGTAATTCCAGTGAGACAACTAGTCTTTCTCTGTTAGTTCTGCAATCCTGAAAATATTAAAAAAAAAAAAAAAAAAAAAAAAAGTGGTTTGGTATAATGTGATTAAATAGAGAAGTGCGCAGTACTCTGAAGCTCTGAAGAGTACCGATTCTTGCTCTTTTTGTCAAGAGAGCAACTTCTTAGATGATGCTTAACAACAGCTCTAAACAAACACTCTGATAAAGGACATCCTTTGAGCAACATTAGTAATTTCCTGTGTTGTGCACATAGCGTTAATGGCTAGATCCATACTGCTGGATTACACAATGCATGTGCATATATTCAATCTTACTTTCTTGGAGTTCAGAAAAAAAAAGAAGCTGCTAACAACGATGTAATATTGACTCCTGTTGTGCTTTAATCCCAGCCAGCTAAGGAGCACCAAGCTGCTCGCTCACTCCCCCTCAGTGGGGTGGGGGAGAAAACTGGAAGGGTAAAAGTGAGAAAACTCATGGGTTGAGATAAAGACAGTTTAATGGGTAAAGCAAAAGCCGTGTGGAAGCAAAGCAAAACAAGGAATTCATTCACCACTTCCCATGGGCAGGCAGGTGTTCAGCCATCTCCAGGAAAGCCGGGCTCCATCACGTGTAACAGTTACTCTGGAAGAAAAGTGCCATCACTCCAAACATCCCCTCCCTTCCTTCTTCTTCCCCCAGCTTTATATGCTGAGCATGATGTCATATGGTGTGGGAATATCCCTTTGGTCAGTTAGGGTCAGCTGTCTTGGCTGTGTCCCTCCCAGCTTCTTGTACACCCCCAGCCTACTTGCTGGTGGGGTGGGGTGAGGAGCAGAAAAGGTCTTGACTCTGTGTAAACCCTGCTGAGCAATAATGAAAACATCTCTGTGTTATCAACACTGCTTCAAGCACAAATCCAAAAGAGAGCCCCATACCAGATATGATGGAGAAAACTCTATCCCAGCCCAAACCAGCACAGCTCCATAAATGTTAATGCCTAGAAAAAACACCTCTTGCTGTTCAGGCCCTCCTGCCTACAGTCCTCAATGGACTCTCCATTACTACTCGTGCAAAATCCAAATATTTTAAAAAAATATCTTATCCTTAATTTAAAACGCAGCATAATTTTAAGATTAAGTGTGATTAAGTTTATTACTACAGTTAAACTCTATTACCTCAAGTTAAATCTAAAAATTACTTGACTAGGCACTCTCAAGGTGGAGAAAATATTACCATCTCATTATGAACTGGTGACAGTGATTCACAGTCTCTGTGACTTTCCATTTTTCCAGCTGGCAAGGTCCTACAGACGCTAGAGAAGAGGCATAGACCTCTCTCAGGAAGGTTTAGGCCCACAGCCAGTGAATCCAAGTCAGCTACACACCTCCAGTTCCCTTCTGAATCACACGCTGTGTGTCACTGGACTACTGGTTATCCAGTCAATAACCAGTGCGTACCTGGAAAGTGGAAACCTGGGATTTGGGAGCAGTGTGTTTGTCACACGTGCCCCTGAGCGGAGCTTGGCACAAGACATCTGCACGTCTCCCGCCCCAACCCACAGCCACAGTGCTTCAGGCTGCTGCAGCAGTGCCCGGGGACCGACCGGTCCTCAGCTGAAAGTGTCCCATATGGGACATGAAGTGGCCATTAGAAAAGGACTTATGGGAAAACAGGATCTTTAACATCCATCTTCCCACACCAGCAAAAGTGGTGCCATACTGAGTTCACATTTGTACCCGTCAGCTGTGGGCCCTATGTGGCATCGCTTGCAAATACAAGACTCAAAGCTCTTACTGAATTTCTGTCTGACTGCAGAAAAACAAGCTTGATATGGGTATGGTTATTAGGTGTTCTGGTGTGTTTAGTGTTGGGTGACTTTTCCTGAGGAAACGCAGGAAAAGGGAGTGTCTGGGGGAGGAGAAGGCTGCAGTGCAAGAGCGTGCTTCTCTGCTATTAAAACCTGTGGCCAGTGTTTAAGCCCTGAAGCTCGTTCTGTCCAGAGAATGGTGCCTCCTTTTGGGGCTTCTTGGCCTGGCACCCCCTTTTTCTGGCAGGCAGGCGGCACGGGAGAGGTCAGGGCTGAGCAGCACCAACCTGCATGCCCCAAAGCTCTGCTCCTACTCCAGCAACAGAGCTGGTGAAGGGTCTGGAGCACAAGTCTGATGAGGAGCAGCTGAGGGAACTGGGGTTGTTCAGTCTGGAGAAGAGGAGGCTGAGGGGAGACCTCATTGCCCTCTACAGCTACCTGAAAGGAGGGGGTAGTGAGGTGGGGTCGATCTCTTCTCCCAAGTAACAAGTTGTAGGACGAGGGGTAATGGCCTCAAGTTGTGCTAGGGGAGGTTAAGATTGAATATAAGGAAAAATTTCTTCACTGGAACAGGCTGCCCAGGGCAGTGGTGGAGGTATTTAAATAGAGACGTGTACATGAGGTGCTGAGGGACATGGTGTAGTGGGGAATTGGCAGTGTTAGGTTAATGGTTGGACTTGATGATCTTAGAGGTCTCTCCCAACCGAGGCCATTCTGTGATTCTGTAATTCTATGTCTCGGTCTGGGCCACATGGGAAACCCAGCTCCTGGCCACAGCAGGACGCCTCCAGCCCGCTCCAGCTCTGGCACTGCCCGCTCTGCCCGGGTGCGCGGTGCAATGGCAGGTTACGGCTGCCCAGCCGCCGCGCCCGGGGCAGAGACGCGGGGCCCTCGCCACCCCCGCCAGCCCGAGGAGAGTCCCGGTTCCCGCAGCTGTCGGCCCGGGCGCTGTCCCTCCCTCTGCTCCGGCGGGCAGGATGGGCCTGGCCCCGCGGGGAGCGGCCGCGGCAGGGCAGGCCGGCCTAGCCCACCTCTTTCCCCGGCGGCGGGGGAACGGCGCCCGCTCTGACAGTGCGGCGGCCTGGGCGTGTTCTGCGGGCACACCCAGCCCCGGGGGCGGGGCGGTGCTGCTCTCCGGCCAGGCAGGAGCAGCTGCGGCGGGTGCCGGGAGCGGCTGTCAGGGAGCGGGCGGCGTGCGTGGGGCGGGCAGCCATGCAGTTCTGGAGGCTTCTTCCCTTGGCGGTGCTTCTCCTCGTCCTGGTCCGCGTCAGAGGTGAGCAGGGGCGGGCGGCGGGGAGCGGTCTTGCCGCGGGCCCCCGCCGGGTTTGGGGAGGGACTGCCCCGCTGGGCATGGAGGCGCGGGGGTCGGCGGCACGGCCCCGGGGACGAGAGGAGCCCGTGAGCGAGCCGGGCGGGTCCCCGGGCTGTCCGGGGCAGGGAAACGGCACTCTCCCTCCAGCCCTTTTTTGGATTGTTTTTGGGTTGGTTTTTTTTTTAACTTTAACTAACTCCAAAAGTATTCCTGAGCTTTCTGCTCGCCTCCCACACTGGAAACCCTGTCTTGTTTTTAATCTCTTCGGTCAGGACGTGGTACTGGCCCCAGTTAGGCCACTGGGGTTGCAGGGGGGTCCCTGGAGGAGGCGGATGGGGCTTCGGAGCCGCGGGGAGCTCTGCTGGAGCTCAGCTTCCATTTTAGGAAAGAAAGCGGAGTTAACGGCACTTCCAGGGCAACAGAGAGTTACTCACCAGAAAGTCTGCCATCACACAATAGCCTTTTTAAAAAAAACCACTTTATTACGGCAAAACTGCTGGGTAAAACACACCGGTGTATTTTCCAGTAAGCTGCTCACGGCTTCAGTGTGTGTGTCAGGGATGATTTTCTTGAATCTCGATCAAAATGGTGTGTATGCAGTAGTCCGGTGGTATTTGGTGTAAGGAAACACTTTGGGCAGGGGAGAAAAGTAGCAAAGTTCCGAATACCAAGTGTTTTTCAGGAGGAAGACTCCTAAACTGGAATATGCAGTGCAAACTGTCATTTCCCATCAAGCCTGTTTGAATTGAGTTCTTCTGCTGTGGCCTTATTGTGGTCTGAACTGCTAGGTTAGCAAAGCTGAGCTCTTGGAAAAATAGTGCAGTTTTACAGTAACTGCCTTTAAAACTGACAGATGATTCAGGCTGCTAACATTTAGATATCATCTTACTATTTATGCAGAAAATTTACTCCTCTACCTCTGCAGGCAGTCCTCATGGCCAGGATCTTTGGTGTGATGCACTTAAGATGTGAAAGTATTTGGAGTCACTCAAAAATAGTTTTTCTAAACTTCTTGAGGTGAAGAGAGTCAGTGTGGTTTCTGCTTCACCTCAGGGAAGGTGCACAAAAACTTCCTTCAGGGGTTTTGTTTTGAATTCTGAGGAAACATTTTTAACAGATTGCTCTTAAAAAGCCAGTTGATTTATCAGGGTACTGGTTAATGCTGATAATATGAACCAAATAGATAGGTTATAGTTAGTTTGGACACTTTTTCCTTAAACAACATGTGTAAGAATTCAAGAACTGTTGAGAATGTCTGGGGAGGGTGGGGCCCTTCAGGGGAATTTGAGATGTGTGGTAGTGCAATCTTCAGTTAAAGGCAAAACCAGAATTACATACTTTTGAAAATTTTAGTTTCTCTGATGGTAGGCTATCTGTAGTCTGAATTTGCAGAACTGCTATAGAAGGTTAAGGATCTTACCTTATAAGTAGTTCAGCTGTTGTATGACGATTTGGGGTGACTGGTTTCACTGGGACCCCTTGCTTTCGCAATTCAAGTGGACCAGTCTGTGCGTCCAGACTGAGAACTTCTTATGGGATCGTCCATTTTAGGCATGTGAAAGCTCTTATTGTTAAAACAATATTCAACATGTCATGAGGATTTGAATGTATTGTTTAAGGGAGGGTGAACTTTGTTATTTGAGTTTGCTTAGCAAAAGACCTTGCTGTTTTAACTGTAAAAGTGGTATTCAGGTGTTGTCTCATTTGCCAAGTATGAGCTCTGCAAGTCAGGCAAAGCTGGAATTTAGGTACCATTGGGGCTGGATCCAGAGGAAGGTGGAATGTGAGGTTTTTATATCACCAGTTTCTATAGGCAGTCTGACAGCTTGTCCCTGCTGAGGAGTGGGATCTTTTAGTTTCTCTCCTGCGTTTGGTCTGGTGCCCGTTCGGGCCTGTACTGAGATGATAAGTCAGCAAGTGACTAATGTGGTGCATTGAGTTTGCTCTGTGGAGTGTTTGACGGGTGTCAGAGCCAGCGCAAGGGAGTGGCAGGGCTGAGCATCAGAGAGTGGCAATGAGGTGGGGGCAGGGGTGGCCAGGGTGGGAGGCTTCCTGCCTCGGCTGGCTGCGAGGTGTGAGACCCTCTCGGCCACTGCACAACGGCACAACCACCAGGTTAGCCCAGCATCTAAATTGAAGCATCTGGTTTTCAGAATACAAAAAAAAAAAACAACAACCAAAAATTATTAGCAGATCTTCCGTACAATTTATGTGAAGAGCACAGCAGAAGGAGAATTAAACAACAAAAGCTATATATGGTGAGTGAAATAAAACTACTGCATGCAGACACAAGGCTCAAAAGTTTCCTTTATCTCCCGTAGAAAGATAAAGGCATAAAAAGCTCTTTACTTACAGAGGATCTCAAGTTTGGACTCAGGCATATATGCTTTCAGTATCCTTGCAAGAATTGAGTAGAGCTTGTTGATTGAAAGACGGTTGCCACAAGAAACAGTTCTGGTAGTAAACACCTGGAGGTGAGCAAAATTCGTGCTGGAAGCTGAGGTATCTATGTTGTAAGATCAGTAGCCCAAGGTAAATTACAAGTGGCGATCCCTTGTTCGTAAGACTGCTATAATTACAGGGCTGTGAGCAAAGGAAAGGAAACACTTGTGCCCCTGACTTCTTGTTGAGACAAGTCAGTGTTGAGAAAAATGACTAGTTAAATGAAAGACTGAAAAGAAACTGTCTGTAATCTGGTAGACAGAGCTTTCAGCTGGTGCAGGGAGATGGCACAGGGACTCCTGGGGACTGATCTCTCTTCTGTGGGCTCTGGAATTGTTTGCCGTTTAAATCTGATGAAAAGTACAGGGCAGCATGAACACCAAAAGTGCAGCACGTGTTTCTCCATCGTTCTCTTTCCTCTAATTTGAAATGGGTAAGTAGCTTTTCTTGTGTGTTATTTATATAAAATGGCCACTGCACTGCTGCATCAAAATGACATCACTACAGGATCCTTAAGCTTTCAGTGGTTAGAGTGATTTCACTTGGCAAGAGTTAAGCATGACTCAGCCTACTGCCATCTAGCCACACCCAACTTCAATATTTTCCTGATGTTACTCTGGTGCATGTGATAGGGTTGCCTGCACTTGATAAAGGACTCTGCTTTAACTCTTGCTGTCTTGAACCTCTCACTGCAATCCACTTGCATTTCATCAGGTGACAGCTGTGTTACTGAAATACAGTAGTAATAGTAATCTTCATCAGTTAAGATCATCCTGCCAGGGGCAAGCCTCTTTCTGTTAGCCAAATTACTTTTCCATGCTCTGGCATGGGAACTCACTCTTTGGAGTCTAGTAAAAGTGTTTTGGGAGAATGTTATGAGCAAAACAGTCCCAATTTGGGGAACTTCTACTTATTAGGTTTCTGTCAGTTAACACAAATTTCTAATCATGGATTTGGGAATTGAGAGAAAGAAAATCAAACCCCTAAGGTCCTCCTCCTTCTCTACTTTCAACTTAAGCCAAACATCCCTACCCACCTCGTCTTGGTTTCCCTGGTTTTTGCTACGGGTTATGCTCAGCCCATCCCCTGCTCCTTTAGTGAGATGACGAGCAGGCCTAGAAGGTCATATGCCTAATGGAGTCTTTCTGCTGCTCCTCTTTGCTTCCTGCTGATTTTCCTCTGCTCTTCTTTGCTTCTCAGTGTCCCTGCCCAGTGATGGTTGCTTATAGTGCCTCAGGGCTGTCCCTGCCCTCATGTGAGTGGCCCACAGCTGCAGTCCCTCAGGGATGTCCTTGCCCTGATGTGGATGGCTCATAGCTGCAGTCCCTCAGGGACATATCCTGTTCGCATGAAACCTCTCCTGCCCAGAGCACATCTACAGCCACGTGTCCCCTCTGTAGTCTCTTACTGTGCAAGTCTCTAAGACTGTCTCTTCACGTGTCTCCTGTCCCTGCTAACTGATGCTTTTTCTTACATGTGTTCAAGCAGGAATACTCTGTGCTTCTCTGACCAGTTGAAGGTTAGGTACGCACCATTGGTGTAAGCGCCAATGGGACGTGACTGTAAGTTGCATGGGGCAGTTCCTGGCCTCTGCGTAGACAGGGCACCCTGCAGCCCTCTGCTGATGAAACCTTGCCCAGTTCATGCCCTGTACATTCTTGAGTAACACATACCTAGAAAATGTTTGGACACACGTCTGCAAAGACACATGTCTTGTATCTCCAAAACACAGGGCAAAGTTTAGGAAGTAAAATAAGATTATTTATCTTATGTAATGGCACATATTTAATTTCATTATCACTTTTCTAGAGGCTACCTAGTAGGTAATTCCCGGTCCTTAAGTGATAAGGACTCATTCCTCAGGGATTTCAGCTGCTGCAGTAGGATAGACGTGAACTTCTGTCTCAGTTCTGGTGTTGTCAGGGCAGGCTGGCACTTTGTCACTCAGGTATATGGTTTTCTGCAGGGCTGTTATGACAAGTTCCTACTTTTATGTTAACTAGCTCCCCACCAGCTTCGTAGAGGTGAGATTTCCTTTCCCTGGAGTGCAATTTCAAGTAAGCCATTGTACCATTCTACCTTTCCAGATGCCTGGGGATTAGAGGGAATATGATACAGCCGCTCTGCTTCATAGTCTTCCCCTCATTCATGGACAGCTGTGGTTTTGAAATGACTAGTGCTGTCTGAGTCTAGCCAAGGCTGCATTCCCTCATGCCAACCAGTAAGTTAGTTTGTTCCATCTAGGCTGCTGCCTACATTTTCTTTCTGTGTAGAAAAGCTTCGAGCAACCTACTGCTAGTTTGCCAGTGTGAGGACACAGCAGCTGCCAGTGTTCCTGGAGAGAGGGCGGCTGATATACTTGCCAGGCTTCTCTAAACGTCCTTTTTTCCCATTGCACATACTGGTTCATCATTCATACTTTCCATGTTTGTCTATTATTCCACAGATCTCACACTGCCTATTTGCTTACACTATGGCTTCCTGAGGCAAGTCTAAGTTGCGTTCTCTGCCCCAGTACCTGAGCAGTAGTGTTGTGGACCCACTTGGCTAAAAATAGCTTTACTTTGTACTCATACCCTAAATCTGTGCTGACAAGTTGAGCTTACTGGTCAGCCTGATTATTAGGTTTCTCACATTGCCTCTGAATTTCAGATATTCACATTTAATACCATGTGTTCAAGTAGATGTTTCTGTGCGTAGCTGTTGTATTACTTTCCATTCTTCTTTTGCTGAAACTGTTTTCATCACTGCTGCCAGTTATCCTGATTCCAGTCTTTGAGCTATTTCTGGACCGCATTAATGACCACTCAGGTGTCTGTGTATATGTATACTCAGGGCCACTGATGCTCCTGAGCATGTTCCGAGGCAACTCCGAAGGCCATTACTTCTGCAAACTGATGGCAGCCTCTTGTCCCTTTGCAGGTGGCAGCTTCCCCTGTGGAGAGACTCCAAGTTGCTTGGAGCCCCATTTCCTGCTGTGATTTTACAGGATCCATCAGTAAACAAACTCCATTGGTTATTTTCAGCATATAACTCATCATATGCTGGGGCATTTATAGACAAAGAAATTCAGTCTTTCTCATATTGTTGATTTGCTGGCCATGGACTGATTGGTTCAGGCTGGGAAAGACAGAGATTACTTGTTGCCCATTGCTTTGAGATGTTTTCCTCTAATCAATACAGCATCAATGGAGTGGAAGAATTCTCTAGAGATACATTGCTGTGAAGTTTTGTATATGATGCCATGGCAGATGGTAGGGCTGTGTTTCCACTCCTTGCAAGAGCCAGTACCAGACATATTGCACAGGTGAAGGCCAATTGGGGTCTTGCTTCTTCAGCCAGATGGATTGGAAAGAAAGCGTTTGCAACATCAATTATAACATACCAGGTATATTTTTTGGCTTCTGGCTCATGCAAGAGCTGCAACATGCCTGGAACTACAGTGGCTAATGCAGCAGCTACGCCATTCATAGTAGATCATTCCTTTGTCAACAGGGGTCCCACCATGTTATCAGCCCCCTGCTACCCAGACCCAGCCCAATTCAGAGAAAATAGTGTTCCAGTTTGTGTTGCTTGCCCTTTCCCTGTCTGTCTGTATCTTATCAACTGCTGTAGGAGGTCTCTGCCAGCCTGCAAGACCACAGAGTGGCAGCAACAGCACTGAGTCAGCTTTTCTGCAAACTTGGGACCAATACTGCAAAAGCTAGTGTTTGGAAGGTTGCTTGGTATCATAAAAACTGGTTTTAATTTGCTTTTTTTAATTTCTTATTTTTTTTTGAAAAAAAGTCTTGCTCTTTCTATACACTTGCAAATTCTAGTCTGGGAAAGATTTCTATGCTGGATGCAGGCAAGCACACTTTTCACTGGCTGAAAATAAAAATTACTGCAGTGATACTCATCACAAACTCCTTTTAAACTGGTTTAGTCTCTACATTTGATGCAGCTGGGGAGCCCAGAAGAATAAGATGCGGAAGATTTTCTACAAATAATTCCAAAAAGTCATGAGGCAAATTCATGTGACTGTCCAAGAACTTTGTTCTTCATGATGTAAGGGCTGTTTACAATAGTTTTTCTAACTATAGAAGTGTTTTTCTGAATATAGCACAGCTCCTTTAAAGTACATCATTAATATGTCAAATGCGGGAATCATTCTAACATGTTTTGGGAAAAAAAGATAATTTTAAAAGAAAACATTTACATTTTAAGTCAGGTCTCATCACACAACTTCATTGGCTGTATAACAAATGCAGTTGGTTTCCTTCATACAGATTTCAGTCACCTGTGAAGAGTCCACATACTATAAACACCTAAGAAACGCCAACTTTAATTGTACTTGTAAAAGGAAAACTTATTGACACATGTTAATTTCACTTCACTTTTCTCATAGCTTGAGTCCTGTAAAACTCCAATTGGATCTCTTGCTTCTTCAAAATTTTCCACAAGAACTGGTATTTATTTCTTGATGCATGTAAAATATCCGCAAAGCTCATTTCACTTTGAGTTAAAGAGTTTTAATCTACGTAAAATCAAACTTTGTTTTTAGGATAGTAGTTGTTCTTTTGTCAGGTAAATGTTATGACTTGGCATACAAGTTAGTCTTTTCTAAGTAGTAATTCTTTTTGATTAAACACCCATTCATTTTATTTATTACTCATTTTATTACTCAGATTTTAATTGTAAAACTATCTTTGTATGCTTTTTTCACTTAAGCACAAAAAATATTGCTTATAGCTTTTTTGTTTGTGAAGAGGTCCAATATTTTGAAGGAAAAAGAAAGTGAAAAATTTGTTAAACTCTTATTTCCAGAACAGCAAATTCTACACGCCTGGTTATACTTTACAACGCTGGCGGTATTGCTGTTTTTATTATTGCCACAAAAATACTCTGCTGTAAACCTTTTCTGTCTGGAAAAAATGGAGTTATAGAGTTTAGACTTACATTTTACCACCACTTGTTTCTTTCTTGTGATTTGGAGGAAAATACTGAACCTATGTGAGGAGAGAAGAGGCTAGTGGTGATTGTAGTAGTAGCATGATGTGGTGAACAAAAAATAAGCGAGGCAAATGTGTCGGGTAGGGTACAGTTTTTATTAGAGCTGATGCTAGTGTTGGACAAAACAGACAGCTCTGGGGGCACACAAGTCCTTGTTAAATTTAGAAACAAGAAGTTTTAGGATACGTTTGGGGGCAAGGGCTTGGGGAAGCCTATGTGGAAAGCTTTTGGATAAGGCTATCTTTTTCTGTATTTCTCTCTGTGTCTTTCAGTCTACTGTTTCTTGCTGCGCCTCCAGCGATCCATGCCTGTCTGAAATCTCTGCCTGCCTCTGTGTTTCTCAGTACATCCCGGATACCAGGCATCTTGTGATCCAAATTCAGTAGTTACTTCACCAACTACTCCCTGCCCTCTCCCTCCCCAAACGTTGCAAATGCTTATACAGACATCACTTCTTTGGATCAAAGCTGTCCCTGCTTGTCTTAACCAGCAGATTTACAGTCTGATTTACGACATCGCTCCCTTTTCCCCTTCTCACAAAAACCTCCAGCATTCCTTTTTGCTATTTTGTCTTTTAGTAAAGGCCAGCTCTTTACTGTGCGATGTAAACAGAGGTGTGGACCTTTTTACCCCACAAGTCAACAAGCTTGTGGCTCTAGTGAGCTGGCAGCTTCTCTGCATCCAGACCTCTCCCAGTGTGTTTCTTTCTGCCTCTTCCCCTTCATCCTGCTTCTTCAACTACTTTCCCTTGGGAGTTGCCATTGCATTTTTGTCACTGTCTCCACTGCCAGTCCTATACCCAGGAATGGCTCCCTTCAGCTTGCAATTCTTATCTATCATGAGGACAATTTTTCCATCCATTCATATTGCTTTCCTGTAGTGTTCTACAAAATGAGTAAATTTATAGTGCAGACTAAAGTCTGGCATGCGTAATGGATGCCTGCAAGTGATAACACTGATGAAATCCAATTTGTGCTAGAGGGCAATACAGAATCCCAATGGAGATGGTGAAACTATTTCTTAGCTTTCTCCTGCAGTGTTCCTCATGGCCCAGAGAAGCAGGCTGCTGTCACATCACACGTCCTGTGGCTAAAACTAGTCTGCATGTTTCCAGACCAGTGCTGTGGTGCAGTGGAGCACAGGCTGCAAAATCCTGGCTCACTGAATTGTCACTTAATGCAACTCTGTCTCAGGTAATCCCTTAGTAGTAAATATAGGAAGAAAAGTGTCACTGGTGCTACTAGAACATATCAATGTTTGAAGTTTGAGTAGACCAATAGGTTTTGTTATAAAATGAGTTGACTAGTAGGAGAACTGATTGAATCTCTGAGCAATGGATTAAAAAATGAGTTGAATCATTGCAGACCACTGTACTGGCTCTGGTTTCCTCTACCCCCGCCTTCCCCACAGGAAATCCTCATTGTAAAACCCAAAGTCTTCCTCTTCTTTCTTTTAGCAAAAGCTGTAGTAGCTATTTTTAAGTATGCAGATTGAAAAGACAGAAAAATCTTTTTAGCCATAGCTGAACAAGCCACAATGAAAAAGAGTCTGGGAAAGCAAAATCAATTTTACTGTTCAATTAATGTTTCTAATGAGATTACAGATTTTGTTTGAATTTTGTTATTAGAATACAAATTGGTTTGAACTGGTAAGACTTCTGGTGAGGAAGGTAAAAGAAATAGGCTGTGAAATGAAATTGTCATCTTACAAGTACCAGTAGATGTAAACCAGTCCTGCTTACTACAAGCCATTATTTGGGTGTACTGCTGTAAAAATAAGAGTATTCTTGACTTAGTTCTATGCAAATTGCAAGTGTATATTTCAAATAAACTTTATTTTAATGAAGAAATTTCTCATTGGAAGGTCAAGTTCCTTTTATTTGTCCATCATAAGTTATAATTTAAATTCTTTTTTCTTGATTAGAGCAAGGATTATTTAACACTCTTGATTTTTTGGAGCTTTTACTTCACTGACTGACAGATCACAAATCTTGGTTTCTTAATACTTTCTTCTTTCTTGTGGTAAAATTTTGCCATCTTTCATCTAGTGCAGAGCTCCCTAACTTTTCTGCAGCTGAGCCTCGCTGCTGCACTTCCCTTTTCCTCTGAGCCCCCTCTGGGACTGCTCTTCCTTCCATCCCTCCCTGTCCCAATCCAAGAGGCTACCAGAGATGCAGAGTATGAGCAAATAAGGATGCAGACAAAACAAAATGCTGATGATTCCTGTTTGGTGGGGAGGTAAGCCTCTAGTCTATCATCTTACACACTTTATCACTGTGTGAAGCTTTTTACTGAATATTGGTATGAGTGGAAAAAGTGTGCAACTCTTGAAGCTGTGGCTCAAGAGATTACACAATTGCCCTGAAAATGCTTCTCCCTTTCTCTGCACAAGGCTGGGCAGGGTACTGAACTGTACAGATGCATATAGAGGTTTTCAATGCAAAGAGAGTTTAGAATGTTATTAACTGGAGTATAGATAAACTTCTGACAATAAAAGAGCATTAGGTTACTTGATATCAGTTGTAGTTACTTTTAAAAGAACCAACAAATTAAATTACACAATACTGAAGAGTTTGCAACCTGCTTGGATAAAACAGGTTTCTTAAATTTGAGACTAATCTTTTGATTAACCACCATTGTGGGTTTTTTTTCAGTGGATGTAACTTAATTTTTGGTGCTAGCTGCAATTTGGATTGTTATCCCAGTGATGCTTAATGTTCATGTATCTATTCGTGAATGTGAGAAGGCTGAGTGTTCAAGCTGCCTTCAATATGTGCCCCACAGTTTTGAAAGTATAGTTTTGACTACTTGTGATATGCCCTTTGTTTTGAAGTACACGCTGCAGAGCAAGAGGTTTCACAGATGTTGGTCTACTAATATCTACCCTAGGTAGATGCACGTGAGGTATCCCAGCCAAATTGGGGCACCCCGAATGTGGTTTTACACAGGCTTCTTATACCCTGTTGTTCAGGTGCAACATGTTTTGGCCAACCACTAACACCCACACCACTACTAATCATAGTAAAACTTTGCAAAGCAACTATATTTCTGCAGCATTCTTGCTCCTTGTCTATTCATCCAGACATCGCTGGAGTCATTCTTGCTATAGTTACTTATCTGTGATGCCAGATGATTCTCAGAGGGTTTCAAAGAGGTGTTAGAGGGGCTAGGGTGCTGGCATTGTCTTGGTTGTCCAGGGGTATCTTTTATCGTTCATGGACAGCTCTAAGCTTCCAAGAGACAAAGTCCTTATTTACAGGACCGAGCTGACCTTTACTTAAGCATGGACAATACCAAAGTCTCCAGTAAAATTTAAGTACCTCGCTACACTGCAATGTATGATGTGAACCAATATATTTTAACAAAGTTAATACACTTTTATACTATAAAGACTGGTTGGTATAATAGGAAACTTTCATTAGAAGAGTAAATGTGAGCCCTGTGGTAAGAATGCACCTGGTTATGGAAATTGAGGCTATGTGAGTAGTAGCTGCAAGGCTTGTCAGCTTTGTGAAAGCTTAAAGTCCTGTCTATCAAGTAGCTTATACTTTGAAGCTGTAGACTGTGAGCAACACGTACTCAAAGGATTTTGGTTTCTTAGGCTTGTAAAAAATTAACTACTGACATTTCTTATGCCAAGACAGAATTTCAAAAGTGGCTGAATGTGAAATAGGTGCACGCTGCCTGCTTGATCTCAGTGAGATTTGAGAACAAGGTTTCCTAAGACTGCTTCAGAGCTCCCACTCCAGCCCTGGCACAGGTTTCCGAAGAGGCAGTGACAGAGAGCAGAGTTGTCTTGGCCTGTTGTGCCTGCTCCATGAGCCTCCCTGGGGGAATGGTGATTGTGCCGGCACCTGAGACTTGGGAAGAGGGGCAGGGGGTGGTCCTTCTCCAGGGGCAGAAGGACAGGGCTGGCTTCTGTAGGTGCTGTGTTGAAGCAAGACAAGGCAGTGGCAATGGTGGCCCCAGGTGTGGAGTGACACTACACAGTTGGGGTCTGACATTGCTGACATCGGGTAACTTCCTGCTTAATGCACAGAGTGATGCCTCTATGTTTTAGGACTACTGTGAAGAAGAGTACCGAGAACACAAGACTAGTTACCTAGAAGGTTGAAAATGTACTTGTAAGTGCTAGGCACATTGACAAGTAGTAACATGCAGACTTTAAATAATATAAGACTAGGCAATATTTAATCAAACACCTGCAGCCTTTGTTAAGGATGTGCTGCACTTCAATGTAGATAAGACTGTGCTTCTGTCTGGTGGTTGTATTTTGCCTTAGTCCCTGAATTTATGTAGGAGGAAGCTTAGCATTTGCGTTTTTAGAAAATACTATATTAAACACTCACTGATTTTAGTAATGCATTTATGCTTGGTAAGGTCAAGTACTTACATGAAATAGCAATAAGCATAGTGTATGGCATTTGCAGCCTTGAACCATGGTCAGGCCCTCCTGAAGTTCAGGTAAGAAGAAATGAGCAAAAATCAAATAAATATCTCCAATATCTTTTTATTTGTTGCCATCTGGATTCATTAAAGCATTCCATTTTTCAATTTTTCCCATCCTTTTTGTTTCAGGAAAAATCTCCACCCTTTTTGCAAACCCCTTTTCCTCACTTCTCACTTCCTATCAAAGTGCCCCTAAACTTGTCACTTTTTGATGCAAATGCTGTGCTTCTGCCACCCGAATGTTGTTCTAACAGCCTTTGTTAACATAGCTTAGGTTTCCACATACAAACTTCATGAGACAGAACAATGTATTTCCATTTGAATCTGTAAAAATACAGAGGGACAGAGTGATCTATTTTATCTGCAGTTATGAGGTTTTTTTGTAGCACAAGGAATTTAGTCTGACTAAACAAGCCCAAGCAACTAGAACTGACCCAAGTCACAGAACCACAGAGTGCTGAGGCTGGAGGACACCTCTAGAGACCTTCCAGTCCCACCCCCTGCTCCAGCAGGGTCAGCCACTGCAGGTTGCCCAGAACTGTGGTCAGCTGGGCTTTGCGTATTTTAAATATGTGAATATAGTTCTCTGCAAGAAACAACTTTCCTCGATGCACAAAAATTACATTACCTCTTTCTAAGCTGCTGTTAGTGACAGTGCTTTGGAAGCTCTTTTAAGCTTTGGGTGGAGATCTGTAACCTGTGGCTCTGCCATTTAATGTTTGATGTTGGTTTGCCACCAAGGGTTGTAACCAGATAAGAATCACCAAGCATCCAAGCTTGGATGGAAAAGTGGTCACATCGGTTATGGACATGCAGAATCACAAACTGTAAGAAAACTGGTAACCAGACTGTGGTATACAACTTGTCACTGGGCAGGTTGTGATTAAGATGCCAAATATTTGCTTTTATCCTAACTACTTGATTGAAGGGACTCACAAGATTTCTTAGACCTTTTGTAACTAGTGAGTTGTTCTCTTTTTCCCCTTCTCTTTTCTGGATAAGCAGCTCAGCATTTGGCAGGACTGTTGCTATCATGTTAATTCTCTAGCTTTGTGGTTGACTCAGTTCTTCTGTATGCTTTCTGCTGATTTAGAGCTATTCGTTCTGTCCTCTTATTCCTACATCAAATCCTCCCCGGAAAACTCTGCTTATAGCTAATGTTTAGAGCCCCATTGTGTTTTCCTACTTTCTGCCACTCAAAGGGTCAACGAAAGTTGCCCAGTGCATGGAAGACTTTTAGACAAGCAGAATTCTCCAAACTGTGCTTCAAAATATGGGTTTTTCTTCTCCAGTAAATGGCTTGTTTTACCGTGTTCTGTTAAAAAAACCCTCACATGACTACAGTTAGGTAAGTAAACAGTTTTGAGTCAAAATGTGACCTCCTAGGCTCTTTTCCTTGTTTATTTAAAATATTAAATTGCCATTTTTGGGTGGAAGGAACACTTAGTAATTCAAGTATAAAAATAGATCACAGATTTCTCTAAAAACTATTTTTTAGCAGTCAGATCAGAAAAAGGTTAGGCCACACAATTGCCTTTCTGTACTGTATTTTCAAGATTGGTGCAAATGAAGTAACTTTTTGGGGAAGTAGCTTCTGGATCACTGTAAAAAAAATAAACATGGTAGTTATTAGGGTAGTATTATGCATCTTTTTGAAGAGGAAATAAATATTTTTATTGGTTGCAGCAGAGGCTTAGCTGACTTTATTCCTGTCAGATACATTAGTGGATGCTCCAGATGTGCAAAAGGCAGACAATCCCCAGATGTAAAAAATCAGCTTTTTTTTTTTTGGCAGATTTACAGTTTTTATTTGTGTTTGGGCCATGTTTATTTTAGGTAGGAAGGAGGGGCTTCATACTTCTGAACAGAACTTTATGCAAAGCTTTTTGTTTTCTCTTGCTCTGGAGAGAAGCTAAACTTGAAAAGCAGCATTGATAGGTGGGTGCTTATAGGAGGAACAAGGTTTGAAACCAGCTGTGTGGGATTTAATTTCATGAGACTCCAAACAGGGCTAATTGTAAACGGCTGCTTGGCAGTGGGAGTAAATATCCCATCTGCATTGCCTGACGCAGAGGGATCTTGCCTGCAAATCTCTGCCCTGGCTGAGAGGAGTACCGTTTTAAGTATGTTTCTCCACCCACAGCGAGTGGTTTTCACATTCCAGGTTCTCCATTTAAAACTTATAAAGCCAGTTCTTACAGCAAGGTATGGAGAACCAAGTCACCTTTCTCCCTGGCTTTTTGTAATTAAAAAAGCTCCTCTTGGACATGTTAGAAAATAACTGTCAGAGTGTCAGCTGAGCAGTAGAAGTCTTTTATTGTAGGTAACTAGACCTGGTGGGGAAAATCATGGATTGGAATCAAGTGCTGGTAAGCTTAAAAAGCAATTGTAAGGGATGTGGTGTCTTTGCTCTGTTATTTAAAGTGTTTTATGAGCAAGTTTCAATATGTTGGCTTTTCTGTAGCTTCTGTTATGATTACGTGTTGAATATTTCTTCTCCTTCTGTTTTCAGTCCCCCAAGGAGAAGGGGTACAAGATATGGGAGTATAAAATCCAGTTTCCTGCTGGAAGTTGGAGAAGCTGCTTTTTGCCTGGTTGCTCTTGTGGCTACCCCAGCATCCTCATCCCCCGAGAGGGCTGCTAAACCACATGTAAATGCCACAGAGATGAGAGGCCCCCTTGAGCTCAAGATTTTTGCAGATTTCATGAAAATGAGTGACTAGACAGCAGAACAGACCCAGCTGGGCAGTCACCAACCATATGAAATTTAATGAGAGCAAGTGCCAGATTCTACACCTGGGATAGGATAATTCTGGTTATATGTACAAATCGGGGGACAAGAGGCTGGAGGACAGCCCCATTGAAAGAGACCTGGAGTTTTGGGTTGATGGCAAGTTGAACAGGAGTCAGCAGTGTGCCCTGGAAGCCAAAAGGGCCAACCGTGTTCTGGGGTGCATCAAGCACAGCATCGCCAGCCGGTCAAGGGAGGGGATTGTCCCACTCTACACTAAACTTGGTGCAGCCCCACCTCGAGCGCTGTGTGCAGTTTGGGGCACCTCAATACAAGGACATCACATGGTTGGGGTCAATGATCTTAAGGGTCTTTTCCAACCTAAATGATTCTATGAAACTATTAAGAGTGTGACTAGAGGAGGGTGACCAAGATGGTGAAAGGCCTCGTGGGCAAGACTTATGAGAAGCAGCTGAGGTCACTTGGTTTGTTCAGCTTGGAGAAGAGAGGGCTTACCTCATTGCAATTTATGACTTCCTCAAGGGGGGCAGCAGAGAGGGAGGTGCTGATCTCTCTGGTGAGCAGTGATAGGACATGAGGAAATGGACTGAAGCTTTGTCAGGGAAAGTTCAGACTGGACATTAGGAAAAAGTTCTTCACTGAGAGGGTGGTCAGTCACTGGAACAGGCTCCCCAGGGAAGTGGTCATGGCACCAAGCCTTCACAGGAGTTCAAGGAGAGTCAGGGCAATGCTCTTAGTCCTATGGTTTAGTTTTAGGTAGTCCTGTGAGGAACAGGAAGTTGGACTCGATGATCCTTATGGGTCCTTTCCAACTCAAGATATTCTGTGATTGTAAGTTTGGTCATTACGACAGGTAATGGCCAGCGGTGAATCAGGGACAAGCTGACTGCTGTCACCTGGTCCATAGGCCTGCAATTGGAAGACCAGCTGCAGCATGCAGGCTGTGTGGCACCCTGTGGTGTGCAGAGCACTGAGGAGGAAAGGAGGAGAGTATCAGCATTTTTAGAAAAACAAAATTCAAGCAGTCTGTTGCTCAAGTCAGAAAGTTATGTTTGTGGTGATTCATCACAAGTCTCCTTTCTTGGTGTATTGCCATACATGTGACTAAAGGAGGAACTTTCCAAAGCTCATGTCAGCTTCTGCAGTGGAATGTAAATATGACTAATCTAATACTGTAGCAGTAAGTATCTGAGGACGGTGATGAGTCTTTGCAGAGGAGTCCTATTTGTGTAGTTACACAGCTCCCTTTAATACCCTCCACCTCATGAGCTTTTCAAAAGCTTACATTTGCTCTTTTGTTTTACCTGCTGTTTTTCCTTCATATTACATAAACTATGACAGTTACTGGGGACAGCCTGCTGAAGATCTGTCTCTTGAGAGCCTGGTATTTGAGCTACAGATATGGAAGGAAAACAGTGTAGACACTTCTGAAACATTCTTGAATTTGATTGTGCCCACAGGAACTAGAAATACCTGCTATATTGTGCTTTATACACAATATAATATCCACTTTATTTGCAATTATCTTTGCTTAGACTAAGAAAATGCTTATAAGCCTGGTTACTCTGGGTGCTCCTTAAAACTGTAGGAAGTGCAGCATATTCTTGCTGGCTTTTTCTTCTTGGATCCTGCTACTACCCTTATTCTAGTTCTGTAGTTTTATCTCTGTTGTCTGATTGTTTCTTCCCAGGTACCAGCTGAATCCCTGTTTCTAAGCCCCTCTTTTCAGGCTAAGTAACTGAACTTCTAGTTTAGTTGGGCCCACCCATACTAAAAGCTGAGCGAGTACAGTTGTAAAAGCAAGTACTTTAAAGACATATGAAGGTTTGTCATGAACAGTGGAGAAACAACCAGTCTTTGTTGGAAAAAGAGACTGCCAGCAATTCAGAGTGCATGTTATTGTAGTGAGTTTCATAAGCTAGATTTTGACATTTTCTGCTACCATTACTGAGATAAAATAATGTGTTTGAAGAACCTCCCGTCTTGCTGCATGCTTGGAAAACCGAATTGTCATTGTAGAACATTGAATAATTTTAGTCAATACAGAGTGATTTTTTTCTTTTATTAACTCTCAAATTTGTTTATTGCTCTCTGAAAGCATGTCTTATGTGAGACTGGTAGTCAGCAGTCTCAAATTATTTCTTTGTGAAGGTCATGTATGAAAACAGTCCCATAAAACAGCAATGTCCCTGAATGCACGCTCTTTTACACTGGTTTCCTCCTCTTGAGGGAAAACACTGCAGCTGGAACTATTCAGAGTTCTCAGACTATGTTTCATGGTGGCAGTGGGAGACTTCAAATATCCTCTTTTCTGCTCTGAGTAAAACTTCAGCTGCAGTAAAGCATGATGTTGAGTATATATGTGCTTGTTTTTCCCTCTGCCACTCCTCCTAAAAAGAAATAGTGCTCTTGAAATACAGCCGCCAATGTAACATTCATTAACTTATTGATACATCTTTAACCTCGAGGCAGACGGTGTTAACAGATGGTCGTGGTCCATCTTCTGGTTGCTGGTCTAGTAGAGAGTTTTCAGGAGCATGCATCTTCAACAGATCCTTTTGCCTGCCTTCTTAAGAGTTAGATTAAGACAGGACTTGCTCTGATATTTGTTAGGCATTCCTCCTTGGAGGACTCTAGCCTGAGAGTTATATGTACTTGACAAAACCAGCATACCAAAATTCACGTTTGAAGAACAACTATGCAAATATCTGTTTAAATTTTTCTTGAGTGTTTTGACCTTTCTTGCCTGTTAATATGGAGGTTTCTTGGTGCAGTCTAAACAAAGGGGTAACTTCAGAGGTAACTGAGATGTGGGTCTTAGCAACTGCTCATTTTACTGAGATTTTTAAGATTGTAATGCAAGATGATGTAGGCTTCAGATAAACAAATGACAGGTATTTTGCATTCTGTGAAGTAGTTTTTCATGAGCTAAGAATGTGAAAGAGCTTATGGTCTCCACCTGGAGTGAAGAACACCAAGTAAAATATCTTGCTTTCTATCCAAGATCTATACCTAATGACTTTGTCCGGGAGATTCTAAATGCGCTTTGTTCATGTACAACAATAAAGCCATGAATTGCCTCTATTTCCGTGAAGGGGTATCCCTACCTGGCTGTCATTCCTTTCTTCCCTATTAAAAAAAAAAAAAAAAAAAAGCCGGACACAACAATGCTTTATTTATGCATATAACTTCTGAATTAAGGTAGCTCTGGCTGGCTTGTTACTCAGTAGGTAGATAAAGTCTTCCAGCTTCTTTGGGGCGGAAGCAGTATATTTGAGTGTCTTTTTCTTGAATAGCTGCTATCTACTTTCATGCCTTTTTCTTTTTCCATGCTTCAATGAAAGTAGGAATGATGAACTATCAGAAATATCCCAAGCAGTTGTTATAGCTGTCCATTTATCTTACTAGCCTCTGCTGCTGAGATCACACTACTATATTCATGCTGTGAAGCTGGTTTGTATCATGAATATATTGAGTTAGTGTGTTTGCAGTTGGCTGGGTAAGCAGCAGTAACTCTAGGAACTGACTTAATACAACAGAAGAGAATGTTCTTTTTCCTGAGGGATGAAAATGAAATTTAATCTACCTGGAGTGGAGCGCCCTTAGTGGTGACAGCTGCATTTAGCTGTCTTACAGGAAGTTGAAGAAACTGCTCGAGATCATATGTGCTAATAACTTAACCATCTTTGTACTGTTAACTTTTGTTAGGGGAAAAGGTAAGTCTTATAAACCTGTGAAAATTAATTTTTAATGCCGAGGTATTAAATCATTATACGATCATATAACTTTCATACCAGCCTTTGTGCTCCAAGGCTCTTCTTCGCACTTGAATCTTGTAAATTCTTGTGAATTGGAAGTGTGCTCCTGTTCATTTTGTGGTTCAGTGGAAAGAAGGCTGGGAAAGAATGTGCTGTGGACAGCCCTAAGAAAGCGTGCAATAGCAAGGGCAAGAATAAAGGATTAAGTGCATTATATTGACTGTAGGAATATATGTTCTGGCTCTCTGGATCCTTTCTATAGAGACAATTTTTAAAATTATTTCCCCCCGCCCCCCCCAAAAAAAGTGTGGATGGTAATCTGGAGAAATAGAGAAAAATGTCTATATTCAGCCCTGACTCAAAGTATTCTTCTGATGCAGGAAGCAGAAAACATACCTCACGATAGATAAAAGATATATTTATAACTGTAACAGTGTTCTTACTTGTTGCTTTTATCTTCTACAGGCAATTCAGATGACTTCAACTTAGGAGATGCACTTGGTAATTATTACACTCTCACAAATTTTGGGAGGTAGGCGGGAAAATAGTGGCAGCTCTTCTTACTTGTTTGTTTCCGAGTATCACTGCATGACCAAGCATGACACCTTCCCCGCATAAGGTTTGTTTAAACCTCAGTGGAGCAATTCAGCTATGAGTATATCAAAATGTTGACTGCGTAGGACTCAAATTGTCTCTGGAAACACTTGGGGATTTCTCTGAAGGGGAAAATATCTTGCTGTATAGACTTGATCTTGTGCTTTTCATTGTATAGACACAGGCTTACGTTTGTCCTTCATGTATCTTCTGAACAGTGTATTAAATAGTCTTTAAACTTTTTTCTTTCCTAATCCTGACAGAAACTACAAAGAACCCTCTTACGCCTAAGAAGCCAAACCCATCAGATTTCGGTGAGATTTACTTGGCTAGTAATACTTTTTAACTTGAAGTCAAGTGTAGTTGTACATACTAATTTGAGAGCCTGAATTTTTCAATTTAGTGGCACAGAGGGTTGTGATATTTCTATAAGAGAAAGCAGTTCCCTAACAGCAAAAGGATTTCTGCATTTTGGAGTCTCCTGCTAGTGCTTTCACAAATTTACCTTGTTATTTCACGTGCTTAAAGACCCTGTAAGAATCCCTTCTGTTGGCTTTCAATCTGCATGTTTTGGCGTGTACCATGGTCACCAAAAGCAGCATGTAGTTTGTCAGATAATGCCTGGTTAACTCTCTGATGCTCTTTTGTGGGCCACTGTTGAATGAGCATGCCCTTATAGTCTTGGTGAAAACATTGTGAGGTACATTTTAAGTAAAAATAGCCTAAAACTAGTTCAGTTTTTGAATTACATTTAAAACTTCCCTTCTTTCTTTGTAGATGATTTAAACTTGGAACATGCTCTTCATCCTGGTAAGTATATTATATTTTCCTGGTACTGCTCAGTGGTACTTGGTGCAATGCCTATCCATCTTTTATTACCTAAATGTAATAAAGGCACTGAGTTGATTAAGGTAATGAACTGCAGATAAAAATAACTGCAGTCTAGTTATGTTTATTTACCTTCATTTTTAAGGGTCTGGATTACAAAAACCATGTATTTCACTCATTCCTTAGCTAAATCTTACTTGTTTCATTGCTGGATCTTCACTAGATGGCACTAATTCCATAAAGTATTACTTATGGAAGTAGTTTTAAAATCTGAAGTAATCTTTTCCTTTCCAGAAATAATTTTAGTAGCACAAGGAAAGATTAATCTGTTTGAAATAATATGAGGGAAGATATTCCTAATGCGCTTCAGCTCTGCAGTATGAGCAGCAGTAGAAATTGCAGTATTGTTTTCACTCAGCCTTTTACTATAGGTGCATCCAGTTAGGCAGATGATGTACAGTAGCACATTTCAAGTACCATCACTAGACTGTTTCCGCTATAGATGGCTTTTCTAATACAGGACATACAGCTGTAGGACAGTAGCACTCTTGACTGCTCTATTTGATTTAGCCCTTTGAAGTTTTTTCTCTCTTAGTCTGTTTCCAACTACTGACATTTGTGAAATCAGAGTTAGCTAATTGAGAAACAGTTGTCTGAATGAATCAGATGGTTCAGGTAGGTGAAGAGAGAGGATCTTTTACAGGATGGCAAGCCTAACTTGGAGTCTTAGAACTGTGCTCTGGAGGTGCCTGCCTCTTTACTTCGAATATACAGAGAGCCTAAGGAGGCCAGATCTGACTTGTGCTAGAACTGGGAGGAGGCAAGACCATGCCACATCAAGAAGTAGCATATAGAAGAAATAGGCCACTGGATTGGTTCAGCTGTTAGTGAAAACATAGTTTTGGAAAACCACTGCTGGTGTGTTAATTTGATGTGGGCAACAAAGACTGTGACAAAACAGTACCAAGATAATTACTAAGATCTTTTATACTCCTGTTTTGTGGCAAACTAAATGAAGCATCATTGTGGGGACCATATTTGTAGTTCTAGCGCATGTATCTTGTCTTCTGGGTTTTTTTGTTTGGTTGGTTTTGTTGGTTTTTTGTTGTGCTTTTTTTTTTTTAAGTGAGGTACCAGCCTTTATTACTGGTTAAAATCTGGTACTTTTAAAAGATGAAACAGCCAACTAATCTGTATCTGGTAGAAAAATTTAAAGAAGTTCAGCATTTGAAATCAGATGTGCAAACTAAAGTGCTATATAACACTTGGCGAGCTCTTCTGTATATGTTAAGTTATAGCAAGGGTCTGACATACAGGCTAATGTAGCATAAACAATTGCATTGAAGTACAGTGTTTAACCTAAAATAACCAAACAAATACAGCATTAGCTAATGAAAGAAAAGGAAGGTGACATGGGGAAGATAGTCTTTCAAGGCCAATATATGCTCTGCTTTTGGTTTCTTCACACTAGTAACTGTTCACTTTATTCTTATTTGTCTACAGATGACCCCAAGCCAGGTCTACCTGCAGATCCCAGAGACACTGGTAAGACTGACCTAACAGGAATTTCTGAACAGTAGAAAAGTATTTGTTAATCTTTCCTAGTCCCTTTCAAAGTTACTGTATTGTAGTCTGCTTTTGATCTCTTAATCTATTTCTTTTTTATCCCGAATCTCTCTTTTGTGTATAGATAACCCCAAGCGACGCCCAGCTACAGATTCTAAAGACACTGGTAAGGCATCTGTCAAAAACTCCTGACTCGTGACATGGTTTTACTATCTCAGTTAAACTTATAATAATTACACCTTGTTAATGTTCTGCTGTGTATGTCAGGTGTTGCACTGAGGGCTGAGGAGAAAATGTTTTGCAAATAAGATTTGCAGTGGTCTTGAAATTCCATAACAAACCCATTGAGTCACTTTCACTTAAAAGCAGGATGGTGTGGGGAGGAGGATGGATTGGACTTGGGGCAATGCTGTTCTTGGCTGCCTATACCTGTGTATTGGATTGAGTCCTTTAATCTTTACAAACCGACTCCCTGAACTGTGTACTTAAAGCATCTAAATTAAAGGTAAAGCTCAAAGTTAAATGGTTTTTGGGGTTTTTTTAGTTTTTCTTTTTAATGGTCTCAGTTAAGAAATACAGTTCTTTTGTAGGCTTAAAATACATGTCTTTCCCTGCCTGCTGTACTTTAGAGGTCTTCTCTGTCCTTGCCTAACTCAAAACAAAAAATATTGATTTGGATACAGCTGTGATGATGCCATTATCCAGGAATATGGTGGTAAAGGATCCTTACCTGAAATGCAAACCCTGGTCTTGTTCATTCTTCTGCCTGATTTCCAGCAGATATTTAAATTCAGGTCTTACATGCCTCAGTACAGTGCTTTTGCCACCCAACTAAAACATCCTCTGATGTATGCTTTTAGCTTTGGTGCTTGAAACAGATTTCCTTTGCATAAATTGAAGATTAATTTGGCAGCAGAGGGAAGGAGGACTCAGGCCCCATGAGGTAGGGTTCAGTGGAAATAGAGAGGGACTGGTTCAATGTCCTGCAATAAATCAGAGGAGGGAATTACATTTGGATCTTCCAGTTGCCGACTGTCAGACAAATACTGCAGCCACTGGACTGTGTCATGTTGAACATTCTCCCCTGCCCCACTCTAGCTACTGTATTTTTCAAGTTCAAAAGACTGGTTGTGACTTAGAAACCCGACTCTGAAGAAACAATCACAGCTGCAGCCTTGAAAAGAAATCGTCCTTTCCTGTCCATGTCCTTTCTCTGCTTTAACAGGATAGTGAGACTTGGGCTGTTCCACTTGAGTAGCTTGCAGGGCTTCTTGCTTGCTTAGCCTATGACTTCTGCAGTATCAACCTGCTCTTAGACGCTAACTCCTCTCAGTTGTTCAGATAGTCCAGAGACAGCAGTGCTGCTATCAAACTGTATAGTGTTGAGCTGAAGGGACTTGAGATTGGGAGGGATTTTGAAACAAGAACATGCTGTGACTATGATGCTGAGCCTGAAACCACAACAAACTCAGCTGAATGATCTAGTGGAAACTTCCATGTCGTCATATGCCTTAAGGTGTCTTTTCACTGAATGTAAAACATGTAAGATAATATTATTTTTATTTTTTATAGGTGGCTTTAATGATTTAGATCTACTCGATGGCAATTTACCAAAAGGCGGAGGTGATGGTAGTGGCAGCAATGGTATGATAGTAGGTTGTGCTTCATATTGATCCTATGGCTACCTGAGCTTTTGATAAAAGCTTGCTCACAAGTTTGTAAACATAGTCTAACTTGTAACTCCTTTGGTTCTGCTATCTGAAACTTAAGAGCCTGCTTTTCAGTTCAAAAGCAGTGTGTTCTGTCTCTACCAAAAAAACCCCCAGATAATTAAGAGGTAAAACTGGTCTAGGAACCTTCAGTGATTTTCACTGTTATGCTAAGAAAGATAGGTTTTAAAACTGAGATGTGAATGTGGTACTTATTTCAAAATTTACTATGAATGTAGTTCTTAGAGGCATCCAGGTGTTATTTTCAGATCTTCTGTGACATATGCTCAGTTTCTTTTCAGTTCTTGTGGTTAGGAAGCCCAGATGTGGACCAGAAGAAGATCCACCTTGAGTTCCCAAAGATTTCATCTGTTCCACAGAATGAATTGATCCTTAGAATTCCAAGTGATGTAGGTTGTATCTGCTCAAAACTTGTTTTGAGTAATCTGCCATGTCTAATAGTTACAGTGCACCTCTCTACAGAGGTTGTCATTGGGACCAAGATGCAGTAATGGTAATCATTAGGATGGGGTAACTCATCCCTGTGTGTGTTACTTCACGATTTCCAGGTCAGAGTTAGGTTAAGTATCTCGCTGTCATGTTGAGACGTGCTGCAGGTTACCGACTTCTTCAGAGAGTTGTCCCAGACAGAGATTACTGATGCTAATTTTTTGGGAAGCTTTCACCTTCCAGGGTTCCCCTGGGCAGTAACTTGAAAATTGGCAGAGGCAAGAAGCATCTGTTGAGACTTGTGTGGTGTTTTCATCTGCACAGGTTCCTGCTTCAGTGGTGCAAGTTGCATAGTGCCAAATAAGGACAGTATTTACAGAACTTCTGTCTCGTTTGCTAAGAGAACTGCAAAAATATTTAGTAAATGAGGCTGGGATTTTAGGAAAGGATAGTTGGTTCCATGGAAATGCAGTTGAATGCTACCCTGAAATTTATATGCTCTTCCTCTCCACTGAGTGTTTGGTGGTGGTGGGCAAGTTGATTAAACCAGGTTTCACAGATGTGCTGCACTTGTTTCATAGAAGTGCTGAGCACCCAAGGCTGAAGTTGGCATCACCGTGAGCTGTGCTTTGAAAGTAGAAAGTTTGAGCGCCAGAGAGTTTAGTACTGCATAGATACAATAGATGACTTGTAATTTTGCATGATTAATTGACAAAAAGGTTGTCAACTATGATCTGACTGTTCTTTAGACATGTGAAATCTAAACCTTTTGTTCATTTTTACAGAACGAAAGGGCCCAACTCCAAATAGTGGTGAAGAAGCTGAGGGTAAATGTATAAATTTATAAGTATGATGTCGCCTGCATGTCTGAAGCTCGTTTTCTGGGTTCTTCTGTATTGCTAATATTCTGCTGGAATGGTCACTGCTGGTAGTGGGTTTCAGTTTAAAAACTTTTGTGGAAGCTAGAATTTTTACTTTCAAGCTCTGCTTTCATAATTCTTTAAAAGCTCTATGTTGCAAATGACTCAAAAATGTTAAGGTCTCAGAGATGCTGGTGCAGTGATTGCATGCATACAACTTAGATTTGGCTATGAAAGGGTTTGGGTTTTTTTTAATTAGTGGAAATTACAGCAGGCATGCTGAAGTTGTTTAACAATAGGCATTGCTAAGAAATCAATGGTTATAAAATTAGAGAATTCACTTTTCCTTATTTACAAAGTTGATTACTACGGTTTCATGTAATAATATCGGTTTATTATTTTTTGGAAGTGTTCACAGGCTTTACTTTGAGACAATACAAGTTTGACATTGCTTTCAATTCTGAAAAATGTATACAAACCTCTTTTTTTTCAGCTTCTCAGGGAGCAATAGCGGGAATTGTAAGTGCTGTGGTTGCTACTGTAATTGGAGCAGTATCTAGTTTCATTGCTTACCAGAAGAAGAAACTCTGTTTCAAACAAAGCGGTAAGAATTCTAAATTAGTTCTGTTTTCTGCTGCCTAAAGGGATGCATTTTTGTGTTTATATGGGGGCTAGAAATTGGTCTTATGCATAGGGTAGTTTTAATAGCACAGTGAATCTGTCTTCACAGGGAGTAACCTCTCTTACTCATCTGAAACAGGGTGTCTGAAGAATGCCTCACCCAAAATTTAGACAAACTTAAGGCTTTTCATTTCTTAAAATAAAAGCACTTCCTGCTAAAGAGAAGCAGGAGACACTGCAAGAAAACATTTGTTCAAGGAAAACTGAGCGGAGACTGGGGATTAGACAATACTTTCATCCTGGAAAACACCTTGTCCTTTCTGATTTTGTAAATCGTGCCTTTGTGTCTTCAGAAGATGCTTGCCTACACCTTAGGTTTCTGACAACTACCCAGATGTTCATCCCTGAATGATTCTTTCTTCTGCAGTCATCTCTGCAGTCATCTTGATATGTACTTCCTTTCCACCTAAATAAGATATAACTTGTATCAGAGAACTGGGGAATTAATGCGGGTGATAAGTGGGAAGAATCTTTGGGTTTGTGCTTTCTAGTCTTTCTGACTGATTGATGGGAGACGATGGAGCAGCAATCCAGCCAGGCACTGCTGTTTTGTCATTTGGGAAGTTTGGAAACTGAGTAATACCTACCATGCATGTTAAAATTAACATGCAGGCAACACAAGGGGAAAGTCAACTACTATCGGTAGCCCAGTTTATTTGGTGCTGTTTCTTCTCTCAAATTATCTCTGTTAATCAACAGCTTTGAAGATAACAGAATTTGAATGCTAAATGTCTTTGTTTCCCAGCAGATGAAGAGAATGTGAATATGGAAAGCCATCGGGGAGTGCAATCTGAGCCACCTGGTAAGGGAAGGATCTAGATGAAAGATTAACTTTTTGGTGGGGATGCTATTAAATGCACTTTATTGACATCTAACATAGTGGAGAAAATTACTTGCACTGTTCTTTTTTGTTTCAAAAAAAATGTTTGTAACTACTATGACAACTAACATAGAACTGAATCAAGATGTCAATTCTGATAATATGGCCGCTCTTCTCCAGTTTTTTATTTTTTGAACAGATTGGTTTATTTCCTTGATGAGTACTTTAAATATAGGAGTTTAAAGAAAGTAAAGAATTGAATTTTCTCTGCAAAAATATTATTAAAGACAATTACAAAAACACAAGCCTGCTACTTTAGTTTGATACATAAAACATCTGACAGCTAATTGCAGTTATTACTGTATGTTTTGTCTGACTGGAATCTGATAGCTTGAATGATTGAGAGAGAACATTGAACAGAGAATGATTCTTATATTAAACAACATACATTCTTACATTAAACAACAAGTCTTTTTACATTGGTGACAGCTGTGAAAGGATCCCTTTTAAAGCAACAAACCCCCTAACAACCTCACCCTTCCAGGTATGCTTGTCTAAGGTACTTGGCTGATGGAACAGGTGATTATTTCCAGGAAATCCATAGATAGACCTGAAGGAAACAGTATAGGTGAAAACTTGGCCTTCTGGCCCCTCTGACTGGTCAACAAAGGAACACCCCCATGCTGAAGTTTGTTGAGTGTCTTTGAAACGCTGAATATTAAAGTGTCAAAGCAGTATAAATTTTAAGTGTATTTTTCTATGAGCTTAATCTAAAACCCGCAGAACTAGTTCTGGTTTTTTAATAATTTAACAAAAAAAAAAAATATTTATTTCAGGTATTTCATCAGTTTGCTGAAAACTTCCATCTGGCATATGATCCTTTTTATAAACATTTTTCCTTTAAACTGTTAAATATATAAAACTCTCAAGGATAAAACATTTTCTTGTGACTAGCTGTGAAGTCGGCTGTCCTCAGGATAGTCAGGAGCTAGGCAGGTATCCTCACTTCAGCTAGGCATTAGTGAAATAAGCAGTATTGTTCAAAGACCTCTACCAAAGGCCATTAACATATGAGTTGGAGTCAGGATATGCTAAAATTTTGGCCATGATTCACCGGAACTCAGGTGTGAAATGCATCAGATGATGCACACTTTATTTTAACTGATAAAGTAAAACCTGGGATGTTAGCGTAAATGGTTACTCATGCCTATGTATTGATGTCATGTTAAATCCCAAATTTCATACCTCTGTTACATTTTGCAGGCACGCATGAACACGTTTTGAGCCAAGAAACTGGGCAGCTGTGGTTGACATGGTGCTACTCCTGTTCTAAGTTCTGGGAGTCAGCAGACATTAGCTCTGCTTTTGGGTTTTAAACTGAGAGAGGGTAGATTTGTATTAGATATTGGGAAGAAATTCTTTACTGTGAGGGTGCTGAGACACTGAAACAGGTTGCCCAGGGAAATTGTGGCTGCCCCCTCCCTGGAAGTGTTCAAGCCCGGGCTGGATGGGGCTTTGAGCAACCTGATCTAGTGGGAGGTGTCCCTGCCCATGGCAGGGGGATTGGAACTAGATGATCTTTGAGGTCCCTTCTGACCCAAACAATTCTATGATTCTAATATAGTGTTGATGTACCTTCATGGTGTCTAGTTAGAAGCAGTCTTGAATTAAGCTAGGTCAGATAGCATGGCAGAACAGGTTTGCATTTTTAAAATTTTATGTAGACTTTGAGCTGCTGAAAACATAGGTAACCTAGGCTAGCACTTTCTTTCAATAATCTGCTTTTCCATCAGCTACTCAGATTGTACTCCCATTTCATTTTTGCACCCACAAAAATGCAAGTCTGCAACTGTGTGTTGGGTTATACTGCAAATGTAGATAACCACATCTTACTAGATCTGTGTAGCTATTTGAGTGAGAAACGTGGGGTGTAATAGCCCTTGGTATGCAAGGTACTGGCTACACAGAATCAAGCCTCTGCTTACCTGAATTTATCCCACAGTTTCAAATGCCTACTGAAAAAGTCTGTTTTCCATATATTCTGTTACATAGTAATACATAACTTAAAATGTATATTAACGTAGTGTACTAATCTTGAGTTGTTTTTCACTTTTTAGTTCAGCGCACACTTCTGGAGAACTAAATTAAAACATGATGAAGAACAGACCATTAAAACTGGATAGAAAGCCTGCATTCTGCCTGGAAAAAAAAAGAAAAAAGAAAAAAAAGAAGGAAACAAAAAAAAGCATAGTAAAAAAGCAGAGTCTGAAGTTGCATGAGAAAACAGTTCTTGTTTGAAACACCTCTGGGAGTGTGACTTAGACCTGAGTGCTTCTGTATGGTTAGCCCTGTGAAGCATTGTTGCACACCAATATATGGCCTTAATGACAGGAGTGTAGAAGTATGTTGTGCCTTTACATTCTTTCCAGTACATTGACAAATGGGTGTGTTTCAAGTACATTCAGTATGTTTAACTTTTCCTTACGTTTCCAAAAACAACAAGCAATTAATGTTTTGTTACACCATTGCTTTCAGGCAGTGCAAACAAATTTTTAATATACTGTATGCAGTGAGTGTACCAACCAAACAACTTAGTATATGGTGTGGGCACCTGAAAGCAAATGGCTCACTGTGTGTGGGTAATGGATCTGGATGTGGGTGCTGCTGGTACAGTCTCTGTAGCTGCCTGGATCAGCCACCAGGGAAGAGCTACTTCTTCTTGAGCATCAAAGAGACAAAAATTCAGAGTTTTGTTTTTGCATTTGTTATGTTGCATCTGTCTGGTACAGATTCAGAAGACCCAAACTAGTGTGCACAGACCGTTCATCCTTCCTGGCTCTTCCTGCTTAGCAAGTACTGAGCTGGTCAGATGTGGAAAAGCCTGATATGCAAATTAGAATCGTAATTAGATTTTGTACGTCTGGTGAGATTGATGCTTGGCAGTTGTCTGAATAGTTGTGGATGAAGTATTAGGGAGTGAGGATTAACATCTTCAGACTTCCATAACTGAAAACCTAACAGAAAATAATGTGATACTTTGACTTCAGAAGGCTTATCATATGCACGTAGAAACAGTACTACAGTTTGAAAGTACATAATAGCAAGACTGACCAGAACAACCCAGCCTCACTCAACAAGCATCCATATATAAATAGCATACGTGTGAAGAATGCTTTTGGACTTGTGAAGGATTGCTGTCGGGATGAGGACCTATGATTGCATCCTCAACTGAAAGCACTTGTGAGCTTTGCTGTGGCTCTTGAAAACATGAATCTTGGAAACATGAAAAACTGTGCAACTCATAACAATTGAAGGACTAAGCCTGAAATAATAACTAGTTCTGTCTGGAAATAATAGTCTGACCAGTCTTCTTGGCTTTCATTCTAATTGTTTCCAATTTTCATGCAATTTTACAATATTTGTCTTACTTATGTGCTTCAGCCACCTGGCAAAGTTCTACAGAAAGATGACATTTCATGGAATATCTTAGAAGTCATTGTGAATTTGGATATTAAACATGTAAATATATCCGTGCATTCAAATATGAATGTATGCCAAGGGTAATTCATTTAAGAATTTCTTGTACATGTTTTGTAGCTTGCAACAAAGCTTTACATAGATTGCAGTATTTTGTAATGGAATTAATTTGTAAAGCTCTTTTTGCCCCACTTCTGCTTTTAGTATAAAAGTGCTGAAATCTTTAAGTGTGTTTGGGGGTGGAAAATTGATTTTTATCTAAACATTTGATCAATGCAAATACAAAGAAATTAAATGTACTGCTTACCTGCGTGAATAAACAGGTATATCAGTGCCAAATGTAGAGAAAACAGAAACAAGCCAGTGTTTGTGAGGGATGGAATGGCAGGGGAAGCTCAAACTAGCTTTTAGCTAACTGGACTCTTAAATCCTTCTTCAGCTTTTGCAAGCCTAAAAATTACTTAGTAAAACCTCCTATCGACATTGTGATTTTTCTAAAAATAAATTTAAAAAAAAAAACCCACATGTTTATGTATTTTCCTTTTTAGTAGCTCTAGAAATACAAAAATTTTGGTGCTCTACCAGGGAAGAAATTTTCAAAGGGAGGTTGTCTTCTTACTCCATCAGCAATTCAGGTTTATTTCATACAGACTTTTTAATCATTTTAGAAGGAAATTAGCCGGTAGCAACAAAACTGTGAACTGCTTTCACAGGGTGCTTGCCACTGCCAAGTGTAGAGAAGACACCTGTCTCTGTGAAGGACAGGTATGGCTTCTGAAGAAGAACACCTGCATTTGGTGACACAGAATCTACTGAAAATACGCACAGCAACAGAAGCCTTAGTATGGGCAAACTTAATGATGTTTGTGTTGAGAAGAAAGAAAGACTGCCTGCTGCCACCTTGGGAGAAAAGGTTAAAGAGAAGGCTTGAATTTGGGGCTGTTCTTTTGTAGTCAGCAAGAATCTGCCAATTTATGGGCTTCTGTTACTTATCTGTAGATAAAATGTATCAGTTTGCTTATTTTTCAGTTATCGCAGTATTAATTGCTACACTGCTGTTTGCCTCACTACCTGTTGAGGTTTTGCTCTTGTGCCTTCCTAGCTCAACTGCTGTTGCATTGTGTAACTGTCCTAATTTGTTCGTTCTCACATTTATCGTGTCAAAAAACACGATCAGTTAACAATTATTCATCACCCTACTGAAGCAGGGTGCCCGTTGTGGCCTTACGGGCTGTCAGTGACTTTTAGATCCCAATTTAGGAATTAACATTCTGATTTCCATACAGGTTTTGATCAGACTGTGCAGTGAGATGAAAAATTACTGTCTTTTCTAGGTCTAAATTGCAAGTTGACTGCTGGTGAGGCACCTTCACCATTAAACTGAGTTTAAATGGATGGCAACTAAGAGCTCTGTCCTCTTACTGTGGCACATCCTCTTCAGTTTTTTCTCCAGTCTACCTCCTTTAAGGAGGAGTTACCTTCAGTAATAGGAGGAAAAAAGCAAAGCAGGATCTTCTTTTAGAATATCATATCGCTTTAGCTTCTACAAGGGGGCCCAGGTGGCAGTGAAAAGGACTGCTTGAAAAATGCTTTGAAGGTTTTCAAATGTGATGTCCATTTCAAATACTTATCTAAACTTATCCAAACAAATTAATCAGGCTCTGGAAATGAAAGCAGGAGATCCTTAAGTAAGAAAAAGAATGGCAGCTTTTTACTGCAGCTCCTATTCATGCTCAGTTCAATATCTGTGCCAAATTTTGAATGCTAAGGAAAACTCTTTCTAGTGCACTCAGCTTTCAGTGTACTTTGGGCTGAATTACAATCCCAATTGTGCATTTTGGTATTTCTCTCGCTAATTATTTTAGGCCACTATCTAAACTGTACTATTCTCTGTGTGGTTTTCACTTGACAAGATTATGAAACCAACCTTAACCTTTTCATAAACTGAAGAGATTATTTTCTTTTTGCTCTTTTCTGTTATGCAGATAAAAAAAGACACATTTGAAAGAAAATGAAGAGATCATTACAATAGGAAAAGGACTTGAATGTAGCAAAAATATATTTTTTTCAAACCCCTGCATTTGGAGTACTTTAAGAACCAGAAGGATAAAATACTGAAATGCATGTTCCTCCATCTGCTTGTGAAAAACCATTGAAATTTTAGCTAGTGTGTTGTAAATTATATTCTGTTCCCCGGAACTTGTATCACTGGTTCACTTGTGTATTTGGCTTAAATTTAAATTCATGTCTAATATTGCCAGTTGTTTTGATACTTTAATTAAAATATTTCTATTTTTATGACAAAAGGTGAATACTATAGGATATTAGTGGCTTTCCTCAGTAGTTCTAGTGTGTAATTTGGTTCTATTCATCTCCGATAGACTCATACAGCAGGTCACTCATGCCACAGAAAGCAATGTCTCACCTCTGCCCACAGGAAGGATGGGGCTGCAGCTGTGGTGAGTTGTGAATGTCCTCCTTTTTTAGCTTGTCTCATCTAAAAGAGGCCTGGTGAGCTAAAAGTATATGGAGTACAGAACAGAGAGACACACTGGCTTCATTTCTCCACCTATTTGCTATTTTTTAAATATGTGTTTTTTTCTTGAAAGAGCAAGTAAAAAAAAAAAAAAATTAGGCAAGTCATCTACCTTTTCAGGTGAGTATTAGGCAGAACTTTCCCTTTAAATAGAAAAAGATGAGTCAATGATTTCTTAAAGTGATAAAACTGCAATTTATAGTCACATGTAAGGCTTTTAAAAAAAAAAAATAAAAAAAATTGTTTACTTGATATCTTGAGCAATCACTTGCACATCTTCAACAGAAGGATCTGAGATTAAGAAGTTCCTGCGATGCTCCAAGAATGGAAGTAGGATAAGTATTTGAAACATCCCAGCTCCAGTGCTAGGTCCACTCCTTCAGTTTACTCTTCCTGTGCCGCCTTCATATTGTTTTTATTTAGCTGGACAGAGCAGTAGCTGGCTTCAGAGCAACTAGGTAAGGGGTGTGTCATCTTTAAACTTAATTTAAGAATCTTCAATATCCCAGTGAACTAGTATCAACAGGTGAGATAAAGCGTTTTGGGAAGACTTCACTTACAACTGTGTTGAAGTAAAACCTACTGAACGTTTGCGAGTTGCTTGGACTTGCCTGGGACTAGTACGCAGCTTTGCTAATTTCCTGTTCCCTTCAGGCAAATTCATCACTGATACGAAGATTAGCACGTGTGTGCCTGGAAAAAAAATAAACAGTGGATTTATGGGATTGCTCGTGTCATGCTATGATTCTTGTTTTCACTGGCTGACAAAGCCACCTCTTAAACCTAAATGTCCTTAACTCTTCTGAGATTGAGCAATTGGCCCTGACAGGGAGAATGATGATACATAAATTGAGCTTCAGAGGCTCTATTACTATTTTAAAAATAGTTGAACTTGTGATACAATAAGCCAGGCCTTTAGAAACCATTCTACTGGTTCAAATTTGGGGGGGGGAAAGAGTGCAACATCACCAGGTTTTATCAGCCCAATTAATGTTGCATTTGTTTTCTTGTAGTTAGCATAAAAGCATGAGTTCAGTGCACACACTATATCATATGTTCTAGGTAACTCCACAGAAACGCACTTGGGGCTGGCCTGTGCCCCATGTCAGACTGGGTCACCCAGTAACACCACAAGCGTGCAAATAAACCGTTCAGGGTATCGGAGTATTTGCTGCCCTAGTCAAAAGAGTTCTAACAAAAGCACCTGTAGCTTACCTCCTAGCAAAAGGGAGGGTGCACACCAGTCTCCGTGCTGGCACTGGGTGCCAGGGTGACAGTGGCGGTCCAGTTCATAGACAAGTTTGCTAGAGAGAGGCTATGATGAAACTGGATTTAAATCACACCAGTGAATTAAAGGTATGTTCATGTATGGGTGGATGCATGATTTTTGTTAATTTTCCAAAGCTGTGCGTTCTCGCACTCAGCACTATCTGTGATCTCTCTCCATGTAGAATATGCATGGATATTTATATTTAAAAATACAACTAGATCAATGGAAAAAATGACAGACAACGGTTACCTTGAGAAGATAAGCACCCACCAGGGAGCTGAGCATGCTGCAGTTAGTAGTCCGACATCCCATTTTAAGTTTATAAAATTAGAGGGTTTTGTCATCCCTGTGTAGACAATTTCCAAGTCTCTGTAAAGCAGATTATTGGCCTCCGCTTCCCTTGCTCGGCAGCTTGAGTTGGCAGTTAGGACTCTGACAGGATTGCCTGTATCAGCAGTTACTGCTCAGCCAAAAACTGAGCAGGGAAGCAGCGCTTTGAGGACAGAGTAGATCGGAGAGATTTTTTGTCAGGTAGGCTTCAGAGAGGGCCAGTCTCCTCTCACAAGCTGCTGGAGTTCCCAGAGCACCACACCCTGCTTTGAAGGCGAGGATGTCAAACAGGTTGGCTTCCCCACAGGGAAGGAGGTGGGTTGAGGTTGCACTGGCTCCCTCCTCATTGGGTGCTGCCACTGGTTCCGCCTCTCTCCACGCTCCCTGCCTGGGTGATAAATAGATTTCTCAGAGTGTGGATGGCACCTACGGTGCTGCCGATGCTTGGCTGTAGCGCAGTCATTTGCTTTTGTTACTTGCCTTGTACTAGAAGGGGGTTTTAGGGGCTCCTCTGTCTTCCTCGGTGCTTGAGTGTGATGGTGAGGGAGCTCTTTGAACAGAGCCACTGATTCCAAGCATCTCCCTCAAACCTTGGCAGTGCAGTTGGAACATCTGCCATCATTGCTTGGAAAAACACCACCATTGCAATCAAGGCACTGCTTAGAAGACCATGGGGAAATTCAGAAGTATCCTTCTCTTGTGCCTTGGCTTTCTTCTAGTCCATGTAAGAGGTAAGTGATCTTTGCTTTGGCTTATTTCTACTGTGTAATTATTAAAAATGAAAACAAGCAAAAAAAACCCCTTAACCCCAATCCCTAAAAAAAAAAAATGTGCTTGTTTATTTAGAAATACTTGCTGGTATTATTTTTATTTCTACTGTTTCATGAGAAGCATTCGAGAGTGTTTAGATAAGTACTACTGCAGTTTCTAGAGAGATACATATCTCTTGAATGAATGTTCGTAACAGCCATGCTAGTTGGAGTTTGCTTGTTATAATTTCTTATTTTCTCTTTAGTGTTGCTCCCCTAAAATTACTCACAAGTTTGGATCTGAGTATAAACTTCTTAACAGAAACTGTAAAATGACAGCTTCCAGGGGAACTTAAAGTTTCTAATGAGATCCTTAGTCAAATACTAACTTCATGTTTTTAGAGCTTTTCTTGGTTATTGATACTTTGAAACATGTTAGTTACATTGTAAAATCAAGTTCTGATTCAGTTTAAAGATGCTCATGCTTTAGTATTGGTGCTCATGCTTTTAATTAATTGGAAATTAATAATTTATTAACCTTAGCCAACATATTCCTGAATATACAGAATCCATACGCAAGCATATATAATTTTTTATGTGCAGGATTAATGAAGAATTGAATACATTTTGTACAGATTTTTTGACGAATGAATAGCAGTTGGGAAAATTTAGTCCTTTCACATTGAATCTCTGTCCTAATTTCTAACATAATTTTCTTTTAGTGAAGCATTCTGTAAAACTTTTTTTGATAGCAAACCAAATACAGTCATCTTCATGTGTATCTGCCATGTAATGTACTTGTAACCTTTTCTTTTTCATGTATTAGCATTACTTAAAAAATTTTCACGCAGTTATTTAACTGCAAGAAAAAATCAACCATTAACCAATAGTTCCAAAATAGCTGCTGCTGCTCATCCTCCCACCACCCCCAATTTAAATGGAGTCCCTAGGGGGGTCTTGCAGTGATAGGCAGTGAAAAAACCTTGCTGTAAATCAGTGCCTTAGTTCTATTTAAACAAATGAGGAATTATTTGGAGCCAGTAATGTGGCACAGAAACAGCAGAGCAGTAGGACTGTGCCGGGGCCTGCCCCAGAGTATGTTGTGAACCGCGATGATTCACAGGGTGTCTGTCATGTCACTGGCATGCAGACTTTCTTGTTCTGGAGGACTCTACGTTGAATATTTCTGTTCAAACAATCTGAGCATGGGCAAGCCAATTTCCATATCCTCTATCACTTTAATTACAAGGGTAGTTAGCCTAACTATCCTTGCTTTGCACATGTGCGAACTTAGAGCCAGTTCAGGCTCTGGTTTGCGGCAGAAGTCATTGCTGAAAGCTGCTGTGGGCTATGGGCACAGTCTTATGACTGTCGAAACTAATTAATCCACTTGGAAAACCAAAATTAAGTATTTTAAATCTATAGCAACAGCCACTGAATTTTGTCATCAAAGTATTTACCATGTTTCAGGGCATAATTACAGGAACCACTTCTCAGTCCTAATGAAGACATGCTATGAGAAAGTCTTGGTCATGCTGTTGAAAAACTGATCTAAGTCCTTATGGTAGGAATATCTATGGCATGATTCACCTATTTATATGCAGCCTTATTTCTTACCTAAGCTGTAACCATCTGTGACAGCTCCTAGAAATGACCATGCCCCACAGCCAGGTCAGATCGCATCACTCCCCCTACCATCTAGCATTTCCTTTATGTCCAGTTATCTTCAGTTAGTTGGCAAGACTACCTTGATGGCCACATCTCAACAGAAGTGTGGCATAACCAAGGACTACATTGCACAAGGAAGGTGAGACCTGATTTAATTCAGAAACTTACATGCTTACTGCAGTCTTCCATACTTTTAGCTACACCCTTTGGCTTTTGTTATTTCGAGGCTTAGGCAGGTTACATGAGGTGCCCCATGTAAGCAGAGCTGCAACAACTAATTTTCTGAGTGGCTTTTAGCCCAGTGCAAATGAAAGAAACTTCATAGAAACTTCTTCCAATGTTGGTTCCTGTGGCTCGTCTGTGGTAATTCAGCTTTGGCTGTGTCCGCACTGCCCATTTAGGATGTGTTAAGACACAGCTTAGATCCTAGTCCCCCAGCAACTGAGGTCATGTACCTGTTTGAAACATCTTGCAGGTCTCATTTGCACCATAGGCCTGTGTGCATACCTGCAGTGGGGAAGCAGTGCAACCTGAAGGCTCGCTCCTATGCAGAGCTGGAAAGCAGCTGAGACTCACTCACACCTGACTGCTCAGAAATGCTTCTCAAGTTCCAATTATAGATATACTCTACACATCCACGGTTTTTAAAACCAACTGTGAGATCACGTTTAGTCAGTAACAAAGACAGCCCAAAGGTTAATGATGTTTAAGACATGTTAACTTTACTGCATTGAGTATTGCATTCTATGCAGTTAAAAGGAGCAATATCTATTGCTAGCCAATAAACCACGTACCAGTGTCCAGCTAAGGCCTACAAAAGACATGGACTCAAAACTAATTGTATTCTCAGTTAATTAGCTAGACACTTTATGGGGAGAAAATTACAGACCTGTTTGGATTTGAGACACTATGTGACTTAGTTTTATGAATAATGTAGTTCTCACTGGAGTTAAAAGACAGAATGGGAGAGATGAAAAACACAGTCCTGTTTGTCTTATACTGCTCCATCAAGCTCCAGGCCCCACTGTTGCTCCGTGTGAGGTCCCTCTATACGTGCTGAAGCACTCGTGGTATCAGCAGGGATGTATCAATGAATTCTCCTGTTACTGGGTGCCAAAACTATTTCAATCCCAATACCAGAGCTGTTTTCAGCTGTAGGCACGTCAGTGCTATCATCCACGAGTGTGATGGCAGCTTGATAAGCAGACATACCTGAACTGGTTGAAACACTAACAACAGCAGAGTTGTTGCAACATGAGAGCTTGGGAAGAGCTAACAAATGGTGTGGTTACTCAGCTTCTCAGATTCACTTTTCAAACATTTCTGCCACATTGCAAGCCTGGTAGCAGTACCCAAATTGCCTGTTTTCAGTATGCATTTTCCCCTCATTTGCATCAGCAATTGTAAATCCTTTTCCATCCCGTTGAGGGTAATAAATAAACAAATAAACGTCATACTTCTTTTAAGATTAAAAATCAATACAATTGTTTTGATTAGAGCCTTCCTTCTTTTCCACAGTGGGGCTAACATCTATGAATGTTATGAGAAAATGCTATCTAAAATCTGGTCTGTAGTGCAATATCTCATGAAGGCAAACTGGCCATCCCAATTGAAAGAAAACATTTGAATGTGTTATGAAAATGCAACAGTCCCATTTCCACTGTATAACCTTTGCCTGTCATCAATTCATTTTTTTAAATTTATTTAAAAAGCTAAATCACAGCAATATATGTTCAAAGGGCATAAATGCTCCCGATTAAAGGAAAGCAAAGGCCAGAGTAGACACTAAGATTAGCAGGCAAAGTCCTCCCCTACTTCCCAGGTCTTGTAATATCAGCAGTGGAGGAACCAGGGGCATATACTGCACACAGGGAACAGACCTGAGTTAACAGCAACAAAGCCTCCCAGATCACAATCTATATTGCATCAAAACTGCAACTCTACCTTTCAGGTTATCATCTGCAAGGCGCAGAAATTGAGATACGAGCCAGATATTTCTATTCACAAAGACTGTACAGGTCATTTTGTTTCCTGAGCATAGCAGTAATAAAAAGATGGCTGGCTCTTTGTTCAGAAATCCAACCCAGATTTGCAGAGCATTCTGCACGCCAAGACTCTTGATTCCTGTTTCCTCTGCAGGCTAAGCCGCCAGATCCTCTTCTGAGTCTTCTGCTTTTGAAGTTCAGATAACAACTGATGCTCCATCACCCTTTGCCCAGGGTCATTCAGAGAGGCTTTTCTGTGCACTCCAACAGCACGTGCAGAGGCTTCTTCAGCTCTGCAAAGGGAGCCTAATTGCTTTTCTCATTTAGTCTAAATTAAATGAGATTGCAGCTCCTGAGACTCCACAGAGACTTCGTTGCTGAACAGACCTGCTTGCTGACATCCAGCAACTCTTTCCAGCATTACTCTTTTAAGGGAAACATGTTAATGCCATGAAACAGAGAAGATGCAGGCTTTTCTTCTTTGCTTCTTACATTTTAAACACACAAAGCAAAGAATGTGTACAAAGTGCCCTGATCGTCCACTTCATCTTGGTAGTATTACTAAACCCCTTGGAAGCAATATAAATAATTATGCCAATGGGCTACCATGACTTCAGGGGGCATGGGATTAGTGATACCACAGAATTTCTGAAACAAATTCAACTCAGTGTTAGTTACAGAATAGCACTACTGAGATCTGTGCTACCCACATTGAAGAGCTAAAGGTTATTTTGCACGTATTTTACCAGTGTACTTGGGATGAATGTGAGAGAAGGAACATTTAAAGACTGTGAGCAACAGAAAGAAAAAAGTCTGGCATCTCCGCGACCTTCTGCATTATCTTCAGCTCCCTCTGTTGTGTCTAAACTACCAGCTAGGGAAAATGTGGATTAGCCAGCTGGTACCAAGGCAGCGAGTGGTTACTCAGAGAGCCCAACACGCTGTTGCTTGTGCTACACTGTAGGGTTTCAGTAGGAACACTCATATAGGTCTCTTGTTCGAGCCTATTTACTTGTACAGTTCTCATACAATCATAGAATCACCATGGTTGGAAAGGACCTCAGGGATCACCAAGTCCAACCTTTATCCCATCATCTCCCTAACCACTCGACCATGGCCTCAAGTGCTTCATGCACTCATTTTTTAAACACCTCCAGGGACGGTGATTCCACCACCTCCCCTCATGTAACATGACTGCCGTTAAGCCTGACACCCTCAGACCAAATGGCTGAAAAGGGCTGTCAGCTTCACAAACCACACGGGGACAGAGAGAAGCTTTGGCTGAACAGTTCACGCTGTGGCCTAAGCTTTACTTTCTCTTGATACAAAGATGAAAACCTGAGTTTCAGTAAGATGTGCAGACATACAGTGCTGCTTCGTCAGAGATCCCAACTCCTTTGCTCTGCCTGTAATTTTACAGCACACACCAGCTTCTTCTGTATTCGCTCTGAAGCAAAATATAGGAAACTATACAGGTTTTATTTTATGTATGCAGGGCATATCACATCATGAAGAACAGCAGCTACCTTTGACCAGCTGTTGTTTGTCCACAGCAAAGCAAACACCGTTGAACTAGAAGATTTTCTTTCATGTTTGATGAGACCATGCTGCACAGATCTAAAGCAGTACTGCCCCTCTTGCTTTATTAATGTGTCTTATTTGCTGGTAATTATTTAAATGCGTCCTTGTATGAATAAGTGAGAGAGACCTTTTAATTTCCCTTCAATTCAAATTATAAACAGAAGTGGCCTAGAAAAAAACATGAAGCCAATAATCAGGTCCATATGCTGTGGTCTATAGACTGGAACTTAGACCTTAATTACAGATTTTAAAGCATACTCATTTTCTATCCCAGCATCAAGGGGTTGTAATGATAATTGTTGTTTATGGAATGAAAGGGCCATGATGGAAAAAAAAACCTAGAGTAGCCTCATCAGGAAATATGGATCATGAGAGTCTTACATCAAAGAAATAGTACCCGCTCATTGAGATTTTGTCCAAAGTGTCCACTCTGGGGTGTAAACCTTTATGTTCTCCCACAATTTTTCTTACATGAGTAATTTCCTTTAAACAAACATAATCGCTTCCTGAATAAACTTGGCCCAGTAAATGGGTATGTTCTGAATCACATGCCTAGGAAAATACATCCCATTTTCTCATTACAGGGGAAATATGTCTCATGACCGTATAATAATCAGAAATTATCTGCACAAAGAATAATTTACAGTTTCAGCTAAAAAGAATATGAAATGGGTCCCACAAGTGATTTCAGTAACATGTTGTTCTTTTTTAGAAAATTTTTTTTCTCATTTGTGAGTCATGCACTTCTTCCTCAGTCTCAGCCAGCTTCATAATGTTTTAAGCTCATTGTATTCACAAAACAATTCTTATTTAATTACACTGAAAAAATAATTTTTTTTCCTGTTTTAAATGACTTAAAATCAACTTTTTTTCCCCTTTCTATCTAGCTCACATTTTTAAGTTAGTTGCTTCTAATTTGTAACACAAGTAATCTCATCCCAATCATATGACTGCTAGCAGTGCACTGAAAGCCCATTAATTTAATTATATTAATGACAAAAGGATTTATCTAACACATGTTCATGTATGCATTTAAGATGTATGTCCATACACATGTATATACACATATAAAAACATTTTCTCATGGATCTTAGCTTCATTTTTAATACTAGACTGCACATATTAAATGCCTAAGAAGTTAGTTTCATTTGTCACATAACCTGACTCTCATTAGGCAATGTTCATGCTGTTTTGTCTGAATGTGTGTCATTTGAATGGCCACGGGCTATACTTATATGGACCCAGTGCAGGACTGAGACTACTTATGGACATGAAAATTTGCAGAGTGATGACATGGTAGCCTTTTGTCAGAAAACTTCTGACTACAGTTGTAATGACAAACAGGTAGCATCCACCTGCAGAATCCAACCTTGTTCCTCATAAATCCTCCTCAAAAACTGTGGGACCTTGGACCCTTGTGATCAATCAGCTACACAGCTAAAGGGCGATGGATCCATTTAACATCTATGTCACAAATTCAAACCACAGACAAAAGATGCTGCTTTCTCTATTTTAGTGACTGGATATTTCAGTCACATTTTCAGAAAAACTACTACGGGCAAAAGTTTGCGAACATTAAATGCACATGTGCCTGAGGACACAACTTTGCAGGGGACTGCCTTAGTAGGGTAAGATGACCTCAGCTCCATGATGCTTCAACAGGATCATAGAATCATAGAATGGTTTGGGTTGGAAGGGACCTTAAAGATCATCTAGTTCCAGCCCCCCTGTCATTGGCAGGGATGTTTTCCACTAGACTAGGTTGCTCAAAGCCCTGTCTAACCTGGCCTTGAACACTTCCAAGGAGGGGGCAGCCACAGTTTCCCTGGACAACCTATTCCAGTGTCTCACCACCCTCACAGTCAAGAATTTCTTCCTAATAACTAATCTATATCTACCCTCTTCCAGTTTGAAACCATTAACCCTCATCCTATCACTGCATGGCCTTGTAAAAAGTCTGTCTCCAGATTTTTTATCTGTCCCTTCAGGTACTGGAAGGTGCTATAAGGTCTCCCTGGAGCTCCTGGAAGCTCCAGGCTGAACAACCCCAACTCTCTCAGCCTGTCTTCATAGGAGAGGTGCTCCAGCACTCTTATCATCTTCATGGCCCTCCTCTAGACTCACTCCAGCAGGTTCATGTCCTTCTTATGTTGGGGGCCCCAGAACTGAACACAGTACTCTAGGTGGGGTCTCATGAGAGTGGAGTAGAGGGGCAGAATAACCTCCCTCGACCTGCTAACTACACTTCTGATGCAGCCCAGGATATGGTTGGTTTTCTGAGCTGCAAGCACACATTGCCAGCTTATGTTGAACTTCTCATCAGCCAACACCCCCAAGTCCTTCTCAGAGCTGCTCTCAATCCATTCTCCACCCAGCCTGTACTTGTGCTTGGGATTTCCGTGACCCATGTGCAGGACCTTTCACTTGACCTTGTTGAACTTCATGCAGTTTGCAGGGGTCCACCTCTTAAGCCTGCCAAGATCCCTCTGGATGGCATCCCTTCCCTCCTGCATGTTAACTGCATCACACAGCTTGTTATCATTGGCAAACTTGCTGAGAGTACACTCGATCCCACTGTCCATGTCGCCAACAAAGATGTTAAACAGTACCAGTCCCAATACCAACCCCTGAGGAATGCCACTTGTTACTGATCTCCACTTGGTCATTGAGCTGTTGACCTCAGCTCCTTGAGTATGACCATCCAGCCAGTTCCCTATCCACCAAGTGGTCCACCCATCAAGACCATGTTTCTCCAATGTAAAGACAATGAAGATGTGCAGGACAGTGTCAAATGCTTTGCTTAAGTCCAGGTAGATGACATGAGTTGCTCTTCCCTTATCTACTAATGCTGTAACCCCATCATAGAAGGCTACTAAATTTGTCACACAATCTGCCCTTAGTGATGTGTCTTGTATTCAAAGGAACTTACTGAAAGCTGGCTCAGTGTCTCTGTGGCAAACAGCAACCATAAAAATCTCCATAGTAGGGCAAGTGGCCTAACAAGGATTTCATATCACCAGCCTTCCACACATGATATTAAAAAGACTAATAAAAAGTACAGTCATTAGTGAAAGCAAATGTCCTACCTGGAAGAATCATGCCTGTAAAAATAAATGCAGTAAGTTTGAAATTTAAGCTACTATATTGATGCTTGGCTTTATGAAGTCTATATTCTCCCCTGTCTGGCTGCTGCGGAGAAATCTACTGTTAACTATGTAGGCCAGGTCTGCACTTCAGATTTTTACTGGCACAGCAACATGTGTTGGGTGGAGATGAGGGAATTTCATCCCAAGTAAGTCTGGCACTGCCAGCAAGAGTCCTGCTGTTAGTACAGTTCATTGTGTTAGAGCAGCTAGTATAAACATAATTTAAATAGGTCCTTTTGTGATATAAACTCTATACCCATCTGGAAGGCTTGCTTTCTCAGCTTAGCATTTTCTCATTTGCAGATAAGGACTTCTGTGGTTTCAGGCAGGAGCTTATAAGCATTTTCTCAAATTCTCTGTTACGAATCATTGTAGACCACCCAACAATAACCACTATTATAATAATTTTATTTCTATGTAAAAACAGGGATACTCCCAGAAGAAAGGCTAGAAGTGATGCCAAGAAATAGCATACTAGCCCAAAGCAGTAATAACGAAGATAACTCTGAGATAATACTTCCTGCATAGCTAAATGTTTTCATAACTTCATCCAGGTTAAAAAAAAACAACAAACAAACCAACAAGAAACACTCACAGAAAACCACAACTAAATAAAAAACCCCAAAGGAACAAAGATGTTTTCTCCCCACTAAAATTTTTTTCATTCTCATTTTCATCAGTGTATTTCCAGCTGTTTCTATTATGAAAGCTGGTCTGAAAAACAAGGCCATTTTTATATGTGGCAAATGATTTTCTTTCAGTCTGTTTGTTCTGTGAAGAAGCTTGAGTAATTTATTTTTGTTGTCATTTATCTTCAGAGTTCCCTGAAGTGACTGCAGTTCCTATTGAGCTAAATACTCTCTGAGTCTCTAATGTGTTTTTGTTTTTAGACCCACCATTTTGCAGATGAAATTTGGGCTGTTCAGCTATTTAACCGTCTGTTATCCTCCCAGATTAGATTCTTAAAATGTTTAGGTGCAGTCTCAGAAATGGTAATGAGCATTTAGAATTCTGCTCCACAAAATCTTACTCCTTGCAGTCATTTCATGTTATTATCAGAGGAAGTCGGGATGGAAGTCCAAGCAGTCTTTGGTTTATTGGAATATCATTTACCATGCCTCACAGACATACACATAAAATATGCCCATCTGTCAAGGTTTATGTTTACACAGCCAAAGAGACTTCAGTGTAGATTCCTGTCTTACTCCCAGTCAGTCACTGTGTGTCAGTGTCTGGTTTTTCTTATTACTTGGTTTATCATGATAATATTTTTTTTAAAAAACAACAATCTGAATAATTTCTGCAGAGGATTTTCAGGTTTTTTTTTTCTCTTCTTAAAATTTCTGTAGTTGTCTTCTATTTCTCCCTTGCTGTCTCAAAAGAACACCTCTTGTCTTTTTCCACTTTTTCAGTAACAGAGCAGACACACAACAGGAGAGGGAAACCCAGTTATTGCCCAGGAGAAGGACAGATGTTAGCAACTATTTCAGCATGCTGTTTTGTTTTGGTTCTCGTGCAGTTGAAAGCATCTGCATCATCTTGTTTGAATTCCATAATCTCTTTTGATTAGATTCCTCCTTCTATTTTTTTCTTTTCCCTAACTTCAAAGAAATATTATACCTGGAACTTTTCCAGGGTCTTCCTTCACAAGATGATTTTGTCATGTTCTCTTTACAGCATTAGGACCTCAGTAGCTGCTGTCCCTATCATTAGTTCCCATGTGTCATGACCCATAACAAAGGAGCTGGTTTGGTCAACAACTTTTCAGTGTTACAAAATTATTTCTGATGACCCACTCTGATGAGAAATGGTTTGAACCCTGCAGCCAGTATCTGCAGTAGCAGGGCTCAGGTTAGACAGCCTCCCTCAGCACTGAGGATGACAATCAAGAGAACAAAATCAAAGGACAGTCAAACTTAAGTTATTTGTGTTGTTGGCACTGAAGAAATGCTTCAGAAAAACATAATTTGACCATGCAAGTTGAGGCAATGCCAGGATGACAGCCTGCAGGTAGGTGTCTGCATCAGTATCAACTGGTCCCATGGCTGGGCAAGAGCATGGCTGTGACAGCCCATGGGCAGGAGCTCAGGGCCAGTAAGGAGTGGTGATGTCCTCAGGGCTTTGGCAGGGAATATCTTCTGAGTAAGCCACTTGTCAGTTTTATGTATTTCTGTATTTTAATGTATTCATATAAAAAAATTAATCTGTTATGGTCTTGGAATATTATCCACCTAAGGACCCAGTCCAAAGATTACTGGAGTTAGCTAGGTTGGCTGAGCGGCCAAGACAGGGGAAGGAGATGTTGTTGGGCAAGGTCATACTCCAAGATCAGTTCAAATGATAAGAGATAAAATGCTACTCTAATAACATGAATGGGAAAGCCTTATGCTGTTATCTGCTTTTCCTTTCCAAATACAGGTTTGTCATAGTATTTTGTAGCGACAGTTTTTCTTTAGAAGCCTTTCACTGTTTTGCATTCTGGCCTTGTTATATCTTTTCCGACAGACACCAGCTATAATTAAGTTCACAGACTTACATGAAAATCCTCATGGGAATCAAAACGTCTCTATGCTCCTGTGCTGATTTTTATCTGAGGATCTCACGGTGTTTTACCACTGATAATTAATCTTTCCAGGAGCTCTTTGACACAGGCAAGAGCTATTATTCAGGAACAGTGATTAATGTGCAGAATGCCATGAAGACAGACAGCACCTGTCGAGAAGAGAGGGCTGAGCTGAACCCAGAGCTGCCAAACCTCTGATGGCCTCTCTCTGTTCCTCAGTTTCCCTGCTTGAACAATGACACCTTTCTTGCTGTGAAGTGTTCAAAACTAACTGAGGAAAGCACTTCCTCGAAGAATTCAGTATTAAGCCTTTTAGACAGGATAATTAATAGATGCAGATCAAGAGGCTTACTTGATAGAGCACAGTAAAACATTTCTGCTTAGGGAAGCCATGGCACGTCATGACATTTTACAGGTTGGTCCAGGCTGATCTTGTATTTGATGTGCAAACACAAGGACAGTGAAGTTTCAGTCTGGGTGAATACTAATGGATACATTTTCTGCAAAGAGGTGATTCATGAAGGCTGTGTACTAAAAGAAAAGTGGCAGATTGTTGAGAGTGGAAAGTAAAACTCACATGAATAACTATGTTTGTTTAGTTCAAAGTCATGTGCTTCAGTTTATACAATTTAAACATTTTCCAGCTTTTTTTTTACCTGCTAACTTCAAAGCTCAGGATGCCAATTGCCCTGCTGTGACATTTAATGGTGTCATTGTCACCTAACACAGAACAGGAAGGGTTCTTTTCTCCCCTTTCAGATTTTTTAAGGTACAGTGAAAACTAAACTAGGTAATCATCTTTACTGCTGGCACATATTACAGGAAGAATTAAAAAAAAAAGTTGATTCATGTTACAAGTGATCACAAGCCAGGCTTGCCAGTAAAGCTGTTCTCTGAAGCTGAGCTAGTAAAACAATAATGAAGATATTAAAAGCTCTCACCTAATGATTCTGGCTTGCAAGTACCATGCTGAATGCTACTTTCAGCCGTCTCCTGCAATAGCTCTTATGCTCTGTAACAGGCAACCTGTGTTCTTCAAAGGCATGTTTGCACAGCGGCTGAATATGAGAGAGGAGCTTCTCTTTGTGCTACCTCAACTAATAGCTTCTTTGAATTAAATGAGCCCATCTTGCATGGTCATTCAGAACTGCATGACACCGGGGCAACAGCTGAAAGATTGCTCTGTGCCTGCTCCTGTTTGGATGGATTTTTCTTTTGCCTCTTACAGGTATTCTGGCTTTGTCCAGAGCCCTCAGACCTGGAGGTCATGGCAACCTGCCCACTGACTTAGTCTCTTTTTTTCTGTCACCTTCCTTCTAGGTCAACGTGATTTTGATTTAGCTGATGCTCTTGATCATCCAGGTAGGTAGATCTCCTATCCTTATTTTACCATGGGATTTAGACCTAATAATGAATCTGAAGTGCTTTCCCTTGCGGACAGGAATATGAAGTCACTAGCACTTAAGTTAAAGATATATAGAAGTGAGAAATGCTATATTTCAATGTTTCTGTCATAAAATTAAAAAGTTCTTTAAAATAAAAAAAATGCTTTGGGAACCTATCCTTTCATTTTTAGCTTCTGTCATGATATGTAAAGATTTATTGAATGCACTCTCTAGATTTGCAGATACCTTCTTTGGATAAGGTGAAAAAGTTTAAGCAGTTATTATTTATTGGTATTTCATTGTGTCCCACAGAGGATCCAATTACCAGGAAGCCTACAGTGATCAGAAGACCAACAAAGCCTGTGCTGAGTGAGTATTGAAGACAACAGGACATAACTGATTTTAGACATGTAGAAACTGTCTCCTTTGAGATTCTTGATCATATTTGCTAATGTGCAATAGCTGAGACCATTTCTGTGAAAACTAGCAGTCTTCTGTATGTAAAGTAAGTGGTTTTTTGGTAATTACCAATTACATATCTTGACTGCTTCCAGTAAGGCTTTAGAGCATGAGTAGTCACTGATGGCATTTTATTTCCTGAAGATTTTCTTCACACTTTTCTAGTCTGTACTGAACTTCCTGGGAAGTATAACAATGGGAACTGTTGCTAAAAATGGGTAACTGTGCTTCTACTTTTTTTTCCCCATGATCTTTTCTCTTAGCATAAATATTCGTGATGCTTGATAATGGACTTGGAAAAGAATCAGAAGGAATCTGGGTATTCTTTCTTCTCCCCATTTATATACTTAATATTATCTAGTATTGATTGTCACAAAGACCTATGTCAGAAAGGAAAAAAGGCTCTGAACAGCAGAGAGGACCAAAAGGTTTTAGCTGTAATCCTCAGGGTGACAAATGACAATTTCCAATGAACGCTCATTGTTGCTGAAAAAAACAACCCCCAAACAAGAACAAAACCACACATGCATTTATGATGGAACATTTTATGATAACATAGAGTTTTTTCAACTAAACTCCACTGAAAGATATTTCTGGCTATCAAACAAAATGCTTGAATTGGAAAATTCTAGATAACATTAGCCCACACAACAACTTTCAGTCTTTTTCTGGATAAACATTGCAGTAAATCTTAGGTACATGAAAGCAGTTACATTACCCACACAGTTCTCTGGCTCCCTCTTTGAATGAGCAGGGCAGTGTTTTGCAAATGTGGTAACTGCTAAATCCTGTAAAGGTTGCATTCTCCCTTTCCACTGGATTTTGCAAAGAAAGCCTGTGTTTGGCCTAGCTGAGAAGTAGCTGTTGTAAAGTATTGATAAATCATTTCCCTCTACTTATTTATCTGTCCTGACTTCCTTTATTGCTGGTGGAGAGAAATCAGCATGTCTAGGGATGGTTCATATCACCCTAAATGTGGATTTGTTCTCATACTAATATAGACATTTCTAGTAGGTTACTTGAATCATGCCCTAAAAGACTCTGTCCTTGGTTAAAGGTAACCAAGGGGTGCCAATATCTACAGCAAAGCTGCCTCAGTCAGGTGTAAGGAATTTGATTTTTAAGGACTCCTAAATCTGTTGGAGATATGACAGTCAGATGATTATCTGCCCTACCTGAATCAACTTCACTAATTCTTGGAAATTAAGAACTCCATGTTTTCCAGACCATTCTGGAATTTCTTTCAGCACTGAAGAGGATTGCAGGGAGTTTAAAATCAATTGAAACTAATTAATAAAAACAGTGTTAAAAATCAATTACTAGATTTGGAAATGTGCAGAAAGATGCTACAAAAGTATGTCCTTGCATCTGCCTGATGCTTCCTCTTAACCTCAGGGTTTCCTCTGTGTCTTATTCAGCCAGTATCATTGAGAAATGAGGCTGGCTGAGATGATGATGTTGATTGAGCTGGGGCCAATTACCGTACAGGCCATGTTGTCTGGGTATCATTTCCGAGACAGAAACCTCTGCCTGAGTTGAAGCTCTCCTGTAGGCACCTACCTCCCATCTAGTGTAACAAAATTCAACACAAAATTTAATGGAAGGAGAAAGCGAAGCTTATTTACAAAATCTCTAAATAAGCTGATTTTACCCACTGACATTCATCCTGCCATTGATTTAATTCAGCCATACGCTCAAACCCACATACTCATGAGCACCAAGATGTGTGTGCTCAGGTGGTCTGGTGAGCATCATGTGCAACACAAGACAAGGTATGCTAGGTACTGAGTCCTCATCCTGTCTCTGTGTTTTTTCTTGATCAGAAATGACAAGCTCTTTTATGGACAGACCTTTTATATGCTTTAGGAGTCAATCAGCTATTATGGAGAGGTTCTTTGCCTCATAATCTTGCTTACTTCAGCATATCTGAACCCTAGGCCAGTTTGCTGCCCACTGTCTGGTACCCCTTGTTTGGGGTACACAGACTGTGTCTACAGTCTATATTCTGGGTGGGCCAACAGGAGAAGTTGTGGAACAGGTGATATCCTGCAACCTTTGGCTTTAGAGTGCCCTTCTGCTTTTCCTATGCTGACAAGTAATCTGTGTTGTGGTCTTATTGGAGCGCAGGCCTGCTGGTTTTGACAGAAACAACACATTCCTCAATTTTACTGCTGGGAACTGTTACCTTTATTGCCTGTTCTTTTAATGCTTTGCTCTGCTATTTTTCTGGTCCCTACAGACACATGCATTTCCATTCGTATTTCATTCATATCAACCTTAGCATTTCTGCAACAAATCTCTGCATGAGCCCCCCAGAGTGAAACTAGAGGAAAACCCTCCTTTTACCTGAATTCTTCATCTCGACAATAAATTGAATCCAGATTGCAATTTATTGCTTCTTACAGTGTTAGTATTTGACACACAAAGGTATTTTTTAAATGCAGCTCTCTGCTGGCCCGGCACAGACAGCATCAACACCTGGCTTGACAAGAACGAAACAAGTCATGTAGTATGAATTTGATTATTTTTCTGTCAGAGATTTCCTGGTGACATGAAAGCATTTCTGAGTTGTTATACAAATGAGACTAGATACTGTGCAAAAGCAGGTTCCCACTCCCTCTGGATATAAAGAATACCTGAAGGCAGACTTCTGCACAGTGGTGCATTTGGATGGATTTGGATGGATTTTCTGGGGTTTTGGGAAATTTGACACAATTATAATGAAAAAAAAAAACCCTTGATTGAGTGTCTATCTAATTTTCTATGTCAATAAGCATTGGTATAAAAATTGAGGTAGATTTTGCTGTCCCTTCTGATTCATTCCAGCACTGCACATTTATAAGGAGCAAGAAAGGCATCCTTGTAGTTATGACATCCATCTAATGTATTTCTGCCTATTACTCAGTGACCTTTTAGAGCTCGCTGTCATTTCATACACATCCTAAAATATCACCCACATACTCATATCCACACCCACACAATGGAAATGGAGTTCCTCTTGTTTATGCATCTGCAGCTCATTGACAAATTGTTTATCGGAAGGGAAATTCCATCCCAGGTACAGCAAGACATGTGTACAGTGCTGAGGGAATAGCAATAGCCTGTTTATTCACTTCAGAACATGCACGTGCAGACATTTAAGTCTATTTTAAAACATTCATAGCTCAGCCAAAAAAAAACACTGTCTTGAAGCAAAAAATTTTATATCACCATGACCCTTACATAAATTAGTTGATTCAGTTCTCTATCCCTAGGTAGGTTTACTACTCCTCAGTATTTATTCTTGAAATGGGTATTCAGTTTTTGTAGTTCAACAAGTTACAATTAAGCCAAACATGCATATATCAGTTTTAACCACAGACATAAATATTAATAATTAAGTATATTTTAAAAATAAATACATTTCAGTATCTTAACACAGCTAATTTTATTTATGTCCTTGCAGAAATATTAAAGAGGTATTGATCTTGATTCCATTATGAGATCTATTCTGAGCTTATTTAAAGCAGGAATAAATATTTTGTATTTTGACTAGAAAATACTATATAATTTGTCAATTATTGTGTGGGCAAATATTAAATTCTAAAAGAATTTTCAAGAAAAGTGTAGTACCTTGAATTTGTGGAACTGACCTGAAGAAGATGCTTGTCCAACATTCAATTGTACGTTTTCTATTAAAAGTAACATCCCACTTCCCTCAATACTTGTGTGTAACTCCTCTACATCTTCCTCCTTTTCATTTTTAGACAATGATCTGCATTTAGGAGATGCTCTTGGTGGGGGTGAGTACTTCCTTCTTTCTTCAAATATAGTAGTTGTGGGTTTTCATAGTCTTTTTCTGAAGTCTGCCTAATTTGTGAAAAGAGATTTCAAGACTGTAGGAGGAACTGTAGTAATGGGAGCCATCACAACTCACGTACATGCATCCCTTTTGCCAGAAGCCATTGTGCAGGGTGGAGACAGCAGGATGAACTGTGTCTGGTTGCCCACTCTGGCAGCTTAGAGGCTGGCTACCTGCCTGAACTAAGTCAGCTACGGTTTATATTACCATGACAGGCTACCACAGTCATAGCTGGGGGGAGTACATACTGCTCATTCAGCCATGATGGTTCAGGGCAGCAGCCTCAGGCAGAAAGCTGAAGATGACAGGTAATGGCAGTTGTTCCTTCAGCTACCAAAAATGAGTCTGCCTAAGGTTAGGAATCAGAGGTAACATGGATAGAGAGAAGTGTGAGCTTGTTGTAGCTCTGCTGATCCCAAATCAGAAATGCAGGAAGGAATGTTTCAGATGAGCACTGATGGGCAGCACGTAGCTTAAGCTTGAAGCAGTCACAGAATCACAGAATCACAGAATAGCCTTGGTTAGAAGAGATCTCTAAGATCATCAAGTCCAACCATTAACCTAACACTGCCAATTCCCCACTACACCATGTCCCTCAGCACCTCATCTACGTCTCTTAAATACCTCCAGGCATGGGGACTTCAGCACTGCCCTGGGCAGACTGTTCCAATGCCTGACAACCCTTTCAGTGAAAATTTCTAAACCTCCCCTGGCACAACTTGAGGCCATTACCCCTTGTCCTATCACTAGTTACCCAGGAGAAGAGACCGACTCCCACCTCACTACAACCTCCTTTCAGTCAAGCTGTTGCAACCTGCTATAACTTTCAGGTATTTCTGCAACATCCAGAACTGACCCAGGAAGTATTCACCATACTGTGCTGAACTGTGTAGATGTATGAAATCCTCGACTTTGGAAATTCTTGCACAGCACTTTGTTTAGTGTGTTTAGAGGTATACCAAGGTTGTGGTTTACTGTAGAAAGGTTCTTGCCCACTGCAATTGTCTAAAATGCAAGTAGTATTGAATCAAAGCCTAAAATTCCACTTGAATCAAGGCTACACAAAAGAAAAATTACTTCTCAGCCCATTGCACAGAACCTCTGACTTATGACTCCAGTTGTAGTGGTCTGGTTTACTCATTTTTCATTCTTAGAGAATCATAACTTTTATATAATTCTTTCCCATTTCCAGAGCTTTCTGCATTTCCAGACTCCCTTGTGGCATTTCATGACTGTGTTTGGATGACATGTTAGCCCACACTTTATAAAGCTGAATCTAATTTTGGCTATAATTCCCATGTTTATACTGTCACTTCTTCCTGACTACTAATTGTTCCATTCCTGCAAGTTTTTAATGGATACTTTTATGAGAGGATGGGTTTAGTATGTTGATAACATTATTAATGAATAGCTCAAGTATCTTCACTAGACCCCATCTTTTCATTCAGAGGATAGCAAATGATGTTTCCCTCAGTTTTCATTTCTTTGCTCCATTTTCAGTTCAGGTTCTTAACTGACATTCATACATGGTATAATGGGATTAGTGATATGTACCTCATTATCAATAGTTCTGAAGACATTATTTTTTACTAGCTATGCCATAGAATATATCTTCTTATGCTTAGAGAAGACTGAAGAAGTGCAGCATCATAATAGAAATGAGTAACAGGATCAGTAGTTTTCTGCTTTTGTGTCATGAGTCTTAGTTTGTTGCACACAGTTCTGAAACAGAACAAGTCTCTTCTTCAGTTGAATAGAACTAATTTGGTGGTCTGATTCAGCAGAGCTTTAAGACTCCACCTAAAATTCATTGACTGCACTAAGTTAAATGAGCCTGAAGTTAAGCATATATCTAAACCATTTGCTGAATCAGAATTAAATGTTGCTCACAAACAGAAGCATTATATTTAGCAGCTAGGCAAGAAGACAACATGATAAAAGGACATCTGGCATGTATTGAAGGTGAAACAAAGATTTAAGGAGAGGGAGGGAAATTGGTATTTATTCCTGTGACCTAACTTTGACTTATTCAGAGCTAAATTCACTGTCTGGCTATGAGAATAGTTAAATATGCAGGTGAACTGTTCAGAGAAATGATTGCAAGAGGGAACCTACTCTCTATATGCAGAGCAACAGCCCTGGGCGTTAACTTGGGCAGGTTTTGACCTGAGTCAGCTCCTGCTATTCCAACACTGTACGTGCAGTTTGGAAACTGCTATTATTCATCAGACCTCCCACTCTATCCAATGCATCTCTTCCTAATACTTTGGCAAAAGTTACGGCCAAATACCAGCATAAAGTCCTAAACAACAAAGCTGAAGTCTGAGTTCATTTTGCACTGGTCAAGAGTAGAAAATTCATCATGAGTTAGATGAATTCAGCATCTGTTAGATGAAACTAAGTCCAGATCTTAGTAACACCTGCTGATGGTACAGAGATAACCTGTTGTCTCCTGCCCAGCCCAGAACACCAGCTTCGCTGTCGACTCCGCCGAACTGCACTACTGACACCTACAGTAAGACACTGTGCTTCCCAGCTGTCAGCATTAAACAATGTTAGCATTTGACAGAAATACATGAACTATTTTCCTTCAACATTTTTGTGAATTCTTCTTTCATTTTAATTTTGAAAATATTCCCTTTTTACTTTCTAATTAGTTTTAGTAGATAGCTATTTGATGATCTAGTGCTTGAGACTTATTAAGTAGTGACAAGGTCCTTTTCTTATTTCACTGGAGGAAAAATTAGAAATAGGTATAAAATCTCATGTTATCATACTCTTTATTTACCGCTCTCAGTTTTGCCTGTCCAACTACTTAACAATATTCATTATCAATAGGTGACATCTCAAGAAAACCTTTATACCCTCCTCTTCCACCACGACCGGGAAGCTATAGTAATTCTGGTAAGAATATTTTTTCCTAGGAAAATCTAGCACTATGACCTGTTCAGAGCAGGTATTTTGAATAGTTCTCTCTCTTTTTTCTTTATTAATAGTTTTTATCATCCCCTCCCTCCATCTCCCTTTTGTAATAGCTGTTCCTGACCCACTGTTTGGAGAGATTTTCTGAGTTTTAGTGTTGGTACCATAAAGCTTTTCTGTCTGCCCAAAATGTGGGACATTGACTCCTAAGTGTCATGACACTAACACTCATCTTGTTTGCCTTTTCACTTTGGGTATGTGAAGTGCTGGTGTCTGAACCCCAAGCCCTGAATTAAGGTTGACATATGGGTGGTCCCCATGGCCCTTTAAGGGGGCCATGAGTTTGCCTTTTGGCTTTCCTCCAAGGTGCGGCTGACCTTGTAAGGAAAGCCCTTGGGTAAACAAGCCCCAGGTGCCCTGCATTTTGGTGATGAGTGCCAGGTGTCCTGCTTTGGGGATAAAAGCTGGGACCACTTTCAGGAAGGGTTGGAGAGTCTGTCTGTGGAGTGGATGCACTTCACAGAGTTTCTTGTTGGGGAAGGACCTCCTGACTCCTCATGCAACTGGATCGCAGTCAGGTCTGGCACGTACAAACCCGGGCTTTGTGGGGAGGCAACATGGGGTTACCTCTTTCGTATGTGATCACCTTATTGTCTTGGTTGTCTCCCATTTTCTCCGTGGGTTACCTTGTGTAACAGAAATCCTAATCTTTCTCTTGCAGGAGGTTTTGATGACTCTGATCTCCTTGATGGGAAGCCTTTAGCGCCACATATAACAGGTAGTATTTGCCAGTTCTCCTTGCAGCTTCTCTCTAATTCTTGTAATTTGGAGCTGGCTGGTTTTGATTTAGTAGTAAACTGTTTGTCACTGAAGGTATAGGACAGGTTTCTGCTATTTTTATTTAGGTTAGTTATCCTTCTCCAAAAACCATGGCTTTGAGCCTGAAGCTCAAACTTGAAACGTTCCTAAACATCTTGTAGCATTCTGCATATGCCAGAACCTCGCAGGATTAATCCCTTTGAATTCATCTAGGACAGTCCCAAAGCATGGGGCTTCTGCTGAGAACTGAAAGTAGATGCACCAGGTTTATGGTCTTGAATTAAATTACTGATAAATCATATGATTATCTGGCAGTAGAGAACAGCCAGAATATACTGGCCTCCCACTCCCTGACAAACCAGCTTGATGTAGACTGCTGAGTATTATCAGTTTTTTTAGAAGATAATACTCTTCTCCAAAAATGAAGTCTGAGGAGGATGGACAGTTATTCCTCTGGCCAGCACACCTGCCGGGGGAGCTCCGCTCTCACAGTCCTGTCGAGCCGCTCCCTTTCACCTTCTGTATGAAATCAAATTTTGCTGAGTAAAAACTTTGTTCTTAAAACAAATTAAAAACATTTCTTGATGAAACGTCACTGTCTATTCCAGGAGAAGAAGAGCATAATTTCAATCATGGAGGAAACACGGGTATAGTAAATAATTTATTCTATAATTTGTTTCTGATTATCATAAAATAGTAAGAAAATATTAGCCTTATAAAAGTAGTACATAAAGTAAATCAGGCTTTAAGACATTGTTTTCAAGCCAGCTGTAATGTAACATAATTTCTAGTCCTCTGCTTAATTCTCTTTAATGAATTTCCAATGTTTCACCAAACAATTCTCATAGTTTGGCAAAAGCACACCTTAGTAGAGAGCATACTTAAGTCAAACCATTTCAGTGCCTCTGAAAAAAAATGTCTCTTTTTCCACAGACTCAGGATTAATAGCTGGAGTTACATCTCCTATAATTTCTGCTTTTGTAATATTAGTTGTTGGATCAATAGCAGCCTACTCCGCTTATAGGAACAAGAAGCTTTGTTTCAAACCACATGGTAAGACCAAATTGGTTTCTGGTTTTCCAAGTTGATTCAGTGCTGGAGCAGATGGGAAATTCAAATAATTTCAGTGGTGTCAGAAATAGGTCAGGGATGAGGGCGTTTGAGGTCATAACCTGGTGGATAGATGACGGCAAAACAGTGGATGTGGTCTACCTTGATTTCAGTAAAGCATTTGACACAGTCTCCCACAGCATCCTTGCAGCTAAACTGAGGAAGTGTGGTCTGGATGATCAGATAGTGAGGTGGATTGTGAACTGGCCGAAGGAAAGAAGGCAGAGAGTTGTGGTCAATGGGACAGAGTCTAGTTGGAGGCCTGTATCTAGTGGAGTCCCTCAGGGGTCGGTACTGGGACCAGTACTATTCAATATATCAATATTCAATATTATATCAATATAATACAATGTTTTGGATGAGGGAATAGAGTGCTCTGTCAGCAAGTTTGCTGATGACACAAAACTGGGAGAAGAGGCTGACACAGCAGAAGGCTGTGTTGCCACTCAGAGAGACATAGAGAGGCTGGAGAGTTGGGCGGGGAGAAATTTAATGAAATATAACAAGGGCAAGTGTAGAGTCTTGCATCTGGGGAAGAAAAACCCCATGTGCCAATATAAGTTGGGGGCTGACCTGCTGGAAAGCAGCGTAGAGGAATGGGACCTGGGGGTCCTGGTGGACAGCAGGATGACCATGAGCCAGTAATGTGCCCTTGTGGCCAAGAAGGCCAATGGCATCCTGGGGTGTATTAGAAAGGGGGTGGTTAGTAGGTCGAGAGAGGTTCTCCTCCCCCTCTACTCCAACCTGGTGAGGCCACATCTGGAATATTGTGTCCAGTTCTGGGCCCCACAGTTCAAGAAGGACAGGGAACTGCTGGAGAGAGTCCAGCACAGAGCCACAAAGATGATTAAGGGAGTGGAATGTCTCCCTTATGAGGAAAGGCTGAGGGAGCTGGGTCTCTTTAGCTTGGAGAAGACTGAGGGGTGACCTCATTAATGTCTATAAATATGTAAAGGGTGAGTGTCATGAGGATGGAGCCAGGCTCTTCTCAGTAACATCCAATGATAGGACAAGGGGCAATGGGTGCAAGCTGGAACATAGGAGGTTCAGTATAAATGTGAGGAAGAACTTCTTCACAGTGAGGGTGACAGAGCACTGGAACAGGCTGCCCAGAGAGGTTGTGGAGTCTCCTTCTCTGGAGACATTCAAAACCCGCCTGGATGCGTTCCTGTCTGACCTGATCTAGGTAATCCTGCTCTGGCAGGGGGATTGGACTAGATGATCTTTTGGGGTCCCTTCCAATCCCTAACATTCTGTGATTCTGTCATTTGAAAATTTCATCCTAAACAACCCCACTGGTCTGTAAGAGATACTGGTAATTAATGTTCTTCAGCAAGGACAAGTATAGGAAGCCATAATGTGCCCAGAAGATGGATGTACATCACTTCGTGAAGGAAATTACATGATGTGGGATTCTCTGTCACCACAGAGGTGACTGATTGTCATGGCCCTGTGTGTGGAAACCAGTCTGCGTGGCCCAGATCAGCCATGGGCAAGGTTACACCGGGGAGACAAGCTGGAGCACGGCCCAAGATGCCCTGGGGGAGGCTGGTGAAGGCTGTTTGTGCCCTCAGGGCCCTCTAGTCAATTATTTTCCTCTGCTTCTATGGCTGGGATGTACTAAAGCATTAGGTCAGTGATCCTGTAGCCCTTTGGAAATGGGGAGCAAGACAAAGGGGAAAGGCTGTCTATATGTCTCCGGGAATACAAGGTTCCCACCTGCTGCCTCAAAAGGACTGGAGCAAAAAAAGCCCAGGAGAGCTGGCAAAGGGTGGAAATCTGTGGTAGAAATGCTGCATGTTCAATCTTTATTTTTCAGGTGGGGCTACAGTGTAAACTGCTGAAAGAAGAGTTCCCCTCTGATCACAGGCTCCTTCGGTTGGTGACATTCAGCCCACAGATCCAACAATTTTTTTCTGCTTTTTCATTCTAACAAAAGAAAATCTTCCTCTACTGAGTGTTTTGTTGAGACATGGCAATCCTACTCTCTTTTACCTGATGTCACTCTCGCACCTTGAGTTTTACATCATCAAAAATGTACTTAAAACATCTAAGGATGGTATTGAACCATCTCACCTGCATTCATAAAGGTTGGATACACATTTTGATTCGGAAGTTATTTTAAACAACAAATAAATAAAGTTTAATATAAGCTAAAAATGGAAGTATTTTGGTTTGTGAGAATTTGAGTGATCAAACGATTTTTTTCTCTATTTTCAAAGTTAGCCATAACACTTAATCCTTCTGATAGAATAGGAATAAGAAACTTGCTGTTTCCATTCATAGATGTTGGGTTTCTTTAGTATATTTCTGTATTGTCTGTAATGCTTAAGGAAAACCTGAAGTTGTATAAGGGATTAAAAATGTTAATGCTTTTACTTTGTATTTATGTCTGAATTTTGGCAAAGTGAAAGGAGCTATAGATGGAAAATTCATTCTTAATTTTAAAATATAACATGAAAATAATATGTACATTGATGAACCACCGTTTCAAAAAAAATAAAAATGAGAGGAACACATGCTGATTGTATGTATTTATTTATTTATTTATTACTGAAATAGTGTTTAGCTCTTCACAGGAACTGGAATTTGACGTAAATCTTGTTTTTCTTCTTGAAAACTTAGGTCCTGCTCTGGGAGCCTTTAAAGGCATTAATCTGGCAGGACATGGGGTTTTTTTAAGAACCATATTATTCATAATTTCTATAAAGGGAAAATAGGTACAAAGTTTTCAGAATCATTTAGAATGAGTCTGTCACTTTGTTCTATAAAAACTATATCACACCAACTTTTAAACTTCATACATACACGGAGGTACAGTTGATAAAGTTTTGCTAGCAAGGCTGTTTACCTTCTTCCCTTGTTCCTTATCAGGCTTGCTGTGCTTTATGTATTATGTCTTTCTGTAGACAAATCTGTCAATAAAAACTAACACTTTTCCTGTCTCTCTGCCTTCTTTCAGTTAACTGAATCAAAATACTAGCAAATGAATGAAATGCAGATGAGAGCTCGCAAACTAATAGTATACTGACATAATTCTGCAATATAGCCATTTTAGCTAACTCTTTAAAGCACAGAGAAAATCTATGTGTTTTTATCTTCATCTTCTATGTGAAACATGTTTTTCTTACTGAAATTCCATGTAGATGGAGGTAAACATGGTTTTGTGTTTATTTGTTGAGAGAAAGACTTCATCTAAAAAGGTATTCTTTTCATAAAATACTGTTCTCTCTAAATTATATTTGAAATGGGTATGTATCAGTTGCTGAGGAGGCTACCATAATCTTTATTTTTAATCCTGAAAGTAAGAGATGATAATGCACATCAGTTTAAATATGGAAACATCTTGACAACATACAAATGAATGAGCAACTTCGTGGCTATCACTTTCAACTTATGAAAGATAACATATTTTTAATATGGTTTTCAAGAACACTTGGTATTTCTTTAAAAAATACTAATTTTCCACATTAATAGTTAAAACAGATTGATAAATATTTTGTCAGGTAGATATCCAGTTTTGATTAATGAAATGTTAAAGTGTTTTGTGGGTATCACTTCAGTTGTTCATTTAACAATGAAAATACATATTTTGCTTCTTTCTCTTGAAAATTTTCAATAAACACATACTGTATTTTATCTAAGATGATCTGAGTTTTGTTTGTTTTGTTTGTTACTTTCTGGGACATATGCGGGCTGATACCTTCTGTATACAAACCAAACTATGTCCCACTAGGGAAGGGAAAGAAATGCTTCAAATTAGAGACTTTAGGGGAAAAAAAAAACCCAAACAACAGGTTAAGTTTTGTTGTGGCTTTTTTTTTTTTTTTCAGGAGCATTTTTCAGAGAAATTTTTTGGTTTTGAAATATTATTAAAATTTATTTGAATTTGTTCACAGTATCTTCAAAATAATTTCTTACCTGTGTTAATATTATTAGCCAAAAAAGCAGAATCTGAGCAAAAACCATGAACCCGATTTGGTAAACACTGCCCACTCAAGTGTTTAACTCTTGTTTAACTCAAGTATGAAACTCTGGTGTAATTTCATCAACATACAACTAATTTACCAGTGTGCAGGCACACTTTTCAGTGTTAACTTCCCTTTTAACTAATATGATGATGATGATGATGATGATGATAATTTTATAATTATTGTAATAATTATTATTATTTCAGATAATTGGGGGTTTATGTAAGGAAGCTCTAATGTATCTAAATCTGCAGGGAAAGAAAGGAATCTGAACTGGAGGTTAGATCATCAGAACTCTAGCTCGTATTATTGGCTCTGACGTTTAAAATCTATTCTATACTGCAAAGAAGTTGCTGGCACATGAGTAAACCAGAAAATCAGCTAAATGTAGACATCACTTTTATTAATAAGAAAATGCTTTTGTTGATTATAATGTCCCACAACTGAAATAGATCTACCAGTGAAATTATCTACAGTAGTGATCTTGCTACTCATAAGCGTATTGTTTAGTTGATCTGTTGTCCTGATTTCCCGGGAACAGACCCATGGAAGGCAGGCCATGGGTAGCCCTGGGTTTCAGTCAGGGCAGCTGCCCCAAGCTGACTCAGAGGTGTATTTCATACCACTGACATTAAGTTTATTATAGAAAGAAGGAGTTTACTGAAGGTGAGGAGTTCCTTTTCCTGGGGTTTCTTCATCTTGGCCTTCTGCTCCTGCTTCTAAGGATGAGGCTGAGTATAAGCTTGTATAATTTATGTTGGTGATTGTGTTAGTTTTGTTATTTCATTAAATCTGTTTCTACTTCAACCCACGGGGCTTCTCCCTTTTTTCCCCAATTTCCCTTCTCAGCTGGGGAGGGGTCATCTGGTGGTAAAACAACTGCTAGAGTTTAGCCCTGAGTACAGGCTAAACGTAGACACCCGTCTATATAAGCAGATGATGGAGACATTCCCTGAGAATTTTGTTTCTGTGAGGTAAGTAACACTTGATTTCCTATGCATTTAATGTCCTTCCTTCCTTACGCACCTTGTCATTACCTAAGCAATGACATCCACTTCACCAGAGGACCTTTGGGATACTCCCAGCGTGTGAGAGAACAAATGCTGCTGCCTGAAATGGCAACACTGATCACCTGCAAATTGTTGGATGTAAAGGTTTGAATAGCTGAGTGGTACGTGCACTGTCTTTGGTGGCATGCTGTCTTAAATTCTTGTCCTCTGCTAAGCAGTTACAGGTGTTCACAGAGCAGTTTGGTGCAAAGATGCCTCAGCTGAACCACATCAGCCTAAAACTACCTCGCAGAGACACTGTGCTGCTGAATTACCTGTAGCGGTTACCTTGCTTCCGAGTTAATAGCAAAAACTTGCTGTGTGAATATATGTGCATTTATTTGTGAAAATATATATAGTGCCCTGAATAGGTAAATAAATATTTTCAGAGAGCTTGTGCTAAGTGACAAGTTATCAGGCTGTGTGCATGCATAGGGGTTGTGGTGGCTCCACAGAAGTTACGGGGTAGAATCCCTTCCCTCCTGGCGAGCCCTGCGCGGCGGGGTTACCGTGACCCACGCTGGTCTCGCCATACAGGTGCCTGCGTTTCCCCCGCCCATCTTCCTTACTCTCCGTCCTGGCACCTCAGTGTGCGTGGCGGGGAGGCCTCACCCACAGGAGGCGCCGCGGTGCCGTCGGGGCGCGGGGGGCGCCGGGCGGGCCCGGGGCAGCGGGCAGGTGCGGGGCCTGAGTCGGACAGCGTCTGTCGGGACCGAGCACCGGGCTCTGCCCTGCCTGCCTCGGGGCGGGGGAGAGAGGAGCATGGCTCCCGGGCAGTAAAGCCAGCGCCGGGAGCAGGGGGCGGGGTGGGCCGTGCTAACCCTCCCCAATGGTCTCTGCCGCTAATGCCGTTTCTCTGCTGCCGCGCAGAGGTCCCTGCGAGTGTCAGTTACCTGCCGCTGCGCTCCGCAGGAACGAGGCGAATCCCCTCTGGCGGTTTACCGGGCCCGCCGCGGGCAGGTGAGGCGGCGGCAGAGGCGGGCGCCGTGTGCCCGGGCCGTGCCCCTGCCCCTGCCCGGCTGGCCCCCGCCTGCCGCACGATGTCGGGTGAGTACCGCGGTGCCGGCCGCCGGGCTTGCCCGAGGGGCTTCGCCCGAGGGGCCGCCGTCCCGTTTGGCGGCACCCCGCCTCGGTTGCTCTCAGCGGCCTCTCGGAGGCGGCGGGACGGGACGGTGGCCCCGGGGCCTTCTCGCTGCTCGCACCCGGTGCGGGCAGGGGTCTCCGCTCCTTCGTTATCAGCAGAGTGCCGTGCTGCAATTAGCAGTCTCGGATTAGGATTTAAACCGTCCGTCTGGTGGGATGAAAGAGCATTTATGCATTCCCCTTGCACGCACGGTGGCCTGCCCGGGCCTGCAGGTGCTTTCCCGGTGGGTGCGCGGGGCTGGGGCGGGCCCGGGGGCCGTTCTGCCGTCCCTTGCCCAGCAGCGGTGGTCCCTGGCTCACCCCTAAAGCCATGAGGGACTGGTTTAGGGCTACCCGCGTGGGGTGGGTGCAGCTGCTGTTTCAGTTCTTGAAAATGGAAAAGGTTGTGGGCAGCCCCCCGAGGCTGAGTTTGTTGACGTGCAGGAAGGCTGTCGCAGCCATACCTCCCTCAGGCACGCGGCCCGGTGGGTCCCCAGTATGAAAGCATGGACGTGGCACCTCAGTGTGGGGAAGATGCAGAAAGGGAGTCTGCACGTTAGAGGACTGTGGGGGCGTTGACTGGATTTGGGGTTGGGGTTTTTTTGAAGGAGAGTAAAAAGACTGGAAACACCTAACTATCAAGTCCTCTGTGCTGTTTTTGGATTGCTTAAGCAACTATAACTCACTTTTTTCAAGCTGGTATGTTACTAGTTTGGGACTGGCTTTGGGTGCTGTACCTTACGCTTATTTGCATATTATAAAACTGTTGAATTTGATTTTTCATAAAGATCACTTATTATCTGTTGAAAAACAAAATTGTAGGGTCTTGGAGCAGAACGTAATTGTTCTTAACTGAAAGGTACATAGTAAAAGCTGCACAAAATGAGAAACACGTCCTCTTTCTGTAGCCTCCAAGATAACAGTAATAATCCTATCTACTAAAATTCAGTATTTTTTTAATAAAGGAAAAGAGAGAATCTGGTTTTGGATCAGGTGGAACTTTGTCAGACCAATGGAAATATTGCATGCTATCAAATATCAGTTTATATTCCGTTTAAAAAGGTCTGTGTAAAGGTGTTGGTTGTGCTATCTTCATCAGTAATGTAAATGTTTCTACTACTGGACCCAGACTGAAGAAGGATGGGAATTAAAATTGCCAGCTGTCATTTGTTTACTAGGGCAGGAACTGCCTCTTTGCTGAAAACTTGCATGATGATTTCTGATGGTGGTCTGACACAGGTTATTGTCTGACATCATTTGTTTTACCTACTTCTAACAAAATATTACTTGTCTGCTTTCAAGGTTGTGGGTGTCAGCTGAAGCAGAGCTTTCTGTTCCAAGTGCTGCTGACACAGTTGTGCTAGGTCAGAGAAGCTAGAAGGCCTGAAGATTTCTTTATCTTTGCAGTAGTCTAACATACCTCCACTGAGACATGCTTCTGGGGGAGGATGTGCAGGGAACTGTTTGTGGGAGGGGGAGTAACCCAATTGTTGTTAGAAAGCACAATGTGGGTTGGGGCTGAGATTTCAGAAAGGTGCTTTGGGCTCAGTGGGCACAGGTCCAGGCTGCAGCCTACCCAGCCTGCAGATTGTGTCTGAAGTAGAAGGGGGGAAGTGACAAAAGAGTAACAGATGGTACCAGGGAGAAATTTAGGAAAGCAGTGACACAGCATTGGTTTGTATGAATGGCAGTACATAGGGGAGACCTAACTAGCCTCTTGGAGCCTTTTAGCTATTGGTTTAGCTACTCTTATTTTTATGCTTAAGATGGCAATGTGTTTAGAATCTGCTTGTAAGAAAGTGCGTAGCACATGAGTCTCTGGTCTCCTGTTGCAATTTTGGAGTGGGCAACTTGGAAAATTTGAATTGTTACTCTGGGAGGCACAGCTAGAGCACATTTATCCTTTGTCTTTCAGAAGACAGACTGAAATATGTTTAAAATGCTGTGTTTAGTCGATTATGAGGGAAAAAAAACCCATATCCTACTTAAACTTGTCTTGAAACTGCGAAGTGCATGTGGTTCATTCAGTGCTACTTATAAATTGAGTCACCCCTGGTTTATCAGTGGGTACCTGGTGTTTGTTCATTCCCTCTCTCTTTTGTTCTTTGAACATCAAAGTGAGCATCACCCTGTCTGGTTGCTGGTGCAGATTCTCAGTAAGGCTTTTAGCTGTCCTGGAATTTGTTTTCAGGCCTGTTGAAGAATTTTGCATCAGACAATGTTGTCAGAGGTACTACTGCTATGACTAAGTAGCATAAGAAGTTGGTGATCTTGGCTAAAAAACTGTAAAAAGTTTCATATAAAATCACCCTGACTGTAGCGATTCATATAACTTCTGCTGTCTTTTCTGTGTTGCTATCTGTAGCTGCAGAGCGGGCTCTAGAATAACTTGGCAGTTATTAGCTTGAAAATTCTTGCTTTGTTCCGAGAAACTATTGTTAGGTATTAAAACTGAGCCACTACTGACAGTAATGATTTCTAAACTTGCCTCTTCATGTACTATGTGGTAATCCAGACAAGACAAATGAGCAGATTTATAAATTCATGTAACATGGTTTTAATGTGATTCTAATCATACACTTTCTCATAATTCACTGAGGGTCAATGGTATTAGCCATAGGGTTCCACAGCTTGAAAACAATTTGCTTGAAAACTTAATACTGTTCACAGTAGGTGTTGTCCATGAAAAATCCTGTTGTCATTCAGCACAAAGAATTGAAACTTAAACATGAAGTTGTACTTGACACTTAAAATTCACTGAAACTGGATTTTTTTTTTTTTAAATACCTACACTCTTGGCCTTCAAATTTAAAAGATCTAATCTTTTGCAACTTAAAAATCAGTGAAATCCTGTGTACATTAGATTTAATGCAGCTTGTCTTCGATTTCAGTTAAATGGGAATTCTCAGGTAAAGTGTTTACTTTCACAAATTTAGATGAAAATCTGGTCCTTAGTTTTCAGTTGTAAAAATAAAACACAGGCACAGAGTTCCAAAGAACTTCCTAAATGAGGCAAATCAAGTAAAACTTCTTCCTTGAAAACAGGGGATTAGATGAAAGAACAAGTAAGGATACAGTCTTTTGATTTTAAAGCCTCTATGGATCCTTAATGGCTTAGTGATGCCTTTGCATGATTTTAAAATAGCTAGGAGATGCTTCTCTCTTTGCACTAGAAATACTTCAGTGTTGCATGGTTTCAATCAGTAGTTCAATTATCTGTTTAATTATCTCTGTAATGATTCACTCCACTAAGAAGTGTATAATACATATCCCACATCTGATTCTCAAAAAAGACAATTGAGGTATTAGCAAGGGTTTCTTAGAAGCTTTTTGGCAGCTTGAAAGTTTGGCAGTCTGCTTCAGTATGGCTCTGGCCATAACTTTAGCCTCAGAGGTACAGGGCATGAATTCATATGTAGGATATGGTAATTTGCCATACCAACTTGCTGAACTCTTGAATGAGTAGCTTGTATATTTTTAGATGTATTACTTATCTAAAGATTCAGCTTCTGTAACTAAAAGAATTTGCAGAAGCAATAAGATGATTGTGTTCAGTTTTGTGGTTTTTATTTAAAACAGTATTTTAAGATTTAAATTCCTACTCACTTCACAGTTTGCTTTTTTATTAGCCTACCCCCCACATTCCCCTCGGTAGTTGTTTTATTACCTTTATTTGGCTGAAGATGCCTGTTGCCTAACACAAAAGTGCTTTTCTTTGCTAACTCTTTGTGTCTTTTGAGAATAATATTATTGCTAAAGTAGCCTTCAGTGTTGTGTTTTTTGTGGGTTTTTTTTGTTTCATTTTGGGTTTTTTTATGTATGCCTGTATTTATTTGTTTAACCTTTTGGAAAACAGCAGCAGAAGCAGTTCACTTGTACAACTTAAACCACTCCATGTAAGCAATTCCTTATTCTGGAACATTCATAACTTGCTTGAGCCATTATGATAATGGGAAATTTGAAAGCTCCTTTTTTCATTTGCTGCTTCTGAAATTGTAATCAAAAATGTTATTGGAGTTTGATTAGCTGAGGAATCTGCAAAGTTTGGATGGATGATTCAGGTTTTTTGGCCAAGTTTAATGCTACTGACATTCTCCTGAGGTGCAGGAATCGGATGCAATGTCAGCAAATGTAAAGTTTATGTGCTTGATTTGAATTCAGGTCTGGCTGAGATGAGTAGGAGGTAGGACAAGAAGGGGGGAAGAAGACAACACACCAGTGGGTCTGTGCTTTGCTCCGGATTTGGAGGACATGAAAATACTCAGTACCGGAGAGTTTGTCACTGGCACCAACCACACTTCATTGCATACCTTGATGTTAGGTTAGAGGTTTGAACTCATTCAAGTTGTCAGCCTCTGGCTGAGGCAGCCATGAAGTCATTTGTTGGGTTCTCTGCAACTCGTCATGTGAGATTCTTTCCTAGTGTCTCTCTCAGAGCCTGGAAACTGTATGACAGGATGGTTTTGTTGTTGTTATTCATTGGTTGTTTTAATTTATTTAACATAATTGCTTGTCTCATGAGATGATGGTGGTTCTAAACAAGTAGTTCAACACAACTATATATTGAAGCTCTGTAGAGCTCAGTGGAATTCCCCTTACCTGTGTGACCCACTCATTTTGTTCTGGTTAATTTTGCAACCTAGAAAGTTGAGGTCTTCCTTCTGCTCTCAGGGTGCTGTTCACCTTGCTGAATCAGAGGTTCTGTCTCTCCTCAGGGTAATGGTGGCTCTGTCAGAGAGTAGAGCTAAAGAAGCAGCCCATGGTGATACTGCCACAGGCCTGGTACCTCTACGAAATACATTGTCTGCTGCTGTACAAGAATGTAGTTGCTTTCTTTTTTATTGTAACTTTTTCCCCATGTGTTTCTTGACAATGAGAAATGTTCCTAATTTTCTTGGAGTTACCTGGGGCAGGGATCATTAGGTTTTGGGCGGTGTACCAATCTCAGTAGCCGTTTCTCTGCATTTGTTCAGCCAGCACCAGTTGCACCTATATACAGAGGACAGATCAAAGAAGAATGCCTCTTAGGTTGATTCAGTGAGGTCATGGAGAGGAGGACATCCTGTTTTTACCTTTAGCTTTTGGCACTGTATAAACAGGAACATTTTCCTCATTGGTTGTATACTGTTAGTTAAATGTAAAATCTAAATATTTACAGATCAGCTTTTTTGATTGATGTTGTGTTTAGGCAATAAGACTTGGGGGAATTATATGTCTAAGGCTAGTCCAAAAACTTCATACCTGTTATTAAGTAAATCAGGCAAGCAAAAAATAACAAAATTCAGAAACATCCATTCTGCAATTATGTTCACTGGATTTTCTAATCAGTTGTGTCTTCTGGGGGATTTTGGGAAAGAAAAGAGCTTATCACAGGAACTGCAGGTTGTTATAAGCTTCAGCCTGTTGGTTAGCTGGAGGAGGGAGATTGTAGGAACCTGCAAAAGAGCTTATGTTAAAGCTGTAAAGTGACTCTTCTGAATATTTGCTCACAGTAACGGATCAAGCCTTTGTGACCCTTGCTACCGACGATGTGTACTGCCAAGGTGCTCTGGTTCTCGGACAGTCACTGAGGAACCATATGACATCTAGAAAACTGGCAGTACTAATTACACCAGAGGTTTCCAGTGGGATGAGGTAAGGATTCATATAATTTTGGAGGTTGACAATGTGGAAGAATAGACAACAGCATGAATGATTTTAATAGGCTTCCTGTGGATTTCACAGCATTATGTCTAGAAGTTTCCCCTTGGCTAGCGATTCCTGAGATGAGTCCCAAATAACATTCATGATATCATTGTAAATCTAATAAGAATTCACTTGCAAAAGGTAGAACTCGTGGCTGGAAGTTGTCTTAAGCCCGTAAGTGGGAACATAAGCTGAAAGTTTAGGAACTAACGTTTTAGGGTCTTGCTTTTGAGCCGAAGTAAAGGCACTACTGTTTTTTTTCCCCCAAATGTTCCGCTTTTAGAAAGAGCAAGATACATTAGCTACCTGTAACATCAGAACTCTCCAAAAACCTCAGGGGATCAGTTTCAGATGACTTATAATACTGGTGCATGGCTATCATGATGAGAAATTAATATTTATTTTTTTTTTAAAACACTTTCTAATTTGGACTGTGGTTCTACAGGCACTACAGAATTGTACATCTGTTGAACTCAAACCCTGTTATTTGGAGGACTGTGTTGCTTATTAAAAGGAATGTGACATGCCATAGCTACTTAAACTCTTCGTTCTGCTATGGCTTAGTAGGTGTGCAAGCTCCTGATTTTGGCATGCCATGTGAAAGTAATTTGCAGTGCATCTGGCTCAGGAAACATATTTTCCCATTTTTGCTGTGATAAGATGTACAGAAATCTGTTTTTACAGTTTGGTTTTTTTTTAAGCATGGATTTTGTCAGAACACCATAACTTTCCTGAAGGAATATTGTATATTTTGACATTTGGGTGGCTACTAAGTCCATCAGTTTCTTTCATGCCCATTCAGTGGGGTAAAAACCTTTATAATGTTGTTGTTGTTTTTTTTTTTTTTAAAAATCAAGGATAGCATTTTTAAAGAAAAGTACATCACTTAACTATGCTTCTAAAAATCTGTACCTATTGTTAATTCCTTTCCAGTTAACACCTGTCCCTTGAAGGTCAGTCAAGCAAAAGCTAATGACTCCAAAATCTAGATAATCAGCACAGGCTTTTCTTTTTCTGTGTTTGTATGACATCCAGGACTTCGTAGTTAATAGTGTAATGTCAATAAATAAGCTATGTTTAAAAGACCTTTTTTCTTTTGTCTTGAAGGAAAATTACTTGTGTTGGTATCACCTATAAAATTCTCATGAAAGATATGCATAGAAAAAAGACATCTTCCTTGAAGTCTCATTTGAGTTGATTTGTAGTAGTGAGCAGGTATATATCGCTTGTTTTAAAAGGTGCAGTTTTGACAATGCGTTTTCTTGGGCATATGTGCAAACGACTGTGCTGACAGTGCATGCCACATCCTGTACAATGCACAGCAAACACAGTATGGTGTTTTTCTTCAGAGACGGTTGTGCAGGATGAAAGCTGTTTTAATTTCTGTTGGTGTTTCTATAGAAGTAACTGAGTATAAGTTACTAAGTAACTAACATTTTATTGTAGTTACTAATAGTAACTAATAGTTATTTAGTTACCAATAGTAACTAAAATAAAGATTGGTTTCTCCTCCACACAGCACCTGTCACTTTTGAGATATGCTGGCCCCATAGTGGAAGTGGTGATGGTTTATGGCCCGATAGCTGCCACTTTAGCAGACTGTTTACAAGGATTTTTTATTTTTGACTTTTCATTCGAACCAATCAGTCTAGTCTTTATTGTCATTAAAAATGTTGTGTTGTGTGTCACTGTTTTCATGCCAGAAGTGAACTCTGATGAACTTCTCTAAATTCCTTTTCTCTCTACTTCTTGTTCTGGTAGGTCTGTTCTCCACAGTGTGTTTGATGAAGTAATCGAAGTGGATGCACTTGACAGTGCTGACTCAGTCCGTTTGGCTCTGATGCAGAGGCCAGAACTGGGTGTAACCTTCACAAAGCTTCACTGTTGGACTCTTACTCATTATAGCAAATGTGTCTTCATGGATGCAGACACTTTGGTGAGTAGAGCGGGAGCCATGGAAACATTTGTGTGTGCCTTAAAGAGCTACTCTGAGTGTGGAATGCTTCTTAGTCAGGCAGCCTACTGGCCTATGAAGTGACCAGGTTTGCTGGTGACAAGGTTGCAGGAGCTTCAGCTGGCTTGTTTTGGCAATGCTTATAGTTTTGCTGGCTGCATAGAAATAAAAGCTGTTTTGAGAGTAGCCTCAGGACTGTCCTCAAGAGAGATCACAAACCCACTCTGTGCAAATGGGCTTTAACAGAAGTTTAAAATAGATTTTTGCTATAAACTTTTGTTCAGACTTATTCTGATCAGGAAGGCAGGCCATATTTAAAATGAAGGTAAGGTATATTACAATATTTAAAGGGAGCTTCTGGAGGGTCTCTGAGGGTCATGAGGTAATTTAATGGGATTTGTGCTTTTATTAGAGAAATCATGGGGGACCACAATTAATGTTACCTTATTATATTAAAAATAGAGGTTCTGACCCCTAGCATATTTTGCACTGCCACTGCTTTATGCTCTCTGCAAGCCTTATACTTGGCCAAACTAGCAATTTATTCCATTGGTACAGATTTGGCTACTTAAGTTTTAGAAAAACATTTCCTCTAACACTTTTTCATTTTCCTGCTGTCTCTAAGGTGCTTTGCAATGTTGATGAATTGTTTGATCGAGAAGAGTTTTCAGCAGCTCCTGATTCTGGATGGCCTGACTGCTTTAATAGTGGTGTATTTGTGTTCCGACCTTCTTTGAAAACTTACAACCTACTGCTCCAGTATGCTGCTGAACATGGCAGCTTTGATGGTAAGGGGCAAGCCATAAGGGATAAAGTGCAAGACATTAGATTCCTTCTCAGTAAGCTGTTTTTCCGTAGCTTCCATGCTATCTGGCAGAATAGAGGAAGGCAAGAGTTCTCTGGGATTTGCGTAATTGTGCCCCCACAAACATTTAAGGTGCAGACCTTTGCCTCTTATGCTCTACTTAAGACCCATTGACTTATTGGACTGTGCTTTCCAGAAAAGTGAGATAAAGGGACATTATGTCTGAGGACAGGAAGAAATTCTAGAAGAAAATATTAGGAAGAAGTTCTTTACTGAGAGGGTGTTTAGGCACTGGAACAGGCTGCCCAGGGAGGTGGTGGAGCCGCCATCCCTGGTGATGTTTAAAAGACGAGTGGATGAAGCACTTGAGGCTACGGTCTAGTGGTTAGGGAGATGTTGGGATTAAGGTTGGACTTGATCCTAGAGGTCCTTTCCAACCATAGTGATTCTATAAGTCTTGCTCAGTAAGTTTTAATTTTGCTGTCTGGTTTAGGAAAGAGAAATACAGCTGATCTTCAATCTTCTGCTCTGAGGGAGACCAAAACCCTTTCTTACTCCTTTCTTCATAGATTACAATAAGACTCCATTTACACTGAACTTGCATCAGAGTGGATCAGGTATTACTCTCTTGTACCTGCTCACATGGCCATATTGTCAAGTCCAAGTTGCAGTCCCATGAATGCACCAGTCTCACTCCCATCCTTGGATGTGAAATTTTGATGTAAATTTGAGTGTATACATAATTATGGTAATACTGTTTATATAATCTTTAGGAGGTGATCAAGGCTTGTTGAATAGCTTCTTCAGCAACTGGGCAACAGCAGATATTGGCAAACACTTACCTTTCCTCTATAACTTAAGCAGCAGTGCAGCATACACCTATGTTCCTGCTTTCAATCAGTAAGTACTTCTGACTGACTGTAAACCTCTGGAGTTTGTTAACAAACATTATACTGTAAGAGAGAATAGTAATGGCATATTCAGGTGATTATAAATTGCAGTAGTCACAAATGATATTATGTAAAAATCATACAGTAGATGCTTAAATGCAATATGAATAACTTGTATCTGGACACAGAGTCCCAGAGTTGGCTACACTGTCTCATGTGTTGTTTCAGGGAAGCTTTTCTCATGTTTGAAAAGATGTAGATTACTTTAACATTAGGTTCTGACAGGTTTACTTTGAAAGTTGTTCCCTACTTTCCCAGTCAGTTCTATGGCAAACAGTTGTGGTTTGTTTTTGTTTTTTAACTGATTTAAAACTCTTTCTGAGGTTCTTTCGTGAAACAAAATTTGTGCTATTAGTTATGATTTCAGACAACGCAGTTAGAGAAACTTTTCTGGCAGAAGGCAAGTTGGATTTAGTGTGTAATGAATTACTGTTACAGTTGCACAAAACACTCTTACTAGAAGGTAAACATAGGATGATGTATTTATTAGTAATTTTTAATATGGGAGCAGTAATAAACAATTTTGTTGATTCAGTGTTTGAAGTGCTATTTATGTGTTTGTGAACAGAGTATGCAGAAGAACTGGAAATGGTACTGCATGAGCCTGTCATTTTCCGTCATGTACTTTTCTACTAGAATCAGCAGCTGGAAGCAAATGTCAATGCAGCCTTGTGTTTTCTGTATGCTAAATGAGATGCCTTAAACTAGTAAGATAGAAAAATTATTAGTAAATATACTCATATTGAATGTGTTGCTCTTGCAAAATGTCGAAATTACCTCACCGGTGAGGGTAAGCACATTTTTTTAGCAGTTTATATAAGGCTAAAAAAGAAAATATTTAATGTACAGACCTGTATGTTTAATCCCTACAGTTTTGGTAGAGATACCAAAGTTGTTCACTTCTTGGGAGCGACAAAACCCTGGAACTACAAATACAACCTTCAAACAAAGAAAGTTATGCAAAATGGCACAACCTCTGAATCTTTTCATCAGCTGTCTTTTCTTGCCCTCTGGTGGAATATATACAGTGCCAGTATATTGCCTTTGTTAGAAAAACTTCAAAAGATGGAAAAATCAGAATCTGAGGAATGCAAGGTAACTACTAAGGAGTTAGTAACAAGATGTTGGAATCAGAAGAAAAAAATCTGAAAATTATGTGTTTGCTAGAGGAAGGAATTACATGGGAAAAACATAATATCTGTTGAATGGTAGTAGCAGTGATTGCTTCTAGAAGCATCTAAAGTAGCAGCTTAGGAAGGACTGGCTTTCCAAAGGTTTTCTCCCTGCCCCCTTCTTAATTGATGAAGAGTTTGTAAGGGAATGTATGTGTATAGATTCTGCAAATTAAACACAAAGTATAATACAAACTAGCCAGAGAATGTGATAATCTGGCTATGAAACAAGCAGACTCTTGACTTTTTGAAGCTGAGTTGATGTAGGTCATCTCACTAGCCCTTGAACTATAGTGAAATTTACCTTTTCAGAACTGCACTGTAACTTGCTTTATGAGGGTCGTAACACTGCCTTTGCAAATCTGATTTATTTGTTAATTAGATTTAGGATGTTATATACAGTACTTGGATATCATCAAGCATTTACTGAGCTCTACACTTTTTTTTTTTTCTTCAAAGGAAGTGCAGCAATGTATGGTTTCCATTAATAGAATAAAAAAATCTGTTGATGAATAGATGATTTCTTAGAGACCAGTAGCATAAAGTAGTGAGTAGGAAAAGTATGATTTTTAATTTTGTATCCAGACATGACAATTTAGATCACTCTTATGCATATGTAAATATTTTCTTAATGTTTTTTTAATATTAGGCTGATAGCATCATTGAACTAACTGGCCCATAAGATCAGTTGAACAATTAACATCAAAGCCACGGATTGGAATTTGGTTTGTTAACTTCATGACAAGTTGGAAAGCACAGGAAGGAATGTGTAGTTTTTGATCTCATGCTTTAAACTCCTTTAATTTTTAAGAAGTTGAGCAGTGAGGAAGTATTTCAGCCACAGTAACATGAAAGTGGAAATATGTGTTAGACTTACCTCCTGATGATGCTGGCATACTCACAAGTGCAAAAATCTAAATTATAACATACTGTGAATCTGGGACCACAAACTTTTTTGAATTTATTAATTAATTCCTTTAATGCTGATATCCCTGTAAGGAAGTGAAACTGTTGTAAATAAGATATTAATTTTCTGCAGAATTGCATTTCAGTGGTGACATGTTCTTCTTTTTATTAGTGCACTTTCAGTGGAGTTGAAATTGCACTGAAAAAGGTCTGTCCTTATGTGGCCAATTCACTGCAAACGCCTGTGCTTCCAGACCAAACGTATGAAATACATCCCACAACATGTTCACCTGAGGAACTCACTTTCAAAGCTGTAAGTATGTTGTTTATGACTATGTGTAGTAACAAAGTAAAATGATACACTGAAATGAGATTTTTTAAAAATTATGCTTCTGATCATATCTTCTTCAATTTAGCTGTAGCTATTGAATTTTCTTGCTAGAGTATTTATTTTCTTTAATTTTTAGTCACACACACATGATGTATCCAGAGGTCGAAAGAGTTTGCATTGAATTTAACAGAGATTACTTACTGAAAGTTGTTAGGTACTTAATAAAATGTGATATAAAAAAATTCTGTTACCAATGTAATCCTTAAGATATTAATACTCTTGTGAATTAATGTATTTAAAACTAGAATCCTTACTGTCACTCCTCTGTAGAAATATTTTTTTCCAGAAGTGTTGACTTGGAAAACAGTACCCCAAATTTTTGTGATTTGGGCAACAAGGTGTATCTTAGAAGAATCTATTGGTGAACGCTACCAGGGTCCTGTTTTTTTTGTCACTCTTCTTGTATTTTGATATTTGTATTTGGGTGTTTCTGTTGCATTGACTCCTCTTATTTTATGCAGGAATTAAGTTGGACATAATAGCACAATGCTTCTGCAGGTGTAAATCATTACATGTTGTACAATAAGCCATGCTACAGCATGGCACAATCAGGGGAAAATGTTTTAATGTCATCTGCTATTGTAAGTTGCAGACTAATCTCTAGTAAGATTAAGACAGTTTTGATTATGTTCAGTGCTTCATCCCTTTGGAATATACCCTATATTTACCCTATAAAGTAAAATCATAGTCATCTTTCCTTTCTTTTCTAATCTCAATGTGAAGGGGCTGAAGGAAAGTTGCAAACCTTCCAGCTCTATAACTTAACGTATCCTTTGCAAACAAATTATTCTTATCTTATATGCCTTATTCATCTGACTCCATTGGAAATGCTCAAACCAAATAGGGACGCATTTTCAAAGTGTTTGTGTGGTGTAAAAAAAATCACATTATTCACTTGGTGTCATTCAAATTTAAATTTATTTTTTAATTACTTTTAAAATCAGAAAATCACATTAATTAGAAGTTAATAGCCTGATTCTATCTTTACTTAGGAACACCATTACATTTCTTGTTGCTTAGCTTCAGTAGTCTTGTGGGATTGTTTTGGTTTTGGCAGAAGAGAATGAATGGGATCTGACTACTCACTTATGCTTTGATACCTGGCAAAGGCAAATATTTGGGGCAATCTACTTTGTCTCTGTTTTGGAATTCATTGTTCTGTTCTTTCTATGCATACAAAAAGCTTTTGAGTTATAGAGCAAGCTATTATCCTAAAATGAGATTTTTCTTGTTGAAGTATGGACTCATGAGTGTCAGCTATCTATTGTAAGCTAGCTTTCCAGGCTGTTTCTGTAGTCACCGAAGAATGACAGCCACTCTTGAATCTATTTTAGGATGAGATGAGCTGCCCTCTGAAGGTACTTATCCTAGATTGATTACAGTGGGAGCTTAGATTCAGTGCCATTTTGATAGCTAAAGCTAGTTGAGATGAATTTTGTCCTTGGTGATCACGTGTTTTGTTCCTTTTCCTCCCATCCACTTCTTTCCCCTACCCCAAGACTGAAATCAATTTGTATTGTATGAATTCTCATGATAAGGAAACTATGGAAAAAAAAATAAAAAATGTTCCTAATAAAACCTCAGTGCTGTATTTTAGCAACCTGTATGTGAAGCTGAACAAAGCAGTTCTCACGTCCGTCTCTCTGAGCCTGACAGACCTTCAGAACAACTTGTATTTCATCCTGCATTTCAGGAAACTGCAAAACTGGTACATGTGGCTTTCTGCATTGTACATCTGCTGATAACTGCATGCGTGTCTTTCCTGCTAACATCATTTTGGGCAATCTCAACTAATTATGATGCAATGTGCAAATAAATTCTTGAATCTCTTAGTTATGTAATTCCTTAACTGCTTCCAATACTAGGGCATAACCCCTTTCTATCAGTTACATTTCTAGTTTTTAAATGTGTTTTTTTTCCCGTGCTAGTCCCCAAGTAGTAAATGCATGGTGTTAATTTTAGTTCTCCAATATGAATACAAGCTAAGCTGTTTGGGCTTTTTTGTTACTTTTTTTTTTAACCTGCTGAAGTGATGTTTCCAGGGAAGTGAAAAACGAATGCACAGTGAGTCAGGCTTGAAGCATAAGCTACTAGGCTTACCTTGTGATCTTGCATAACATTTATCTATGAGTAGTGTGACAGCAATGCCAGACTTGGTGTTAATGGGGATGACGGACTGTGAAGTACTTGTATCTTGTAAGGCACACAACACAGCCATTTTGCTCATGAGGCCTTTTTTACCATTGTGAAGCATGACAGTGAAATAATTTAAGACTAAGAAACAAACTTTTAGGTGAAACGGTAGCTCCTGTGCATTCAGGGCCTAGCTAAAGTTCTTTATTTCTAAAAACACAATGATTCCTTGTCTTCTTGTTAATGGCATCCAAATCTGTTGATAAGGCTTGCCAATGGTAAATAAATGAATCTTTGTGCATTACTGCAGTTGTGTATTTAAAGCCTGAAAATTAAATACCAAGTATTGTTGCATATTTGTATACATAGGGGGCAAGCATATTCTTCAGAGGGTTTAATGTTTAAAGTAATGTACAGAGTGGGACCCTGGTAGGGGTACGTATGGAAGGATGCAGTTGCCTAAGCATATGGTGTTGTGTTGGCTGTTTGAAATACCTTACCTGGTCTGCAGGTGCAGGTCTTGCACAAGTCCTGTGCCTTATCTGCCCCAAATCAGCAGATGTAATGGATATTCCAGAGCATTTAGGTAGTTTAAGCCGCTGTTTCATGCCCGTTAAGTTTCATTCTGAAAGATTTTTATATTGAATTTGAGGGCTTCACTGGAAGGCTCTTCTGGTTGACTTCAATCTTGTTTATAACATGAGATGAGTTGTTTCCCTTGGAGCCTCTTGGAGCAGTACTGAAAGCAGGTTTTCAGTAGCTGCCTTGGTTAGTCCTTGTTATATTTCATCTTTATTACTGGTTATAATTGTTGAGATGTTCCAGTTTTGCTAGCATTAGCCAATCATGGGCACAGTTTTCTTTTACATGGTTGAAATTATCAATAATTGTGTCTTGCATTTGTGCACCTATGATCTTGAAGCAGGATTCATAATTTTGGACTGTCATTTAAAATGAACTCGTTATTGGTATAATGAGTAGTGTCAGTCTTTTGAATTCATTTATAAGGGTAATGTGTCTCTCATCTACTAAATAATACTAGTCTCACTGGAGATCGGATAAAACAGATGACCAAAATTTCTAGGAACTGATGTTCACATGAAAGCCTGTTGAAAACAAAGTTTGCGTAGATACATGGTTACACTTTATTGTAGGAGATATTCTACTCTGAACAGTCTGTATTTGTAATATTGTATTGTGGCTGAGTATGCCAAGGTCTAAGTTAAGACAAGTAAAATAAATGTTCAGTATGCTCAAAGATGCTATGACAAGTAGTAAAAGCATGAGAAAATGAGATCACATTGTCAAAACAAGAATGAATGTTTGAATGCTGTTTGTTTTATTGTTTTAACTGGGACTGTACAAAGCAGAAGTTTGACATATAAGGTTTAACTTCACAGCACTGAAATGAAAACAACCAAATGACTGTTTTCCTACTGTTCTGCTTCTTCCCACAGAATGAGGTTGCACATTCTGTTTCAGAGCTGTCTATTCACTTCAAACCAGAAGAACCAAGTCCAGAAGATGAACGGAGAAAATGGGAGGAAGGGCATATGGACTATATGGGGAAAGATGCTTTTGAACATATCAAAAAGAAATTGGATGCATTTTTACATTAAGATGGAGTGTACTGTAATGGCCATCACAAAGTATATTTGTTCTATAAATGCAATCCTTGAATACTTGGCTATCTCCACAGTTTATTTGACACCAAAGTTAGAGGTAGATATGGATCCTCATATTTTGGGGGAAAATTGACAGATACAGTCTTGTTTTATAACTGTTAAACGTGCCTCATCTTTATTGTTAGGTCTGTCTCACGTTCATTGTTCTCTCATAGTGCCTTCTGAAGTATAATGAATGATACCCTCTGACTTCGAACTCTCAAATTTATCACTTTTTCCTGCTCTTCCTTATAGCATTCTGGAGAAACAGTCATGAGTGTGAAACATGTTGGAAGTTTAGATTGTTTCACAAATTGAGATTATTTCAAAAGCACTTTTAGGAGATGCTATAAAACTATTTAAATGAAAACCTTGTTCTTGAAACCAAGTTAACACTTTCAAGGCCAACAGTAGTGTAGACTTCAATATGAGAAAACAGTAAGGAGATAAAATCCTGGCCTCATAGGATTCTACAACAGAACTTTTAAATTTAACTATATTTAGGATTAGAGGAAATTCAGACTTTGTCTGAGATCATTAGTGGATATTCTCTCTAATTATAGGAAGCCGCTCAGTGACACCAGCATGATGAAGAGTGGTGTAAAACTCTTAAGATAAACTGATAATGTATGTTAACATTTTATGTTGTTGCTATAGGATACTGTTGGTTTTTTTAGTATTATTAGCTTTCCTTGCATGTCCCGAGTTGTGTAGTCAGAGGAAGAAATGCTGACACTACGGTGTAAACCTTCTGGTACTTTATATCAATTTGTTTACAGTACTCCAAACTGCAGTTGACAAAGGCGTTCTCCTTTAGCATGGCTGCGTCATATTGCAGGCAATTTGAGTGCAACTGAAACCACAATTGGCATTTGTTTTAGTAAACAGGCCCTTTGAAGATCTTTTAAACAATAGCTCTGTGTGTGAACTAATAAATCTGAGAGTGTAGTTCCAGAAAAATCTACTGATGAGACTCCATTATATTAAAGATACTTTTGGGGATTGCCTTGTGAATTTGGATATTTCAATTTGACTAATCTCTCCTTGTTTGTTAAGACAAACTTGCTGAAAGAAACACTTTGAAAGAAAGAAGCGTGACAGACATGCTAATATGATAGCAGATTTGACACAGTTATTCATGATGCCACTCAATATTAGAATAAGAATTCTGCAGTGCTGATGCAGGACTCCAAACACATTTCAGTCCTAATATGTCACTGATTTTGGTACAGGTACACCTGATAAAATCCCTCGGGAGTTCTGTTTAAAAAGCAATGGTGTAATGTTATGCATCAGAGGGATTGGCATAGATGATAGTGGAGAAAAAAGCAGGGTAGGAGGGAAGGAATTTTTGGTTTTTTCCTCTATCAAAAAGCAGGGGGGAATAACTTGCACAGAGTAGGAAAGGATTTCCTTAAGGAAAGGAACAAAAGTTAAAAGGTCCCTTAAAAGAATGAAAATTACCTTTGAGTATTTTAGAATTAACTTCTAATATTCAAAATAATGGATTTGCTTTCAATTTAGTGAGGTATTTCTGATTTTATCTAGTTCTTTATTTCTCATTTATTCTAAGCGCTCTTAAAGTAGAAATCTCTTTGGTGGGTCTGCTGAATTAGAGCTTCTAGTTCAAGTTAGATGTTTAAGGTCTCTGAAGTCAAAGAGAGACATGTCCAGAAGATGATTCTTTTCAATTTCTCCATTGATCATAAAAGGACCCTTGATAGCCTGCCTCTCCTGGGTAGGTAACCTTCACATACTAACAAGTTAGGCACGTTCTATCTCTTCTCGTGTGTGGCCCTCTGCAGCACTATGTGGACATTATAGCAGCTGCAGTGTACTCTTACTCATGTGGCATTTGATCTGCTGATTATTCCTGTTTCTTAGTGAAACTTCTGAGAAAGTTCTCTGTTTTATAAGCATTATTGCTGATATAATTCAAACAGTTTTTGAAGACTATACAAAACTCTAGTCAACAATGTGAACGCTCGCTTTATGCAGCTGTACTTTTTACAGTAACTACTAGATCTTACTGGGCACATCAGATTATGGGAGAAAAATAACTGATGTGGAATCAGTAACTGAAAGGTTGTAAAATAGTCATGAATGTAGTAAAAGGAGCTGTCATGGGATACATTTGAAAGTGTTAATATGTAAAATGACACTGTGTGTGGATTATACAATGTTTTGCAAAGAACTGTAGTACAGTAATATGGAAATAAAATAGAAATGGAAAGGACATATGGAGTCATGTGCTTATCAGATGCAGTGTTGCAGGTTATGTTATGCAGGGGAGTATTATTTGTGACTGACTAGTTACTTTAATATGTTTTTTAATTTTATTAAATTGCTTTTGAGATGGTAGTACTACCTGCTGAACAGAATTAAAAGGTGTGAGTTATAATTATTTCTACAGACATATATAATTATAAGCTTTAGGACCTCTTGAATTAGCACAACAGTAGTTGGTTTGTTGTATTTCATGGAAAAGTACAGTGGTGGTATAAAACCCTGACTGAGTTCCTGTGTACCGTGTTCACAGTTACGAGTAACGTAGTGTCACAGTGGATTCTAGTGCAGTACTGTTGTCACCATGGTGTGAGAAGGGAGACTCTTCTGAGTGAATCCAGAATTTTCAAGTGCTGTGCTTCAGGCAGTATTCTTTGCTCTTATGGACATCATTCTGAAATCTTGGGGCCACAAACTAGTCTGGGGGTTGTTACAGGCTGCATGTTGCAATGAACCACAGGGCTGAGGTTTGCTAAGTTGAAACATGACTCGGAAAAAATCCTTACCAATCTTCACCTAGAATTTCTTCCATGTTAAAGTGTGGTATAGACCCAGATATTTTTAGGGTAAAGAAAGTTAAAAAATGTAGCCTTTTGGGTGGCACCCATTCCTCCCTAAACAAGGTATATTTTCACTTCGGCAATTTGGAAGGCACTGTAGAATAATAACCTCAATGAAATGTAAAGGGAAAAAAATGGCATGGTAAAATGAGACCCACCAAAGATCTTTTATCAGCTGGTGTGTGTGTGTGTGTGTGTGTGTGTGTGACTGAGAGTTTTGTCAGCATTGTTTAAGCCCTCGTGACCTGAGAAGCAGCTGTAAGGATTTTGAAAGGCCAGACTCTGACCTATTGCTATGTAACAGACTCTGTATTTAAAGAGGACAGCTTGTGTTTAAAACAAAACATGCTGATTTTTCTTCTGTTGTGTACTTAGAGTTATTCACAGCTAGACTTAGAGTAATTTTATTTGCCATACAACAATTTTATTGGGTGCTCCTCATGTCTAAACAGGAGATAGTGTGGGTGTGCCACAAGGAAAATTCTTGAAAATTTTAGACATGTGGGTTAATGCACTTTCGTAGCCTACAGGAAAAGGATATTGTTGTTCTTGAAATATCTCTTCACTTTCTGCCTGGTATCTTGTGAGGACCTTTCCAACTTGGTTGCTCTTGGGAAAGAAGTTTTCTTTGTCTCTCTAGTTCAGTCAGCTCACATCAGTTGTTTCATAAGGCTGGTATTTGAAAAAAATGCTTAGTTGTTTTTTTTTTTAACCTTGATTTTCCTGTCCATGAGTGGGAGGCTGGGTTAGTAGCAGGTGGCTTTATACATTTGCATGTCTACCTGTTCAACAGAAACAAGTCTGCAGCACACCTATTTATTCCTTAATGGGTCTGATTCTGTTGTCTTGCTAATCTAAACTGCTTTGATACGTATGACTCTGAAAATAAAATGAGATGGGCTTGTCTTTTTAATTCACACCTCTAATATTTTTACCTTTGTGTAAAGGTATTTAGGTCAGTCAATGGAAAAAAATGTTTTATATATTTGATTGCTTTTTCCCCCCCAGTTTTCTGTTCATCATTTTAAGATTTTATTTCTGTTTGGTTTTTGGTTTGTTTGTTTGTTTGTTTGTTTTTTTAAAAAAAATCAGCCCTGTAATGGGATTAAATGCATAGCAGTGAATTCTTAAGTAGTCTGCAAAAATACATGTCAGTTAATAATAGTCATGGAAATAGCCTGTATTTTCAGTCTATTGGTTACAAAATGCTTCAGCTGAAATTCTGTTCATTCTGAGTTGGCTGGCTCATAAATAAGTTTCTTTGGTGCTGACAGTTAAAAGGAGCAACACTCAAGCAATACATTGCAGTGTGGTATGGACTTTCAACAGCGTGCCATAATTGTAGCAAAGGTAGTTAAAAAAATACAGTGTTATATAATTTACTTTAAAACAGTATAAAAACTAATTGTTAGAAGAATGGCAATGATATACTATGAATACAGGAAAAAAACCTACAGTTGCAAGCATTTTTCCCGAGTTTTACTTTGTCTGTTGTCAGAACCTTTTTGACTAAGAAACTGGAGGCAAAAAAAATAAAACTCCAAGACAGCCAGGTTTCAACTTGTGATTATTTTAATACTTTCCCCACTTCAGAAAATGTAATGTTAACTGCTTTGGAATAGTGGTTGTTCCCTTTTATGGTACTGTACCATGTGGGTACAGTATGGGGTACTGAACCATGATAAATGTATGTGGTATTCCTTTAAATGTGTTATATCAGAAACAAGTGATTTGTTTTATTTTAGAGAACTATGATTTTCAAAGCCTTCTCATAGTATTAGATACTTGGAACAAAACTGATTGCATGTGATGGGTGGGTACCTGTTTTATGTTTTGTTTAGTTTCAGGACTAACTTTTTTTTTTTTAAACCTTCTTAAATTCTTTGTGTTTTCAAACCTTTTACTTACAGCTTTTAGACAAATTGCAGAACAGAAACCAGTGTTGTTTGGAACCTGTAAGATCCCCATTTATCTCAGAAAAGTAGGTGATGGGGTTTTTTTAATTTTTTTTTTCTTTCAAAAAAATCTTAGTAATGCAGTAGTACAGCAATTTAAAGACAAACTAGGTTTTAAATAAATTTTATTTTTACAGAGTTGTTTAGATGTAACATTACAAACAAAACATTGTACAAAAATCCTCCAATATTTTATTCACACTAGATATGTGTGTGTGTATTTTAGCCTACAGTCTGGTGGTGAGCAAAATTTTTTTGATATTTACACCTTTTTGGTCATTTCTGTAAATGCTTCTCAAATATACTCAGGAATTTCAAGCTGGACAAACTGAGCTCAAAGTGCTTTCCTCAGTTTTTTCTGTTACACAATTATTTTTCATCCTTAAATGATGGGATCTTGTGATCCATGCACTAGCATTCCCCTGGGTCCCAGCAGAGAGCAAAGCAACGTGTCTGGGATTTAAACATGGTGAAGTGAGGTATCTTAGAAGGTTATTGTCTCACTACTGTGAGACTTGACAATTACTTTGAGTCAATCTAATACACTGATTCCAAATGCCCTTTAACAATGATCAGACTATTTAGATGGAAGTCACCTTCATACAACACGAATGTCAAACACTTACACAGTTCAACCACAGCTCTTTCACTAAAAACAAACTTCATTTGTTATGGAATAATGCTTCCCTCTCTATGGGGTCTATATTTAACCATGTCCAGGCACATTCTCCTATGGTTAACACTGGCTGGGAGACTTGCCAGTTGTCTCAGGTTTTCCCATCAGGTCATTTTACATGGTGGTTGCTGGCTTCTACAAAAAGAGAGACTATGAGAAAAAGGAAAAAGCATAGAATTTAGCTTTTATTCTTATATATTTTGCAAAAGATCATTACAGATGATTTTTCAAGCCAACCTAGGTAACTGACTTGAGAGTTTATTTCTTTCTGTATTATTCAAATGCAAACAGTTTTTGTGACAGCTTCCTGTGAGGTGAAGGGCAGGCTTGCGTGATGGACGTAGCATAAGCCAATCCAAATGCACTCTGCTTATGTTGTTAGCTGGTAGCCTGACTTCAAACCTCGGTCTAAAGCATTTATACTGTGCTTGGAGATGGAGTTCAGGGGTTTTGTTGATGTACTGGGCATTCAGTCAACAGGAGCTTTGACCTACGTTTACATGGTGCATGAACACCTTCTCATCTCCTGGTGAACACTCTAATTGTGGCCTCGCCTGTGACTGGGCATGTTCTTGTGTATAAGTAGGCAGGAGTTGGGGAGGGAGTAAGGTGAACTAAGAAAAAGCCTATCCTCATGCTTAACTGACTATGTAGATGTTACTGAACTGACCAGCTTGACTCCAGAGAACAGGTTGTGGATTGGTTCCCCACTAAACAATAAAATTTCTTCATCTCTGAATCAGCCAAACTGGCTTTAAAATGCATGGTCTTTTATGCTCTTTTCTTTCTGTGTGAATCCAGTGAAATGCAGCTGCTCTGGTTTCAATCCCTGTCAGCCACAGAAAAATGTCAAATCTTCTGACAAGTTCTTAGCAATGCTGATGTGGATTTAAATGCTATCAAACTGTAAGGAAAAATGTATTTTTAGATACTTCTGTCAAGTCTGACATTGATGTGTCCTATCAGTTCATTGTCAGATGAGCCTTTTGATTTAGGTGGAATAATTTCCACATAGCTTGCTTGGTGACATTTTAGAGGAAAGCTAAAACAGGAAATAACCTGAAGAAATGCCTGGTCAGCCTTTTTGAGACTTGTGTTTGGTGCTGCATCGTGGTCACAACCTGTGCTGTTTAGAGCAAAATAACATAGCGATTTATCTCATGGGTGACATACCACATCAGGGGTGTAAGTCAGGAGTTTGCTTGAAAACACTGCAAAAGGTGCATAGTGCAGGCACTCTTTTGTCCTGAGGCTGGTGAAAGGGCTGGGACCTGCTGTTGCAGCTCAAGAGCTGAGGGAGCAGCACACTCCGCTGGGATTATCAGCTGCTGTTGGCCTTCTTATCTCCTCCTGTTTCTAAAAAGTAGAAAATGACACAGACAGCCTTGGTACAGAACAGAGCTACACTGGCATGGTTCTGCCAGGTGGCTAGCTTTAAGGAAACAAGTCACCTGAAGCACCTGCTCTGCTGCTCTTAGCATCCTGTGTTACTTTTTAAATCTTGGTCACCTTTAGCTGTGTGGTAGGAATGAATATATGGTGTTCAGGAAGGCTTAGAAGTTTGAATCTGAGTCTCTGGCACATAATCTGCTTTTTTTTTGGAGCAGAAAATGTGGGAACCTCTGCTTAAAAATAGGATTTGTCACAAAAACCCCTGCAAGTGTATGGCTAGGAATATATACTGAGAGATGAATTTATTTAACCTGAGGGCAGCGAGAGAGGATTAGATATTTTAATTCCCTCCCTTTCCCTAATGACTGTACAGAGTGCTGACACTTGTTTGGCTTGCAGAAGATGACCTGTATACTAAAGTGATTAGTGTGTGCAGCGATTTTTTTTTATTTTATTTTTTTTTAAACAGATTTTACCGAAAACAAAATGCTGTCTCACAAAACAAAGCATGTTTTTCATGGGGCATAACAGCACTCTTAAGAAATCAGGAGCATTATCACTGAAGTGGGATGTGCACCTTATGAATTGGTCTCAGATCGTGAAATATGGGACCTATCTAGTCAGGGCAGCTGGGTGAAGATTTTCAATGGTCTTGCAAGTGGGACAACTTAATGTGGGAAGTACATTTCAGTAGGAGTTGTTGTGGTTTAGCATTTCAGAATAGCTAGATGCTTTGCTGCTGAATTTGAGATCATAATTTAAGCTACCTAATTTTTTAAACATAATTGGCAATTCATTTTTTCCTAGGAATTCTTACATGATAGGTAAATGAATGTACAGTTGAGGCAAAAATTTGCTGTAGATTAGTAGGTGTTTATTCCTTAGAGGCCAATGTGATTTGGTATGTTTCTAAATTAAATGTACAATTGTGCTTTCTTTTTTTTTCATTATAAAGATAAGTCCTGAATACAGATGCCTTCTTGGGCTCAGTCCTGTTGCCTTAACAAGTATGTTCCCTGTACAAACAACTGCAATTGAAGTTAGCTGTCTTATAATTCATAATTTACTTGAATTGAAAATCAGTAAGGAAATAAATGTTGTTTCATTTATTTGGGTACTTAATCCAGAATTATGCATTTGAGGGATAGACTATACAGGTGACCCATAGGTGAAATATATTTGGAGCATTTACTTTTTTTTTTAAACTACAAGCTTATTAAATTTCTGTGGGTAAGAGAAAAGGTTGAATAAAAAACATCAACAATGTTCCTTTCAGGTATTCCAGTGTAATTTGACCATATCTCTGTATGACTGTAGTCATGTGAATGTGAAAACTGTTACCATTTTTAAGCTAACTACTTTGATTTTGGTATTAAACAATGCCATCTGCTTTATTTTCTTCGTCACACCAACAGAAGGGGAATGTGCCACAGCACGGCTGCAGCCACGGCTTCCATATATTGTTATAAGGAGACAATTGTTGTGGGACTGGAGTCAGCATCTTGCGATGCTCTTCTACAGCTTCTCCTATTCTCCTTATTATAGTATCAAACAAGGGCTCAGTGTCAGCTGATACAGGATTTGCCTCAGAAGGATCTTGGGAGAGATTGAACAGCAGTGGAGGGTCATGATGGGTTACACCATCCCCAAAACATGGGCAAATTCCTCTTGCAAAACAGGCTCCAGAGGCTTCTGGTTGGAATACTGGGGTAGCATAATGAGCTTTCCATATGGTGCCACCTGTCACAGAAGAAGCACATTTGAACAGCTTAATGGCATTAAGAGTCAGTGAAGGTCCCTGAAAGTTTGGTTCATGTTTTAAGTTACCTGCTCTACAGTTCATAGGGCAAGCTTATGTTGTGGTTGCCATGTACAGGCAAAGGGCTCTTTTGGGACCTGGCAGGGATTCAGAATGGTTTTCGTGGCTTATGAGCACACCTGGGCTCTGGGTACATCCAGGGCCATATACACTAGGGATGGTTAGTTCTAATATTTTGGGTGCAGAGGGAGTCTCTGCCACTTTCTTCTGTCCCTTTAAAAATGTACATGCCTCTTGGGGAGGGGGTGGGGGGGCCGAGGATGACAAATGGAGAATGTAGCCCCTGATTTCTGTGTGCAGGTACTGGTACGTGTAGGTACCACTGCAGGTGGTTCTTCTGTTGGCTCTGTACATCTGAGCAAAGAAGAACACCTGGGCAGAAACATGGTAACTTCCCTGCACACTTTCAAATAGGGTGGTAATTGTAGGCCATGAAAACAGTAAAATCTGGATTCTAGTTTGTAAGTTAGTGTGTTGAAGCCAACTGATTTTGCAGCACTAGAGCTTGTACTTTATCAAGCTCTTGTACTGACCACTGGATAAGTGCAGGTCTGTAACTTGTAATGAAGAAATGACAAATGACTAGGACTAAATCTGAATGCACTTCAACAGCAGATTTTCCTTCCTTCTCCCTCCTCCTTTTTCCCGTTTCTCACCCCACATTTGGAAAGCGCTACACTGAACTCAAAGGCAAGGATGTGTCCAGCAAGAAGAAAGCAATTAGATACTATGTCTGAAAAAAGGGAGAGGAGAAGAAAGGGGACATTCAACACTTGGAGCCACTTCTGTAATGCATTGAGCACAAATAGCTGACAACTGCATTGTCCCTACATGGCATTTTCTTCTTGGTTCAATGGAATCAGCTGAACTTCCCTTTCTTCTATTGTCCCTGGAGCTGTTCTTTGTGACTGGGAGTCTTGAGGCTTTATTCTTCTGTCTCTATTGTGTCACTACTGCTAGAACATATTTTGTTAATAAGTAAAATTTTAAAATGTCTTAAAAGGTGAGGGGAAACAAAGAACAATTAAGTCTCAGATAATATTTAGTTTAAAACCACCAGTTGCTGGCTGGCTATATAGCTATTTGTTTCCACCCCACGGTTTCCACATATTGCTAAGCTACACTCCTCCACTTGTGTGGAGGGATAATGTCTCAATAGTTTTGAAATGTTTTGGCATAATACATTTAGAAATGTTATAGATTTTAGATATCTCAGTTTCTGAAATTGTGAGAAAAAGGATGCAGAAGGTAGATTTCTTAAAGGGAACAGGCTCACTTCCTGATGGCTTACTGAGGACAGGTATTCCTTAGCTCTCTTTGAGTGTGTGTTTTGCTGGGATGGGCTCCACATCCTTCTACTTTTCCTGTTCTTGTGACTGACAGAGCATTTGTCTCATGACCAAAATGCAAGCATCCTCTGTCATCTCAGGATTCCCTAAGCATAGGATTTAGGTAGATGCATAGACACTTGTTAGAAGTTAAATAAGTACTCTCTGGGCCATTTGCATTTTTCTGATTAGGTGGCTTTAGTTAGAGTGCTATTATGATATTGCTAAAATGACCATTTAATAGATAAATATGAGATGGACATGTAGACTTATCTAGCGATATGTAGGAATTTGTGATCAGAGTTCAGAAAAAACAAACTAAGTAGTCATTCTCTTCTATAGACAGTTGAGCTGAATTCCTCATAGCTTATACACTGTATGGCAATTTGGAGTAGTGAGTGTAGAGTGTCTGAGGGGAATTGTTCTGATTCTGCAAAATTTTAACATTCACTTTTCACAGCTGCAAATAATTACAGGAGTTGCAGAGTGGGAGAGTGCCAGGTCTTTTTTAGTTCATTCAGAACGATACAGTGAGGCTGATTGTCATTAACCTGTGTTGGTGAGCTGAGTAGACAGCTGGGTTACAGAAGGACAAAAGAAAAAAAAAAAAATAGAGGTGGTAGAAATCAGTGCTGATGGAAGCAACAGGGGCTTCAGTCATCTCCAAGAGGCAAAGAGGGGTGTGCAATTTGCTACTGAAGTATCTCTGACAGAATTTGAAGGATGTGTGTGAATTTTAGGGCAACATGTTAATATAATATGTCCAAGGGAAAGGAAACCTGCTTTTTCAATCCAAATATCTCTCAACCCCATCTGGTAACAATCAATCAATTTAATAAGCAAAAAGAAACAGCCTGTCACTAATAAGCCTTATTGTGCTATGGTAGAGGAAAGGGCTCTTTAACATACAGACAAAGGATTCTTCTGGCTTCAGTGAAGGGCTTAATTGACGAGTCCTGCCTGGGTGACATCAAGACACAATGACTTAATATCTAGCCTGTCTGAGAGATAGAAGTAAACAGACAATAAATACCTAATGCGAACGTGATATACTTGTAAATGAACTAAACCAGACTCTAAAAAGTCTGTCAGCCCAGTCAGAAGTAATGGCAGTTGGAGCAAAGAATCAGAATTTCTGGCTTGGCTGAAAGCTGAGCTGCACAGTAATACTCGATTAGCCAGTTTTTCATATGCAGAACATCCCATTGTTTTCAACCCTTGCCATGAGCAGTTGTGGCTTAATGGGAAAAAACGTAGAAGGGCATGCACAAGGGATGGAGCTGTGTGTGTGGCTTCATAGGACCATGATATACACCTTGTATCTGTGTATTTTGTCTATGTTTATGTTACATGTAGTGTGGCCTATTAGAAACTGATCTGTAGAACAGAACAGTTATTGATGACTTGACATCCATGCTGTGTTTGTCTGTGGGTGTTTTACTGGGGGCTAACTCTTGTCTGGTTCCATCTACACAACATGTTTCAGTGATGAGAGCATATTAGGTATGAGCCTAGTGCCTATTTTACAGTTTAGTTTCATCTAAAGTCATGGCCTTCGAGCCCATTCCACAATGCAAACCAAAGCACAAGTGGGTATGCTCAGGAGGGGTTTGCTTTAAAAGCACACTTCTGATCTGGACTAAAATTGTGATGTAGGCAAACCTTACGCAGCCTAGGAGAAGAAGCCTTTTGTGAGGGAAGTGCAGCATCACTCCTCCAGCAAGAATTTTCTCCAGGAGTCTCTGCAGTCAAACAGAGCTTTCTCTGCACAGCTTAGCAACAGTCTGTGTCCGGTGAACTGTGGTCTCTTGCATCTGTAGTGGCAGCTCTAAGAGCTGGACTGTCATGGTCCCTGGCCTGCTGAGCTTTGGATACAGGAGGAGAGACACAACGTGGTGACTCTCGTGTTTCTGCCAAGTGCAGGCTGGTGTGGGTGCCATGCTCGGCCACGCAGTGCTCCCTGGGGCCTGGGCCCAGCCCTGCTCTGCCGGTGTGCGTTAGGTCACACCTTTGGGCTGGAGCTCGGGGGTGACAGCGCTTCGGAAAGGAAGCTACAGGGGGCGGGCCGAGCAAGGGCTCCCGGCGCCTAGAGCCCGGCCAGGGCCGCAGCTGCCCCAGGGCCGCAGCTTCCCCAGGGGGGCAGGCCCTGCTCCCTCTGCACGCCCGCAGATGTGAGTGGCCTTTCCCACAGGGCACCCCGAGATGTGACACTGAAAAGCGGGGCGGCTAGAGGCGCCGAAGAGCCAGGGAGAGCCTATTTTTTTCACAACCGGCTCCTCCGAAGCACTGCTGCCAGCTCTGGCGGTGGTGGCGGCTGGCGGTGCCGTGCTGCCCCCTGGCGGCGGCCGCCTGAGGAGAGAGCGGCCCCACCACAGCCAGCCTCTCATGCCACACCAGGCCCTCCTCCTATATGTTGGTTGTGGGTTTTTTTTTTGGGTTTTTTTGGGTTTTTTTGGTTTTTTTTCCTGTATTTTAATCACGTTAATGTGCTTATTAAAAAGAGACCGTGACAGCAACAGAGGGAGATAACCCTTAACCACCCTGAGTGCTTAAAGTGAAGCACCCAGATTTATCTTTGGGGATCAGGGACCTAAAAATAAAATTCCACCACAGCACGTGGCATCACATCATCACCTTTAGGACCTTAGTCACTTTCCTCCATGTTTCCTGTCAGCTCAGTGCAGTGACTTCCTGCTCAGGAGCCACGCTTCTGCTGAACGTCGTGTGACAAGGGCACCAACCTCAAGGTTAAACTGGCAGCATGACTAAAAGTTTGATGTGGCAACTCTAGTATGTATTTATTCATGTCAACAAGACAGACAGCAAAGCTCTCAGCCATTATCCTGATACTCTTCTGTGTGTATGTGTGTGTGTACCTAAGGGACCAGAGAAGTCAATTTTGAAATATTTGCAAGTACAAGTAAGTTTTGTAGTCGTCAAGTGTTCACTGAGCAAGTAGCTTGATAATTGGCTTGATACTATCTATAGTTGGCACTGTCATTGTATCAGAAAATATCATAAAGGAAATGTTAATGGTCATGAGAAAGATCACCCAGTTAACACTGTGACAGAAGAAGGATGCACTGCTTGGCTGCCTATGGTCATCTTACCCCATGGTCAGCACTCAAAGTGTTCATCGAACAGCTAGCTCCTTGTCAGCGTATCAGCTGCATGTGAACAGCTACTGCTGGTGGAATATCCTAGCAGTCCTAACTCTCACCTAGTCATAGTCACTCAAGAACTCTTCTCTTGCTTCACAGACAGGGAAAGCAACACAAAAATTCAAGGGGCTCATTCAGGTTTCTAAAGGGTGGGAAGATGAGTAGGCATATCCTGCTCCATTGGCTTCTGTATTTCCCCAGCTGTGCAGAATAAAAAAACCTGAGTACACTATCCCCCATATATTTATCAGCTTACTGTCACATCGTCCAGTCACAGAAGTTGCAATTCATTTCAGTTAACTTTAATGAGTGTCATTTTTGTGTCTGATATGGTCAGTTTCGTCTCAGCTCCCTGTTTAGTCAGTGGAGAGAAACAGATGTGACTTATCTAGCCCAGATGTGCTAATCAGAAGGAGGTAATGTCTAAGTCTTTTCCATGACTATAAAACAACAGGCTCAGATTGAGACACCCATGTTTGGTTGCACAAATGACACCCTCCCTTCTGAGCAGGAATAAGGACACAGCTACCAGTCACTGGCCCATTCTCTTTTACACTTTAATTGAAGGTGACATCAGCAAAGATTGGGTGCTTGTTAAAAGCTCAGGAAAGCATTAAAGCTGCAGTCAGCTTGTCTAATGCCACAGCTGAAAAACACAAAACCAAATAAGGTAGAGCTACTGAAAATGAACAAACTACCACTTAAGAGAAAGACCTTATGTGTGCAGTTCCTTTTTCTTCAGTCTTACACCAAAGCTGATCTCAAATGCTTTTTCAGCAAAAACAATAGAAACACTGCAATGGCAGGTTGATTCTGGAAACTGCTACCCAGGAAGCAAAACTCTTCATCTCAGGCAAGACAGGACAGCTAACAACAAAGCCTTTCTGCACCTTGCAGAAGAACTAAGAGTTTGAGGCAATAAACTTACTCCAGAGGTATGTATGCATGTTTTTACATGATACTCTATCGGAAGCTAGAGGTCATTACATCGCCTCTGATCAATAGGAAGGATGTTTATACTCACTGTCCTTTTGGTGCCACCGTACTGCATGCAGAAACACACCACAGTAATGAAACATGAACTCGTGCCCAGAGTGCTGATCTGTCCCCCGCAGCAAAGGCAGCAAGTTGCGCCCGTCGATTACCCTGACCAAGAGGATGAGAGTCAACAGAAAGCTTGAGAATTTCAGTCTGCAGCTGGAGCATGAGCAGTACTCACTCTCCATGTATGCAACATTAGGATTTCAAGTGTCATTTCTAAACCAAATTACTGTTTAGCTAATGAGCCCTGAGATTTTTAATTGTGTGGAAGGGTGGAGACCAGTGACTAGGAGGTTTTTGCAGTTACAGCTAGTTCACACATCCTGCCTGAGGAGATAAGTTACCACTACTGTAATTTACCTGTGAGTAACTGATAAACAGAGTGAAGGCATGGTTCACAGTTTTTAATTTTGCTCCCTGAAATGGAAGTCACTGAAGTCACTGCTAGCTCTGTGAGCAAGAGACTTTGTAATTTTATTTATTTTTTTTTAAAAGCCACTTTCTGCATTGACTAACAGTTGTTTAGTTACACACCACCAGTACTTTTCTGTTTTTTTGCTCAAATGGTTTAGCCACCTATGCTTTCTCATGTTATTTATAGGAGTCTAACATAGATGCTATAAATTGTTTACTATCGGGGAAACTGCTGCTCTGGTGCTGGCAGCAAAATGCAGACCATGTGCTGGTTTTGCTCCACCTTCTCTACTCATGAAGAACCAGGCTTTCTAGTCTTGGAAAGGGCCTAGTACTCTAACAGGACCAACCAGCTTTGTGAATATCTGTGAATTTTTCATTAAAAATAAGATTAAAAGAGGGTTTTTTTGTTTGTGAGGTTTCTTTTGATCTTGTTTTTTACAGTCATCCCAGTGTCCCGAATCAACCAGGTTGCCTTTCAATGATTAGAAAACAGAATTAACTAAATGACCATTGATAAAACATGCTGTTTTCCTTTGCCTTTTCTGTATAAGCAGACAAGATGGGGAAAGCTACACAGAAAGCAAGCTAGAGAATTGCCTGGTTAAGAAACAAACAGAATTTAACCTGTGGCAGTTTGGATGTGTGACACGTATAGTCAGCTTCTACCTAAATCAAGAGAAGGGAGCAGATATGGTTTATGAAGCCAGCTTTGTACCTGTCCTGAGGCACTGCCCCTCCAGCAAGATGAACCACTGTTGGGAAAATGTCCATAAGGCTCGTCAGTTCACTGATAATTATCCCTGCAGGTAACACTCCTGGCCATCTCACTATTCCTGGGACACGGATCCCTCCTTCCCAGCCTCCCATGCCTTTTCCACCTGTTAGAGAGAGGAAGAAAAAGAAACAAAAAAGACAAAAGAATGTAAGATATTAGATGTTTATTATGCATGTATAATAAAAGGTTTAAAAACTTTCAGAATATTCAAATAACTTTAATGAAAACACAGTAAATCCTAGAGAACAGCAGAATGGCTACAGTGCAAATTCCATTATTCAAAAATATTGTTAACCTCTTTTACACTGCTTTCTTGGGTGGCATATACAGCAACCCACTACTAAACAGTATTTTTGGCAGAAGAACAACAATTCTACCCTCTGACACCTGAGAAGATGTTGTGGGCCATAATTTTAATTGAACATAATGTCTGAGAATAATCTCCACAGTCCCTAATAACATGCCCAAGAAAAAAAAATCTGTTATTAATAAAAAGCAAGATCTTACTTGGTGTCAATGGAATAGAGGTTGCAGCCCCACTTGGTGCCCAAGGAAGGGGGATTAATACAGGGTCAGCTTGGTTGTCAGTTCACAATCAGAGGCAGCAGGAACATTACAAAATGATTGGCAGTCCTGGAAAGCATTGAGGGGAATTAAGGTAATGTTTGATTGCCCTCCAGGAGTTTAAAATCCCAGGGATGCTCTGAGGTCTTCCCAAATGGAAGAGTGCAGAACCCATGCAGTAAATAGGGGAGTGCTCCGAGTATGGTGCAGTGATGAAGACTTTCCAGCTACATTTCTGTTGAACTTGTCTTGAGGTGATTCAAAGAATCTTTCTTAACTTGGTTTCTCTCGCATTCTACTAGCCATTTTCTAAATTCTCTCCTCCATGCATCAGCTCTCTTATAAGTCAAAATATTCATTGTTTTGACTAGTATTTCAAAGTGAGAACCATTAACTAAATACAGATATGAATTATAGATGTCAAAGATGGAGATATTAATGGAAGAATGTAGTTTAAAGCCAGAACTCAAAGTCGAGTGTCCAGTTAGAAAACAAAAATTGCAAAAAGTTGAAGCTCAGGCACCTGATGGATGATAAACAGGGCAAATCCAGCTGCTTGTGCAATAATCTTTGTGCTGTGTAAGATAATGGTATCTCATGCTTTGTTATTCACTAGCAGCTCTTCTCATTATTCATATGTGTGGCTTCTTTATCTTCTTGTTTTTAATATCTTGTTAACAATAGTAGCAGTGAGTTCTACAGATTTAATGAACTAAACTGTTTTTTTAAATCTTGCTGATTAGTTTCACTGGAATGTCCCCTGTTCCTCTGTATGTGCACATAAATGGTAATGCCTGTCTGTTATTAATATCTAAACTGATATATCTTCCTTTGTCTCCTCTCTAAGCAGGCATGATTTCATCATTGTCCCCTCATGCCAAAATCTCATTCTAATCACATTCACCTTTCCTCTCCGGACTCTCCCTTTACTAATATAATTGAGTTAGGCTAGTAGAAGTGAATTCCCTAGGTTAGGTTCTGAGTCCGTTGGCCTTTTTGCAACTGTTACTGGTATGGAAACTTCATATCCACAAGTGAAGGCTAAATTAGCATTTAGGACTGTTCCTGGATGAGATCCCAGCTGTATCAAACATTGCTTGTGTGGCTTGTCAAGTAATGTACTACTAGACAATATGCATTTTGATGCTGAACAAGGTCAAAGCACTTGAATCTTCTGTAGGGAAATAAATGATGGGAGCAGTTTTCAGGCTTCATTATACAAGTTCCAAGCTGCCCAAGGTATCATAGTGGCTTTTCAAGGCTTATCAGTCTGGAGAGAACACGTGCAAGAGATACCATAGATCTTCATTTCCATATGTTTTTTGACACTGTGTTGGACATCAGTCAGAGACAGTCTAGATGAAACATCTAGATGATAGATGAGAAACTGGAAAACTATATCAAGAAAATAGTCATTGTGATATCTGTCAGTGTTGACATAGATAATCATCTACCGTGAAAAACAGAAGGATGTTTCAAGTGAGGTTCCAGTGTGTTCTGGATCTGCCTCAGGGGAAGTTCAGGATGGACGTTAGGAAAAGGTTCTTGACTGAGAGTGGTCAGTCACTGGAAAAGGCTCCCCAGGGAAGTGGTCATGGTACCAAGCCTGTCAGAGTTCAAGGAGCATCTGGATGACAGTCTTAGTCATATGGTTTAGTTTTAGGTAGCCCTGAGAGGAACAGGAAGCTGGATTCAATGTTCCTTACGGATCCCTTCTAACTTGAGATGTTCTACGATAGTACATTTTCAAGTATTGCTTTGGGTTATAGATCAGAGAGTATTACAATATTTAAAGACAAGCTGGAAATAGAAGGGGGAATAAGTGTACTGAGTCTAAAGAAAGGATGAACGAGGTGGAACATAACAGCACTGAAATACAAGCCGTCTTTGCAACAAGCAGCTGCTGCAAGGAGGAAAGGAAGAATTTCTTCTCTGTATATTGGTGAATAGGACAAGATCTGTTGCTTAAATTGCAGCAAGGGAATCCAAGGTAGGTATCAGGAAAAAACCTCCAGTAGCGCACAGATAATGAAAATGATAATGAAGATGGATTATCTGGGGAATCACTGAAGGTCCTTAAGAATAGGTTAGACAATGTAGCTGTCAGGAGTAACTTTGATTAAAGTGATCCTCTCTGAGGGCTGAAAGATGGTGCTCTGCTTTTGCTCCAGCCCTACAAACCAAGATTATCATCCCCACATATAGCTTGGTAAATATATTCTATCTAGATGTACTTTATCATTTTCTTTTTAAAAGGAAGTCTTATGCATGTACACGCTAACTAAATTTTACCTTTATAGATCCCATTCCATCCACCCAACTGAGCATTTCCTCTGTGAGCCTCTAAGTATCCTCCATGATCAGATGCAAAATAAACAAATGTGATATTCTTCAAGCCTTCTTTGTCAATAACATCCAGAAGCCTGCCTGTAAACAAAACAAGATATCATAATTATGTATGGAGACACTGTCAGATTTTTTAGGCCTTGACTCAAAATTCCATGAAGACTGAGTCTTTCCATATACCTGAATGAGTTGTGTTATGAGCTAGCACAAGCTATGTAAAGAGTAATCCTGCATTACAGAAATAATAAGAGTCCAATGGAAAGCTGCTGAGTGTGTCCTAAATTTGTTTGTGGCATCTATAAAAACAGGAAAATAAAACCAATTGGAAAATAATGTAAATGAATTATCCTTTTATTCAAGCTACTCAGAATACTCTGTCAGCTTTATGCTGTAAATTCTCTGAGTCAAGAACTGTCTCCATTGTGTAGTCTCAAGCATCCTGAAAAGCTTAAATAATAGTGCTGCCTAGATTCCTAATCATAGAACACTGCAGTGTCTCACCAGTAGCTGAGCAGGGACTCTGACTTCAGGCTGCATACTATCAATCAAAGTCTTCTCAGGTCAGTGGGAAAACTCCACAGTGCAATTCAAACCTAACTTCATAAAGAATGCTTTCGGTACTGATAGAATCAAGTGTTTATACAGAATATTATTTATCTTTGATTGCTTGTCCCCATCACCTACTGCATCAAATATATTTATCAAGAACAGCTTCAATAGCTCCAGAAGCAGCAGCAAAAGCTGAAGTATGCAAGGAAACAGCATTAGTCAGTGATCAGCTCTTTTTCTTAATCTCTTCTCCTTTACAGACTTTCTATGTTTCCTTGGTCAAACTACTTATTGACCTTACCCAAATATAGACACCTGCCCCCCTCAAAGAGTTTAAATTGAGTCTAGGCATCTTGGTTCTGAATTAGACTCCAAATCTCCTCCTTAGCTGTCCAGCCCTGGAGAGTTCTGTCCTCACTAGCTGCAATTCTGTCTAGCCTGTACAGGGCATATTCCTTACACCGTTGGATTTCTACTATTCAGCTCTGCTTGTGTAGCCTGTGCCTGAAGGTGACTGGTGCCAAAATATTGCAAGGGGAGCATGACAAAGTCTTCTGGTTCAACTGGATCTCACAGAGGTTCTCAGCCTGCCCATCAGAAGCAATGAGGCTCCTTTCAAAGTACAATTTAGTAAACATGGTTATTGGAGGTAGAAAAGGTTCAGGGATTGAAACTTGGCCTGGACAGGAAAGTGAATACTTTGTCAATAGGATCTTCACTTTTGACTAAATACAAACTGGAGCTATCTCTCTCCCTCCCTCCCATTGCTGCAGAGAACAACTACTAGATAGGCGCTTGGGTCTAAATCTAGGCTGATTTGCACTGGATTTAGACCTAAGTGAGTCTTCATGATATACTGACTTCATACAATTTATTAAGTGAAACTCCACAGCTTTTTAACTTGGCCTTTTGGCTAGGAGGGAGTTCTGCTTTCTCCTTCAAGGATTATTCTTTGATAAAAATTAACAACTACACAAAACAACTACTGTATAATGCAATATTCATCAGCAGCACCAGTTATATCTTCCAAGACTAGATGGAGATGGAGAAAAGTCATACATTTTGATTAACAACATGATCAAGCGCATATTCGATTATTTGACTGCATTTAAAATTGCAGCACGGAAGTGTGTCTATTAAAAAATAAAAGGAACAAATCCTCACAAGAAAAGTTTGAGCTTTCATCTTAGGAAAGCAAAAAAGAGGTGTGGTAATAGAATGGCAATCTCTGGAGCTAATTGTGTATCCAAGGCAAATTCTCTGATTTTTGACATACGCAAAGAGAGAGTTCTGTAGCTACTCTTGATTTCTTTTCCACATTCACATAAATTGAGGATTTTCTTCAAGAGGACTACTTACCCACCATCCAGTCCATCTCCTCTACATTATCTCCATATAGACCATGTCTGCTTCTTCCCTGAAACTTCTCTGTGGTAATGAGAGGGGTGTGAACATGTAAAAGGGAAACAAAGAGAAGAAATGGTCTATGCTTGTTTCTGAAATAAAAGAAAAGAATAGTCATTTCTCTGCAAACTGTCACTCAACCCAAAATATAACAGTGGCATGGTTGTGACTAACTCAATAAAAGTTATTATTGGGGTCTAAAATAAAAATTTTTGATTTTGACATCTTCACATTTTTGAGGTTTTGGGAGACAGAGGGGATTAAAACACCCCTCAAAGATTTTGGTTCTGTATTAAGAGAAAAATAATAATGAGCCCTTTCTTTTTCTGGTTCCAACCTAGATTTAAGAAACGTGTAGATGAGGTGCAGAGGGACATGGTTTAGTGGTAAATTGTCAGTGCTAATTTAATGGTTGGACTTGATCTTAGAGGTCTTTTCAACCAGGGCTATTCTATGATTCTATGTATAGAATATTAAATAAATAAGAAAGTTCACAGCCAAGAGACTGACACACTCTCAGAGGCTTAAAATTAACATGGATGTCACTGAGCATCTGAGACATCATCACGGAAGAGGCAGATATGACACTGCACCCATGGGGGAACCATATCCTTTTAACATCAGGTCAGGCAGGATATCATAGGAACCTGAGATTACCTATGCTCAAACTTCTACAGAAGAAATTTATCTCGCTTCCAATTTCCCTTAAAAAAACCCTGACAGAAACAGTAATATTATTCAGGGATACACCCAGACTTCACACATGAGTACTTTTAAAGACTGAGTGGCTTGTTCAATGCCACTTGAGGCTGATTGTATTGTAAATGAAGGACCCCTTTGCAAAACAAAACAAAACAGAACTCACTATCATCTAGTTCAAGGGAGACAAGGAACTACTGGAGAGCGCCCAGCGGAAGGCTATGAAGATGATTAGGGGACTAGAACATCTCTCTTATGAGGAAAGGCTGAGAGAACTGGGTCTGTTCAGCATGGGGAAGAGAAAATTTTCGGGGGATCTTATCAATGCTTATAAATAAGGGAATTAAAGGGCAGGTGTCAAGAGGATGGGGCCAGACTCTTTTCAGTGGTGCCCAGTGACAGGACAAGGGGCAATGAGTACAAACTGGAACACAGGTAGTTCCATCTGAACATGAGGAAAAACTTCTTTACTTTGAGGGTGACAGAGCTCTGGAACAGGCTGCCCAGAGAGGTGGTGGAGCCTCCTTCTCTGGAGACATTCAAAACCTGCCTTGATGCAATCCTGTGAGACCTCCTCTGGGTGAACCTGCTCTGGCAGAGGGGGTTGAAATAGATGAATGCCAGAGGTCCCTTCCAACCCTGACCACTCTGTGATTTTGTCATCACCCTCCTGTTTATAAGATATTAACTTTATACGACACTTTCTATGACAGTTCATTCATCAGGCTGAGATAATTTTCCTGTTCCCACTGGCAGAAATCCCAGTCCTAGGCCAGAACCCCTTTGTATTACGTAAACAAAACAAACACAAAAAACCCCCTCATCTTCCTTTTCCTGAGGAGCTGACAAACTACATATAAGATGAAGAACCGCAGCTGGATACTGATAGTTAGAGGGATACCAGGAAATAACAAATTACTGGCCAGCACCAGGACACGTAGTTCAGCATGTCATCTCTGCCTAACCTAGTGGTGTATGACACAGTAATCACATTATTTTTAAAAATCCTTAAAATATGATACAATTTTTGTTTGGTTACCTTTCAATGAATGAAACTGCCTCCTTCAGCATATTGGAAGTAGTTTTTTTGAGATTCATTGGTTGTTCAGTGATATCACGGTTTCTCATCAGGATACAGTTCCAGTACTTGGTGAAACCATAGCTGGAGAACCAGGAGATGAAATACAGGAGACCACAGATGGCCAGACATATGATTATTTTCCATTTTACTGAGAATAAATTAGTAAGTTTTCCAATCAAAAGAGTAAACACTGCAAGGATGATCATCTGTGTGTAAAGCCAATATGTATCTTGCAAAGACTTGGCTAGTTCAGGGTCATCTATGCCTTGACACTCATTCAAAAGAGTAAAAGGCATGCCGTAAAAATAATCAAAGCCGTGATTTAAAGGATGGTGACAGTGATCATGACGGGATTTGCAGTTCACACCCATGTGCCACTTCCCTGAAAATATAAAGCAAAGATCTTCATTTCAACATTGTTACTCTTGGGTGGGTCTACCTGTATTTCTAATAGGTTGGCTGCACCCCTTAGTAAAGGTGCAGCCAAGGGAGGACCTGGTGTGGAATGGGGACAGACTCTCAGGGAGCAATTGTGCACAGGCACTTCACCTGCTTAAAACAGCTGGTTTTCCTCATCTATCTGTTAAAATTTCACATAAGGCAATGGTCCAGCTCAGACACCTCGCTGAATAAGAACAAACAGGGTTGCAACAGTTGGTGCTTATTATTTTTCACATGATAAAGTAGCCATTCATTAATGCGTAGCCTGATGTGGATAAACCAGAGAAACCCTTGTGCCAAAAGAAACAGGTAAGTGCAAAAATATGAACTGATTTACATGCAAGTTCTATCTGACCTTCACAGTCCAAGAACAAATTTCAAGAAGAAGGTGTACATACTGGTTTTGTTTGTCTATATTAATCTTAAAATGAGTAGCAAATATAGTCCATTCCAATTATCCATTACAACTGGACATATCAGAATATGTCACACACTGACAACAAACCCCAGTGAAGTCCTATTACAGAGCAGTGTAATTATCCTGACATTGAAGGACAGACAGTCTATAACCAGGGGCCTAGGGACTATTACCTAGACAAATAACTTCTGAGAACTGCTATCCAGCTCTGTACTTGTGTATATGAATGTAGTTTACAGTATAATCTATAACAGCCTGCAGTGAGCTAGGGAAAGTTCCCCCCTTTGCACAGGCTTGTTTGCAGTCAATACCTCACCAAGACTCACTTCAGTTTAGGAACTAAATGACACCTCAGTGTGCTGGAGCCGTGAAGAGGTGTGAAAATCACAGTAATTACACTTAAGCACATGACACCTTTGACTACATCAAAAAGAGTTTAAAAATGAGAGGTGCTTGAAAGACACATCCTTCTGTTCAGGCAAAATTAGCAAAGAGTTAATAGGGTTTTCTTTCTTGAACTGATCAATATTCTGATCAATATTATTGATCAGTATTCTGATCAATAACCCACTGAAGTCAATGGGATACTCTCAGGTTTTTGCACAGTTGCTTTTGCAGAAAATGAAGGCATTTTTAAAGTCCTAACTGTGATGATAAGCAGGATGCATAAAATCTAGTCACCAGATATAAAGACCACTGTACTGTCTGGGTACCAGACGGCAGACAATATTTTCCTGTTCTAATAAATCAGTGAATATCTCTGTTGGTTCTTCCTAAAGCAGTCTGTACTGAGCAAACAAGATTCTTCCCTTTGCATTTACTTCTGGCTGCAGTGTACATCTATGTATTCCATCCATACTCATTTTAGATTTATCAGATACGCTGTGCTGACACTAGGGATTGTGGATGAAATTCCAGAAATCCTGCTGATTTTGAAAGCTATGCATGCAAGAAACTCTACTTTAACTGATCCTAGACATTTTGATAAAAAAAAATAATTTACAGAAGCAGCCTCATTTGAATAACAAGCAATGAAAAGGCATGAAGTTGCTATGTGTCATACCTACAAGTGCTGTAGAATAGCCTTGCTGGTGCAGTATTCTGGCAAAAGTAGTTTCATTTGGTGGGAGCCCGCCAGAACACCCATTCCAAAAGAGAACCTGCCGTTGAGTGCTGGAAGCCATGCCTAGAGAGGAATAACAGTCTTAAAATTAAACCAAGCCAGATTTCAGATTTTCAGTCTTCTCAGATTGTTCTTTCTACTTTCTAATGAACGCGACTCATCTGCCTAAGACTAGTGCCTTTCTATAAGTCATTTGGTATGCCCTGGGATATTCTGATTGACCTCCAGAACAATGTCTCCTCCAAGCCTCATGTCATTATCAGCTAGTCCAATGCATGTGCCTCAGTTATGCTGGAGTGTCTACAAATGGCACCATGATGCCTATATTTGGACATTAGGCAACTTCTTACAACCAAAGTTCTGTCAAAAAATAATGTTAAAAAAATAAAAGGGAAAAAAAAAAAAAAAAAAAAAGAAAAAGTTTTATATAGAACAAAAGGCTTACAAGGTCCAGGATACACACTTCTGAAGTGTACAGCTCATGATTACATTTCTCCTTTAGCAAGTCAGAATTGCATAGGAGGAGCTACGCTGATTATTATTGCAATATGTGATGGCTGAATTTTTCTGTCATAAATTTACATGGCTGAAGTAAATCTGCTTTAAAACATTATTGTTGAGAACTATTCCACAGTCTGATACATTTCACTATGAAAAAGTTTGCCAGGATATTAAAAATATTAGACTTCACTTAATGTTATCTTAATACCATTGAACATACAGTGTCCACACAATTTTCTTTGTGTTTCTACCTCCGGGTGCTTTGTACTAGCTGGATTTTAGTCCATTTCTGGTTTGTCATTTAGTCATGTTAAATATGCTTTACTTGGGTATTTTCCCATAGAAACCAATCACAAAATCTAGTCATCTTTATTTTCGCCTGTCTCACTGCAACTCCAAATCCTTAGATCAATGAGTCTTTAAAATGGTTTATTTGAGGGGAATTTTAATAGCAATAATGTCTAGACAAGCTGCAGTGAACCATTAGAGAGAGGGCCAACCTGATCTGATGGGGTATCTGCCAGTCAGGAAAGCTGCTCTGCTCGGAGTACAGACAGCAGCTGCAGCGATGTGCTGGGTAAGTCTCACTCCTTCCTTTGCCAGACCATCAATGTTAGGGGTCCTAAAGAGAAAAATCCCATCTCTGTTAAAAATGTATTACACAGAAGGTCATGGTATCCCGCTCTTCCTAATTTTGTCAAGGACATCACCATCAAATTTACAAAACCGTTTATCTACAACTCAACTAGGAAAGCTATGTTTTGTATATGCTTTTGATACCTTGACTCCTTAGAAATGAATTTTCCGTGGATAAATGTGTTTTTATTAATAACTAAAAAAAAAAAAATAAAATTAAAAAAAAAAAAAAGAAAAAAAGTATTTCAGGTCTATCCCATATCAAAAGCTCATGCAGCATATTATAAATTATTCCATGAGTACAAGACAACACGATTTCCAAGACTATAACAGATAAGAATAAACAGGATATATATATACAATCATTCTATCACTGAACCTATATACAGACTGAAAACTGCACTAGGGATAAACATATCACATAGACTGAGATGTTATTTCATAACAAGCCTACTAGAGTTTTTAGGTGATATTAAATCCTTATCTCGTTCCTCGATATTTCAGCCCTGGAGTTGTAGAAACTTATAAATTATGCATGTGTCTGACAAATACAATGCATGGACTTATTTGCAAAGTTCTAACTGTATATGCTGAAAACTAAGAGTCCAAGAAAGTTGCTCAAGCATGCCTGTATAATTGTTACTCCAGTGGGAATCACTGTAGACCATTTATTTTATACATGGTTTGAAAAGAAGTGCATCTAGATAAACTAATCCATAATAATGAACTTTATAAAAGTGTCATCACTGTTTTTTCCAATGAAATTCACCAGGAAGAGATAAATTATTTTGTAGAATACATTCTTACCTTATTGTATCATTGCCATAGCAACCCACATCTCCAACACCAAGATCATCAGCCAGTATCAGTAAAAAATTGGGTTTTGAAGGATTTGATACACAAGTAATTGGAAACAAGCATAACATTAACCAAATGTTTAGGCAGCTCCTGAAATTAAAAGTAAAGAGGTAATATCACAAAAAGATTTGTAAACTTTACAATAGACTTGAAACTATTATTCTCAAAGTTTTACGAGTCAGTATAGATGCAAACAGCTACCATATACTGCCAGCAGATGGCGCTCATGAATATATACAAGAGTTCTCGAGTTTTCGAAAAGCGGTAATGTATTTTTTCATTCCCACAGGAATTTTGTGTGTGCGTTTCTCTGTTGAGATTTGCACTGATCTCGACAGGAGTTTCCAGTAGAATGAGTGGTTGGATGCTTGCAAGTCTCCTGAGGCTCCCCTTGTACAGGGATATAAGAGACTCCTGCTAAGTCTCCCGGAATGTGTGGGACAGGAGGATGGTGGTGGTTGGTGTGGAGGCACACTGGTCACGATGGCAGTGCCTTGAGTATTATATCCGCTGCACCCAGTGCTACACACAGCACCTGGAAAGCCTTCCTTCAAGGTTGTACCAACAGGCTTAAACTTGGTTATCTTCCTAGAAGACCCTAAGAATATCTCAGTACGTCGTAGTTGCTCAAGGTGTTTGCAAGAGGCAGCTTACAGATATTCACCCGAAGTAAAATACATATGCCAGAATATATCTACTGACTGCTAGTTCATTAATACATACTGTAATGGGATAAATGCATAGCAGATGTACTATATCACATATTATATATACTTCTAAACCACCACATCCTACAAAAGTAGGATGAAAGACCAATAATTCTAAACCTGTATCAACTGCTCTCAGATTCTCAATGAGTTTCTAAAAAAGAGACATCTGTTTAAATTTTCTTAAGCATAATGTGTAAGAAACAGAAAAGACCCTCAGGGAAAGTATTTTCTTACCATTGTTTTCCCTGGTAAACTTTGTGGCTTCCCCACGTATGAAACAGGTACATGGTTGATTACATGAATTCTGGTGGAAAAACACAATAATAATAACAAAAACATTAAATCAGAGCCCAGTAGTTCTTGTCTGTGAGGTGAGTCATTAACTGCCCTGCATTAGGGCAATCATATCACCACTGCCTGTGGCCGGCTACAGTAGAGGTGGGCTGAACTACTGGGGCTTGGCTACACAGACCTCCCCATTCCCAAAACGTGTGCTGGCAGAGTCCTCTTGAATCAATACGGCAGGGCAGAAAGGGCACTTCTGAAGCCAGGTAAGGTCAGGTAGCACAGCATGCAGTTTTGCAAGATGTGGCTCGTTCCCAACTGCCAATAGCTACAGGGGCACTTGTGTTTGGCAAGAAGGCTGAACGCCCATGGCTTGAAACAACTGTTAAAGGTGCCAGTTACTCAGTACATGCTTAGAACTGTTGGTGTTCACTGAAAGGAAGGCTTTCACCATTTTACAAACAGGAGGTAACAATAAGTAAAACCAGTATCTCACTCTTAACCTCAAATTATCTTTAAGGTCCAGGAAGTTAATCCTTACTGTGAGCTTTAAAACTACAAAAAATGCCTCAAAGAAAAGCCATCCTGGAAAGTAATATTTACAGTCAAATTCTTAGGGAAGGGTCTGTAACATTCTTTGGTTTTGATACCATCTAGTACATTTAAGGAGGTGTTTCTATCTGATTGTTGCTAAAAACTGTCCAGAAACATTAATGTCATTATGATTATTTTCTTAAAGGACTTCAAAGCTGAATGCCATTTATAAATTTAACAAGCCAGTTTTTTTACCTGCTAACTCTATAAACTCAACCTGGACTTTAAAAACCTAGAAATAAACATAAAAATTTAGAAAATTTGCAAGGCAAATTTTATAAGTGAAAGCAATTTCCTATGCTTGCTTACACTTAATATCTTTGTACAAAGAGGGGTTTGGCAAAAGCACTCCTTTTCCTTGTGAATGGCCACAGACTAAGGAATCTGCAGAAAATGTTGCACTGGAATCATGCAAACAATCATGCAGAAGTCCATGGTAAACTGGCTCCACAGGGACTGGCTCATCTTTATGCTGTACACTGAAGGAAATTAGAGATGACATTCATTCTTTCTCTGGGGGAAAAAAAAAGAAGATATAAAAATCTGAAATATCCCATCCATGCAAAATCCCTACTTTTCCACACTTCTTTCCATTTCAAATCAGCACAAGAACAAAGATGTTGTCAACTCTATTAAGGAACAGATTGAAGCTGACAAGAATATTTACATTCTATAACAACTAAAAGCACACTTGTAAACATAAAGTCACTTCTAAACACAAAGAACTGAAAGAATCCATCTTAATGAAAGACTTGTGTTGTTTGCTTGGTTTTTTTCCAAAATCATCATGTTCCCTAGTAGGGAAACCAGCATTTTCCGAGAGAACTTTTTTTTGCCTTTTTGGTACATAAGAGTGTTACACTTACCTTGAATGCCTGAGGAATACTAAGCTGTCCAGGGCAAAGTCTAAACCTGCCCTTTGCATTTCAAAGAATGAAACATAGGATTAAAAAATTGCAGATGCCATTATTCTGACCAGGGAAACCGTATAAAGAGTCAGAACTTGGAGTCCATTGATGAATTTTCCAAATAACACCCAGGTCCTTGTTTGGCTATGGCTGAGATGATATGGGAAATAAAAATATTTTTTTTTAAAAAAAAAAATCTTGATCTCTATTAAATGTGGAATTTTCCATAGGGTTCATGATGCTTCCCCCTCTTTTTTGGCAAGATCCTGAAAGGCCGTACTGCAAGCTCATCCTCCCTGCCCACTGGTGGAGTTGGACATTAATGGGGAAGCAGCAAGATCCTCTGACCCAGTGCATTGGCTATTTGAAGCAAGACCTTGCAGAACTTTGCTGTTAATGCAGATGCCAGAAGCCTAATACAATGCTTTAAAAAACAAGCTGTATTAATGTGAAGTAAAGAATTCACTACTAGGAGCTCAAATCTTTTATTTAAATGACAGTGGTGCCTCAGAATCACAGCCTGGCAACAGTTTCCCTGAAGCCCCGATGAACTGTGGCCCCATAGGACAGAGCTGAGGTGATGATCAGGCAAGCTCATGAAGGCATTAACCTGCCAGAAGGAAGAATGAACAATGGCTCTAGTGCTTATGTAGAATATCTTTACGGTGCTTTAACAACAGAGGCAAAACTTTGTCTTCCCAACAACTGGCAGGTAGCGTTGCATTTAAAGGACTTAGGGTACGTGATTAAACCAAAAGTATTGCAATGAAAATGTTCTCCACCTACGCTGAGTAGCTGAGGATCATCACAGCCCTTGTGAGCTGTAGTGGAGCAGAGGAACCAGACAGATCTGGACAACTTAAGAAATCTCTTGATTTCCTGTGGGCGTTAATAAGCTTTCCAAACTGGTAGAACAGCTCTGCTGCCTTCCACTTTCTCCCCGAAGGTTCATGCCTCACAGCCAGCTGGTGACAGCAGGCACGTTGGTATTTAGACAGAAACTTTGTACAACCCCTCAGGAGAGCTGTGAATTTTAAACCGGGGAGGTGCAGTGCTGGTATTAGAAGATATTTAGGTCTTAATAAAAGATATTTAGGTCTTAAATTAGCTGTGGCATGGTTAAAAGTAGAGCTCCCTGATTTACTACAAGCCATTTTAGGAGCGCTACTCTTACTGAAGGACTAGAAGTACTAAACTTGTTTTTTTAAAAAAATGGATTTAAATATGCATATTCACATTTCTCTGTTAGGGGCTGATTCCTCCTGAAAGCAGAGGTCTCACTGACATTACTAGGATGTGTTGAACACAGTACTGGGCCTTAGAGCTTGTCCAGTTAAACGAAAAAAACCCCAACTTAATACATAAACCTAACATTAGCCTCTAGAAATCAGCAGTTACTTACAGAAATCTGAGAAGACATCAGATAGCAATTCCCTCTGTAAGCCAGTACGCCACAATAAGTGATTATCAAGACTAGTAAAAAAGGCCATCTCCTTTTCACAATGTGGGAAACAAACCCTTGTCTGAATTATTCTTCTTGCTCTGAAATACCTCTTGCTCCTTCCTGTGCTGAGCAGTCCTGATCCTTTAAGCCATGCGTGGGAGGCAGCAAGCTGGGACTTCCTCCTTCTCTTGCTCTCCCTTCCCTCTGTCTCAAGCACAGACACTGCCTGGGATCCCTGCCAGCAACAGCCAGCAGACTGGAACTGCCAGGAAACTGGAAGCCCCATGCAGGTTTTACATCAATTCCAGGCAGAGTACAAAGTCCTTATTCTTGAAGTACTGTCACAACAGGCTCTTGCCTTTTCTAGATTGCCTATCCAGTTAATTCTGTGCAGATTTGTGTGAAGCCTGTCACTGCTCTATTTCAGTGACTCAAAAAAGATGCTATAAATAATAATAGTAGCCCTGGGATTTTGTTTCTTCCCCTCTGCTTTTCCATCCTTCCAAGCAAGATAATAGGGCTAGCTTGTCCTCCCCTCTTATATTCTGTCACGTTGTCTTTTCTTCTTCGTTGCATTTTCAGGAAAAGTAGGTTTACCTGTGCTGGACATTAATTGCATTTTTTTCTCCAAGAACTGAAAGTTTAGTATCCCTTCCCCCCACCCCCACCACTTTTTTCAGAATTTAACTGCTATGATACATTTTACCCTTCAAAAGGTCTTGAGTAATTACTTGGAGAAGGCCTGGTCTGTTTGTTTGCTGATATTTCAGTTGGAGTTAGTGGAACACAGTGAATGCCGAATTTAACGCTGACTCCTAGAGAAGCCAGTAGTAGGAGTCAGTGAGGTAGAAAAATGAAGCAGCTTAAGCTAACAGATTCATGTAATACAGAGGCAGGGATAACCAGGGTGGGAGGCAGTTTTTCATTTGTTGACCACCTTGTACTTATGACTATATTCAATTATTTTTATAACGTATAAGTTGTCAAATTGGGCTATTTTTACTTATACCTATTTGACTATAATACTTATTTTATATGACTACTTAACAGCTTTTGATGCTTCTGTTGGGAAGATTTTTCTTTAAAAAGTTATATTTCTCAAAAATTACATCATGCTTTGAAAAAAGGGGATCTTTGAAAGCTGCCAATAACATGAGTATTAATTTCCACCTGCCTTTGGTTCAAATTATGACTAAACTTTTATTTCAGTCTTTCTAGTCTGTTTACACCTTTCTCACCATTTGATCACTACTAAAAATGTGCCCATGCTACTGCTGACATGCCTTAAAAAAATGAAACCAACCCCCCCCCAAAAGACCGCACCTTTACATTTTTCCCCGATAACACAACTCTATCTGGAAACAGAGGTGGCATTCCTCACCACTACATTGGTGACCCAATACAGAGTTAACAGCTGTAACTCCTTATTGTCTTCAACAAAACTAAGCTTTAAACCATGACTTTTTCTTTAAAAAAAAAAAAAAAAGCTTTGTAACAATGAAGCAGAAGGGAGATGATTTTTATCTCTGCATTTTGAGCCCTGCAGTATTTCCTCCCCTTCAACTAACCAGTTTCTCTCTGCACCTGAGCACAGGAAGCTGCTGTTTACTCCCTGCTGCACACGGGCAGATTCTCTACTAGCAAAACCTCAGTTTTTGAGTCATTATGTGCTTTATACTGCCACTTTCTATCTGGCTTTTTGCACAGGTCTGAGTATTAAAAGCAAACACTGGCATTCATATAGACTCTTCTTCCTTTATCAGGTTTTCTGAGTGAGGTTATAGTAGTGAAGAACATAAATATTGAAAGGACACAAACAGAAATTATTAAAATTGTTTCTATGTCAGACTTAGGAAAAACACTAAGAGATAGGAAAAAAGTGTTAAACAGCTAAGCTGGCTAAGCAAGTAAACTATTTGAAGCAGTATTTGGGGGTGGAACAACAACAAAACCAAACTAAAATAATCTTCCTCCATTTACTAAATTTAAACCCCAGTTTTTCTAGAGTCCTAGAAGAATGCTTATAATAAACTCCAATTGCATATATGCCTGCAAAAATACAACCGTTAATACAAAGTCCTAGAATCTGTAATTTCACTGCAAACTTCAGAGCAAAACCATATCTCTTTAGAAAGTCTGGCTAGGGTCGCACCACTGCAGGTTTATAGTTCTGAATTTTTTTATTTTTTTTTTAACTAAGATTGGCAAGATCCCTTTCTACAAGTTGTAGTCTGTAAACCTAAATATACTGCTACCAAATATTATTGAGCATTAATTCCAATGTGACTCTCAAATGAACCTTGTTTTCCTAGAACTGGCATTGAAACAGTTCAAATTATTAATTCAAAACTTTTTTTTTAATTTGCATCTTCTATGCAGTAAAATTGCTCTTGACAAATTAGTACACACCAGGGCCTCTTTCTGAAGAGCAAAATGCTTCTCTCTCTTTTGTAACTGTTGCAGTTATACTGGATTTTAACATTTTGTAATCTGTAATGTGATAGGTTATTGTTACCCTGCTAAAGCTGCAGATCTGTTCAAAAAGCTATTCACAACTTGAGGATGATCCCTCACTAAATCAGATTCACTTTGTCTCAGATGTTGGTCAACACCTCAACAAGATTACTACAGAGATAAGAGAGAGGAACAGGAAGCAATAATGACACAAACTACTATGTTTGGATACTGTACCACCATGATTATAGGAGCACAACTATAGGAGCACAACTGTGAACACCTAGAGTTCTGCGTGTCTAGCATTTCTTCCTGCTGCCTGCTCAGCACCATACAATAGGCTTTCTCCAGAGTTCTCCAGTTGTCTTCCTCTAGCAGCCATAAATTAGGCAGAGATTAGACATATACCTCTACAGCCGTTGAACACAAATCTGCAAAACCAGTTTCCATTCAAGCTTTTTACCTCATCAGACAGCATTTCCCTTAGACCTTTGGCTAGTGGTAAAGAATGAAGGGGAAAACCTCTGATCAACATCCCTTTTCTTTATTTTCATTCACTTTACTTCCCAGAGAGAGAAAGGACACATTTTCTGAAAACTTTTTCAGCAGAGGACTCGGTGCCAGAGGACATGTTAGTAGACATCCATCTCACAAACTTTGTGTGCTGTCACCTTCCTTGTCACACCAACAAAATGGAAATGTCCCACAACATGGTTGCAGCCATGGCTTCCACATGATGTTGTACAAGGAGAGCTGCTGTGGGACTGGAGTCAGTGTCCTGTGATGCTCTTCTGTGGCTCTTCCAATCTTCCCTATTACAGTGTCAAAGAGGGGCTCAGTGTCAGCTGACAGAGGTTTGGTTTCAGAAGGGTCCCGCGAGAGATCAAACAGCAATGGAGGGTCATGATGGCTCACACCTTCCCCAAAACAGGGGCAAATTCCTTTTCCATAACAAGCCCCAGCTCTGAGTGGGTGGAAGATGGGGGTCACATAATGAGCCTTCCAGATGGCTCCACCTGGCAGGAAAGAAATCTTATGGCAAAACTACAAGACAAGAGAAGAAATTGGGAAGTGCCTTCAAGCAATAGGAGTACTGCTGTTTACTAAGGAGTCCTTTTCTCACACACTCTGGCACCCCCATCACAACAAATCAGATTCTCTATGGGGAGTACTGACTTTGAAAATGGAAAACACTAGAAATATGAAGAAAACTGTATTAAGTTTCCAGTGTAGTAGTAGACAACCTGTATTGCCACCCTACTTCCTATAGGTTTGTTACTTACAAATATTTCTTTGCTGTAAGACTCATCCAGCTAACCAGAGTCATTGCTATGTCATGCACAAACGTTTCAAGAATCTCAGAGATCAGTACTGATAAACACCCATCATGCAATTTGTCAATTAGCAAGATGGCTATCAAGAGGAGAAAACTCATGTTTTGCAGTTACCACGAAAGAAACATTTATACTTACTGTCCTTTTGGTGCCACCGCACTGCATGCAAGTAGGACCCACAATAGTGAAACAGGAACTCATGCTCTGACTTTTGAACTCTTCCTCTCAGTAAAGGCATCAAGTTTCGTCCATCAATTACTCTAATTTAAAGGGGAGAAGCATATTCATACTTATCACTGTCTTTGCACTGGCTGCATCAGTGCTTGAGATAGCACACAGAAAAATTTGGTCAGAGATTTAGAGCAGCCAGCAGACTGCCAAGCCAATATTTAAATCCCTAGGTTGGTTTTTTGTTTGTTTGTTTGTTTGGTGGTGGTGGTGGGGGGTTGTTTGTTTTGTTTTTTAATAGCTGGGTCAACTCATTCCATTTAGCAACATCTAAACAATATTTAGAGCTTGGTCTCGTAGGAAAAAAAAAAAAAAAATATTCAGGAAACCACTACCAACCTCATGATTGTTTACATTTAGCAGTTTTCAAAGGAGTTTAAGGAAATCTGTGAGCAAGGATGGGTTTAATGACTTTCGGAAATATTTGTAGCTGTCCATAAGTCAAGTCAGTTAGTACCAAAGCAACTTCAGCCACCAATTCTTTCCTGAATGAGGTTGCACCTTGGTTTGAAACTACCACCTGGTCTTTGGCAGGAACAATTCCTCTGGCCATGAGAACAGCTCTGGGCATGTCAGAGCATTTGCTCACTAGTTTAAAATCTCAGACTAGGCTTGAGGCTAAGGAACATTTGTGAAATCTCCAAGAATGCTACAAGATAGTATTTTTTTTTTACTAGCTAGCTCTCCTATCAATCTCTCCTGTTTAAAACATCTCCATACCTGTCCTGTGGCAATATTCCTCCAGCCAAATGAACAACTGTGGGATAAATGTCCATAAGACTTGTAGGTTCATTGATAACTGTGCCTGCAGGTAACACTCCTGGCCACCTAAATACTCCTGGCACACGGATTCCTCCTTCCCAGCCTCCCATGCCTTTTCCACCTGCAGTGAAATGAATCAACATACGGCAGTTCATAGCAAACACAAACCTCTTCATTGGATTGTTACATTTGAATGTACAGAAGATGCAGTAATAAACTGCTTAGATTTGACTCTTCATTTGCATTGGACTTCACGTATTTTAGAAGGCCTCAAAATATGACATATGACATAACTGATCCAAACTTAGAAAGATGGGGGAGGCAATCTCTGTTTTAACTTTGACCACAGGTGACTGTAGGAATAATAAGTCTACCTTTGAAAACCTATGTTTAGCAACAATAAAACAGCTTCAGCCTTCTGTTATCCTCAGTTTCATGGGTTGCCTGCATTCACTTGTGTTATTGAAGAGCTTCCTAGCAAAAGAAAAGAGGAGGAACTGGAAATCGGAATAACTCACAAGACTGAAGAAATACTTGATATTCTCTTCAAACCTACACAAGACTTACTAATTTGTATGCTATTTCAATAAACAGCAAAAAACTTCCACAATGAACCAGCCACCACCACCAAAAAACCCTAACACTTTATATTCATGGATTCCTCTCAAAATATGTGTCCTTAACACTTATATTTCCATATGCCTTATGCATCTCTTACTTTTTTGAATTCGAGATTTGGACCTGAACTGTCTCAATGCTTAATGCAACATCTTTTAAGTCAGAAGGAAAAAAACCTGAGCCTATGAAATTGTACCATATATGCTTTATATTTATACTTCAAATGGCAGGAAAACATTTTTTCTCAACTTGTTACTAACAGAAACTAACCTAGTAAAGCATACTGATGCTGGGTGTATGAAGACAATATTTACCTAACTCCCAAAGCAGGAACCTGTTTTAATTCGTATATTCAATATGGGAAAAACATTGTCTTTGTTAGATCCCATCAGGCTTATGAATCAGTCTTATCCACAAAGAGAAGCACTTTCTCAAGCAAAAGAAGGGAGTGAGGTGGAGAGGAACAGACTAACTGAAAGCCCTTCCCTTTCATAAGGGCCAGCAACCTCCATTGCTCCATAGCAGAGCATCCACTTCATGGGAGCCAAAATTCCATGTCTTTGACCTCTGCTGTGCCATGTAGAACAGCTCAAGAAGGTTTTGAAACAGAAGAAACCCATTTCAAGAAAATAAAAACATCAGAAGTTTGGGTAAGAGTTGGATGGTTCATTGATGATAACAGAGCCTAAACCCTGACACATACTGTCACATGTTCATGAAAAGACACAGGATAAGGTGGTCTGATGACACAGGGTTGTTGGGGTAGGTAAGGAAAAAAATGCAATGAATACATTTCTTTTGGCTTGAAAAACCACCATTGCACTGCTCTGCAGGTTGAAGAATGATTCACAGCAGAAAGGGATGAGCAGGAAGTAAAGAGTGAGATCTCTTAGACCACCAAGGCCATTTGGATTTTATGCCTATCACTGATTTTGGGTGGAATATAAATGCATATGGGGAATAAGTTGTTGCGACAAGTCATAACACAATGTGCCCTTACTCTATGGTTCCAAACATAAGAAGGACATTGAGCTGTTGGAGCAGGTCCAGAGGAGGGCCATGAAGATGATCAGAGGGCTGGAACACCTTTACTATGAAGACAGGCTGAGGGAGTCGGGGTTGTTCAGCCTGGAGAAGAGAAGGCTCTGGTGAGACCTTATAGCACCCTCCAGTACCTGAAGTGGCCTACAAGAAAGCTTGAGAGGGACTTTTTACAAGGGCATGGAGTGGTAGGATGAGGGGTAACAGCTTTAAACTGGAAGAGGGTAGATTTAGACTAGATATTAGGAAGAAATCCTCTACGGAGAGGGTGGTGAGACACTGGAACAGGTTGCCCAGGGAAGTTGTGTCTGCCCCCTCCCTGGAAGCGTTTAAGGCCAGGTTGAAGGGGCTTTGAGCAACCTGGTCTGGTAGGAGGTGTCCCTGCCATGGCAGGGGGGTTGGAACTAGATGATATTTGAGGTCCCTTCCAACCAAAACCATTCTATGATTCTATGATTCTGTTCTGTATTGATTAGCTGAGCAGCAGTGATTTCTGGATCATAATGATAAAAAAGAACAAGCAAATCGGGAAACAGTCCTATTGTGGAGAGAAGGGAAAAAGCTTGAGAGAAAGAGAAAGAGAATTGAATATAGGGGATTATCACATTTTTTCCACTTGAGAACACCAAATAGCTTACAGGTATCAAGCTAGACAATACATTTTTCAAGGAGATGTGTAATAATGCTTGCACTTCAGTGAAAAAAAAAAAAGGTGTCTTTAAGATTAAAGCACCTCTGTATGCCACCTATATTTCAAGCTAAAAAAGCAACTCATTCCAGCCTCAACAGCTTCAGCCAGCCAAATTCATTATGTTTCCGATTCTGACGTTTATGTAAAGTCATAGTGTTCTTCCTACCTTTATAAATGCCATTCCAGCCACCTAGCTGGGTAGATCCATCATGAGCCTCCAAGTGTCCTCCATGATCAGAGGCAAAATATGTGAATGTATGATTTGTCAAACCTTCTTTGTCAAGTGAATCCAGAATTTTGCCTTAAGTTTAAGAAAAGAGACAGCAAGGTTCCCATTAACCAGTTAGAAAAATCAAGTCAGATTCATGTTTCAATAATAACATTTTGCAATGTCCTGTAAGGAATTTTTAATAGCTTAGATTTCTGTAGGTGTTTTGGCCTTATTAGATTTCCTGTTTTAAAATACACAGGTGTATGTGTCTTAAACAAATCCTTCATGAAGAATACTTACCCAACATCCAGTCCATTTCTTCAACATTGTCTCCATATAAATCATGACGGCTCTTCCCAAGAAATTTTGCCGTGGTAAAGAGGGGGGTGTGAACATGTAAAAAGGAAACAAAGAGGAGGAATGGTCTATGCCTGTTTCTTAAAAACAAACAAAAAAATAAAATATTTTTTGTTGTGTTTGAAATATTTTGAAAGGTTTCATATTCATCCATACAGAGGCACACACATTGTGTCTGTACTGTACCCACCCACATCTAGTGCATCCACATTGATCACACTTGACAGTTTTGTTTTCGCATGAAATGCGAGCAAGAAAGATCCTTTTCAACCAGATTATTTTCAAATTCCAATGTGTAAACAGGCATAGCATTTGCACAGTGCTTAAATGAATCAGATGCCTAATGCTGATGCCTTTTTTAATTAAATGCAGATGGATACAGTCTTGTGTTTAATATTTGTGGCTTTTCTAATATGGCACCTTACAATTTTCAGTATGTTTGTTTTCACAGACTTTAGGAAAGGAATAGTTACTTTCCTTGTTTTACAGAAAGATGCTTGGTGCACAGAAATATTATAGAAGGCTGTGCAGGCAGAACTTAAAGCTAGAAAAGCAGTGATCTTGTTTTTAATGACTTAAGAAGGAAGCCAAATAAGTGTTTTGAGATTTTCATATAAAATAATTTGATGCATCATGCACATTTTTATCTAGGTATTCTGTAGGGTTTATGAAAAAGAGCACAAATGAGGCTTGTAGAGTGAAGTGTAAAAATTAATTGGTTAATCCTGGAGCAAATATAGTAATTACAGATTACAGGGTATAGCGAGATGGTCATGTATCATTTGGTTAAAATCCATCTCATTTACTGAATCTTCCAATGTGAGACAGTTGCAATTAAAATTGAAGTGCATTGGGTTTCTAAATAGAGAACTTGGAAGTTTCAGAACAATTCTCATGACACAACTATAGTTACTAGAGAAAAATACTCTATTCCAAGTGTCCAGAACACCCTGGCTCCTTTAAAGGAAGATGTAGACAATCAATTACCTTTTGATAAATGACACTGCCTCCTTCAGCATGAGGGAAGAAGTCCTCTCTAACCTCATTGGCTGCTCAATGATATCATGGTTCCTCATCAGGATACAGTTCCAATACTGCACAAAGCCGTAACTGGAGTACCAAGAACCAAAGAAAATTCCACCCACCAAAGTAAAACAGGCAATTGTCTTCCAGTGGATGGAAATCAAACCAGTCAGTTTTCCAGCAGTGAGAGTGAGCACAGCAAGGGTAATTATGTGACTGTAAAGCCAAAGCTTAGCTTGAAGGGCTGCATCCAGCTCTGGATGTTTGTCTTCTTGACAGTTGTTTAGAAGCGTGAAAGGCATACCATAAAAATAGTCGAACCCATGATTTAGAGGATGGTGACAATGATCATTGACGGATTCACAATTTACACCTTGATGCCACTTTCCTGAAGGTTTTAAAGCATGAAAGAGATTAGAACAGTAAGGTAGACAGCTCAGAAGGAGCCCAAGGTAGCATTGTCAGCATCTGCTTGGGAATTAGTCAAGTCACTGTGTTTTTCAACAGAGTATTGACGCATTCTCCTCATGCACAAGGATGCTGGGTGAAACCAGTGCCTGATCAAATGAATGCCATACCATAATGGGTGATTCACACACGGTCATGGGATAAACAGAGAAATTTGCAGGGATAAACAGAGAAATTGGCAAGATGCTCAGCTACGGGTCACGTAAAGATGGGATTTCATTACCTTTCAGCGAGGATCAGGGAATTAAGATACTTTAATTTGCTGGTTGCTTTAATACATTCCTTCCTAAACTTTCAATTGTTTACTTGCAACTTCATTTTAAGATAATGTTACAAATTTACTGGAAGATCTAGTAAACTTTTTGTCACTGTTAGCAAATATCTCGATTACCAGACTCAGGAAGATGGGTTCTCAGGCACGTCCCTACTCCGTACGGAAAGCAGAAATGGCTGTAAACCAACCTTCCACTCTATCCCTGCCCAAAATAGAGTGAGTAGACAGAAGCTGTTGTCTGCTTAGAAAATGTGCTGGATCAAAGGACCCTAAGGTTTGCTGGGTTGTGAGATTGCCAAGTAATTACAGACTCAGCCAGGAAGACTACACTTCATTAACTTGTGATTCAGTGCAGCCACACCTATTTCCAGCACTTGGAGATGACAATGAACTTGGCACAGCTGGCCTTAAATCCCCTGGCTTTAAGGAACACAGTGCTTACACTACCTACCCGTTTATGTGAAGGGATCTATTGTGGGGGTGCCTGTCACTTGATAGTAATAACAGAAAATGGAAGGGAAAATAGAGACTTTGTCAGTTGATTTTAGAGATATTTGGCAAAAGAATGATGAATCTTGAAACTTTTGAGGTCTGACCAAAGTCACAGACAGGAAGGTACTCTGGGGAAGCATTTCCCCCATACCTTTGTATTTTGGCTTCATCTGATGAAACAGCCCCTGTGTTGCACCTCTTTGGGATCTCACAACCTCATCTGTGAGACATTTGTGCTTCACCTTCTCCTCCTTGGGTACAAACTTTATTCCTTTCTTTCCCTACCCTCTTATGTTTCTCTGCCTCTTACCTCCTAAAGGCAGATGAAATAAAGACACTGTTTTGTTTGGAACAATCTCTACATTAAGAAAACTCTCACAGTGGTCTAACCTTTGAAAAAATCTTAGGCCAAGTAAAATGAATGCTTACCCATTATAGTCATGACAGTTTTAAATTCTTCCTGTTTTGAGTGCCCTGTACAGGCATTACTATTGTCATAAAACTCTTTAGATTGAAGCATTTTCAGTCGTCTCACAAATATGAGGGTTTCTCCACCCCTCCCCTCCACCTTTGGTCTTTTGGAGAGGATTCATAACTATGACTAAAGGACCATTTCAGCAAACATAGTCCCTAAATTCTTTTCATATAACTAGTTCATTCTTCAAGGTCACACTAAAACATTTCCTCTTACCTATCAGTCCAGTGATATAGCCTTGTTGCTGCAGCAGCCTAGCAAACGTCGTTTCGTTAGTAGGGAGCCCTCCTGACCCGGCGTTCCACTGCAGGGCTCGGTACCCATTGCTGGATGCCATCCCTGACAGAAACAGCTACAATCATTCCTGTGGGGCTTTTGCACTTGGCTGGCAGAGGCTGTGATGCTCTTGTCAGCCTCTGCGTCAGGTGCTCAACTTGAAGCCAGACTTCCTCACAAGACTAAAAGACAAGCATATCTTGTAGGCAGTCACATCACATTATCGAGTGTGTCTTACGTATTGCAGGTAGTCAAGAGTTATATTTCAAAACAAATGATGCTTGGCACCAATTTTATCATCAAACTGAGAATAAATCAACAGTGACAGTATATAGTGGCTTCTATTTTCTGCCTTCCTAAGTAACTGTGATAATTTAGTCTCTCTGCTTTTCATCTAAAATAACAGTTGCACTTCCCTATGTCAGAGAGATGTATCATGTTAGATGAAATACAGCTGACCCAACATACACACTGATTTCACACTTGGGTCCTAAAGTAGGCATCTAATTTTCCTATACAATGCCTGGGGAGAGACAGGTACCTATGAAATACTCCAAAAGGTGCCTTAAGTAGGCGGGGAATGGATCCAACACTCCATTTTCACCAGAGTTCTGTGACTTTCTGCACTATGTTGGCAATGAACTTGTCCATTTCTCTTGGGAGCCCTGTTTCAACCCCTTACCTCCAACCGTCACCATGAAGAAGAATTCCATCAGTTTACCCCAGGCTGCATTGCTCTAAGGAGGTGACAAACAACACTGCTGTTGGCATTTCACCATACCTATCTCTCTTCATCATATAGATCTCCCACATCCAGTAATGTCAGGCTAAAACTCTGTCGGCTGGTGAGGCCATGGTTCCCATTCAGTAGTTACTTATAGAAGGTTCGAGCCACTAGCAGTCTATTTTCTATCTCAAGTGGAGTTCTCCTGTTCCAACATTTATCAGCTATTGTAGTCCCTCAGGACCATGCACAGAAATTTGTAATTCAAAATGGGCCCAACCTGATCTAATGGGGTATCTGCCAGTGAGGAAAGCTGCTCTGCTCGGAGTGCAAAGTGGAGCTGCGGCAATGTGCTGAGTAAGCTTCACTCCTCCTCTTGCCAGGCTGTCAATGTTCGGGGTCCTAAAAAACATTTCCAAATTTAATAGAACCAAGGGAATCCAAAACTTATTTTAATAATTTGACATGAGGAACTAGAGTTTTTGAACAGTTCCTCAACAAATAATTAAAAAAAAAAAAAAAATGATATCTTATTTACATACTCCAGGACTGACTAGAACAAGTTTGACACAGTGGGTGAAGTGGGTTGTAGTCACTGGAGAATCCATTTCTTGGGACACAGCCATAGAGTGCACTTGGCAACAACAAAAAGAAACCTAGGCATTGTTGGTACTGTTTAATTTGAAAATAAAACCTGAAATGGAAACAACTATCTAACAAAGGCTGATATTTTTCTATTCCAATGCTTCCAACAGATCACTTTTGCCAGCACATTTAGACCCTGAATTTCAAAGTTCATTGAGGCAGAGAATCTCACAATGTGTCTGAAGCTCTTGGAACCAAGACTTTCTGTTCCATGTTTTTAACACGTACTATTTATTTCCTAATATAGGGATATCTTTATATAGCTACATTTGTATGGGAGCCCAGCTCTTTCAGAATAAAGGACTACAACACCACAGAGTGAAAGAGGCTCCCTTCTATCTTCGCCACCAGCAGAGAAGGACAGCGGAGTTCAACAAGCACGTTCCATTTCTCTGTACAGCCCCACCAACATCACGAAAGGGAGATGCATGCCAACAAAATATCTGTTCCCCGCTTGGAGGACATGAGTTGAGGCTTGTAAGATGTGCTTTCAATGCCCAAAGTTCTGATTTGCCTTTTTAGTTTTGAAGGAAGGTAATCACTAGTTTTGAAGACACATAATCACATAATAAATGACATGAGTCAGTCCATATGAATCTGGATTGGAGTGTTTGGGAGGAGACAACAGACAAGTGGATGAGGGATTTTGGAAGAGTACTGGGTGGACAGAGTAAGGCTTAACTATGAATGAAAAGAAACAAAGAAATTCAAGCATGAGAAGGAGCGAAAACAGTAACTATCATACAAAAATAAGTGGCTGGAGAGTTGTCACATGGAGGAGGGGGTGAGAAGATTTCCCAGAAATAACTTAAAAAACAAAATGAAAAAACAGTGCGTTTGCTTTTCTTTCACTGCATTCTGTTTACTTAGGCCCCAATCCTATGTGCATACATACATACAAGTACTTAAATACACAATTACTAGAGTCTTGGATTAAGAGATTATGAACTATTCTTCTTTTATCATTAGGCTTAACTACCCAGGATAGGTGTTCTATAGTGTTAAATATATTGTTCTGAGAGATTTTTACCTTATGGTATTGTTCCCATAACAACCTATATCTCCGATGCCAAGATCATCAGCCAGAAACAGAAGTATATTTGGTTTAGAGTCCACAGCTGCACTCAAGGCAAATGTGTTCCCGAATAAACATGAAAACAGTGCCATGAGGAGGTACCTCCTGAAACACAACAAAATAACTTTTTACATACATGACTTGTAAGTGTTGGAGAGTGATGGGAGCCCTCTGGCAGCATATATGAAGCATGAAACAAAAAATAGCAGAAATCTCTGTTTCCCAGACACACTTTCAGTGGGAAGGAAGAGAACAGAGTTTGATTGGTTCCATTTCTTTCATCTCTACCGCCTAGATCACTCTAGTCAGAGAAGCTGCAGTAGCCTTTCTCCAGCCCAAGAAACAAGGATATAAGTGAAAGCTGTCACCTTACTCATTTGGCCCAGGAATTTTCATCTTGAACCAGCTGCATAGATTTCAGATGTATCAAAAACTTCAGAGCTGAGAAAAATTAGTGTTTCTGTTTCATAAATTTTATGAAAATTCAGGTTACGTTCCAAAGTCAATCTGTCATCTTCTGAATATCTTGTCTCCAGTAAGTAAAGCAGTTTTAATTATATTTGGAAGGGAAGAGAAAAAGCCTAAATAAACTCCTCCTTCAACTCAAAAACACTTGAAGCTGCCTCTTCTACTGCCATTTTAAGATGCCAACCAGTCCTCATACTAGCGTTAACTATATTTAATATCTACAGATACAGAATTGGCATTTTTACACATATATACAATACTTTTTATATAAATAGGCCTAGAAAATTTGAAATTATGTGTTCCTCCAAGTAAGTATTGCTGGTCAATTATCTTAAAACCTAATCCTGGAATCATTTTTCACCTGGACAGAGTTATCATTGCAATGTGTACTAATTTTGCAGGATATGAGGCAGCAGCAACTCTCTAGCACAGACTGAGAAAGCTCCTGCAAATCATTCTAGGATTTGCAGGTTTGGTGTGAAGATCTTGTATACAACAACATGCTTTTGAATGAACAAGTAACCATCACCTCTAACAGGCAAACACAACCCACAGGACTTTCTGTAAACATGACTATGAACTCCCAGCTGTAAATAAGTAACCAGTGGCTGTGGAGATTTAATCACCCAAGAGCAAAGTTCCAGACGGTTTTGGTGGATTTTTTTGTACATTCTACTACTAAGTTACAACAATGATTTACAGAGTTGTGGCAAAACCTTGCTTTAGAAGCACTGTGGGTAATTTCCATCCCTATACTTGGATTATTTATTTTAAGGAAAGGATAATTTTCTGTTTGCCAGTGTTGTATGTCTTAACAGTTTCAAGGCACTATGCTGGTATAATGAATCCTTTCAGAGCACTAATATATTCAGTTAGAGCTGCAGGGGGAAGGTCTCTAAAGGACTCTGGAAATAAGCAGTCCCTAACAGCCCATTTCAGTCACTCACACATTATTTCTTACAAGCTGGGGACAGGAGCAGTGTTCCACATCGCTTTCTGTTAGATTAAAAAAAAAAAAAAGGAAAAGGAAAAAAAAAAGCAAATTATGAAACCTGTTTTTACTGATGTCTGCAGCCTTATCCTAGCACTTGGTTTTCTCATGGTGTTAAGTGCCGGGTATGTGCCGATCCCTGTGGTTATTCTGCTTGTGGATTAAGGTAGAGTCAAGGACAAATTCTATCTCAGGTAACCTACTGCTTTTAGTTCCAAGTCCATATTCAAAGTTGTTTTGTAGCATTATTGTACATTATGAAATAACCATGTGTAGAGCTCAAAGTGATCATCTTTCAGCAATATATTGAGAAAGAGTACAATAATGTTTAGTTACTAAACACTGATAGATCTTGAAAGCAAGAGAGTTGAAATAAAGTAGAACATAAAACATCCATACAGATAAATAAGTGTGTGTGTATATATAAACCTTGGCAGAATTACCTAGGAAGTTATTTCTAGAAATGATAAAGTTAAAGACATAGCCAGAGACTTCCACTTGGGAAAGAGATCTCATTGTTTAAAAACATGAGGACATTAAATAAGATGGTCCTAAAAATCATTTGGCAGCTGTTAAGTGATTTTACAACATCTGCTTAATGAATCAGATAGTGTAAAAGATTAAGAAAATACAGGCCACTATCTACATAACTTTTACAAAACTAAATAGATTTACATCATAGCCGAGCTCCTATAGCTTTATTTATTCTTTTTGAGGATAAGTTAGAAACACCATTGGCACAGGCAGTCAGAAGTTGAAAAAACCCTACTGAACTATAATTCTAGGACAAGTACAGGCACTAAATTTTATTTTCTAAGGTGATTTTTTTGTGCTTAGTGCATACCTAGAGAATTATGGCATTATGAAATTATAGCCTCTTTCTGTTCAAGAAATCTGCTCCTCCTACAAGATTTCACACGGAAGTTGTATCTGTGTAAGAGCCTGGCACCTTAGACTACTTCTCTAAGAGCTTGTAGAAAGAGACAACTTTAGAACAGCGAGGGGCTCACAGTCAGGAAAGAATTAAAAAAACCCAGACAAACAACCCAAACCATAAAAGCCAGGGGGGAGAACAATAATAACATGGTTTTTAACGGAGTTGAATTTTCCTACATGGGGGTAAGGAAAGGAACAATAAAGACTTCAGCAAATAAAGCATCAGGAAAAGTGATTAATTTAAACCCAGGGTTGCTTGGGAAATAAAGGTGGGTCAATGCAAACAGTGGGATTTTAATTCTGCCAAATAGAAATAAATGCATGCAGGGAGAAGCCAGAAATCTTTTCCCTGAACAGAATGGCAGCAGTGGCTGTGCAAGGTAGTGGTGCAATCATCTCCTGGTAGGTTATCCTGAAAATAAGTTAAGCTTATAGTAAGCAATAGATTGAGCACAGTGTGATGTTGGAGGAAAAAAAAAAAAGAACTCAATCAGTGCTTATATCTCGTTACAAAGAGGGACTAGTGAGATGATTTTACCTCATAGACACAAGTATTGATGGGATCAAACTGCGTACTGACCAAAACTGGGCTATTTTCAGAGTGAAGTTTAAGATCTGGAAAGGGGGCAGAAAACCACATATAAGTGATTCAAGAGTGGGAAAAGATGTTTTGAGAGAGCAAGAGCTCAAGCAAAAACAAGACAGTAACATTAATTCTTGTGTAAATTCATGGGGAGAAAACACAGGTCTTTGAAAGTGCATCAATTTCACTGAGATAAAGCCAGTATTTGGAAGGTGAAGTCCAACAAACAGAGCATGCATTTTCTAACAGCAAGGTGATTTATTATTCAATCATGTTTTCAAGCAGAGTGCAATACAATCATGATTGTGCACCTTAAGTGGAAGAAAGAAAAGTATTGTAGAGAAACACAAGTTATGGGACTCCCCATCACGGGCAATCAGCTAATATCTAACAGTTCACAGTAAACATGATCAGAGCAACAATCTGATATAAACTCCATAGTATCTTTCCCAGCAACCACTTCATAAGACATCTTTTTCTAAACTACCTGAAGGAGCTCAATTAAAGCTAATTTTAAGACTCCTATCCAGAGAGTTCAAATAGCTTGAAGAAATTTGCCCTCAACTTGAAAAATCTACTTCTCATCAAAACATTCCTTTTAAATTTCCAGGTTGCTCTTAGTTGCTCACACTAATAAGCCTCCCCAGTATATACATTCTTCTGGTTCCTATAATCACAAACTAATCTTAAAATACTAATTCTATAGATTGATGAGTCTTTGTGTGGAAAAAGAGGACTCTGAATATATACTAAGTCATTCTCAACAAAATTCTCCCCAAAGAATCACTGGAGGCAACTGTGGATTCCCCGAAGTCTAATCCAGCAGATGATTTTCAAGCAGATTGCAAGTACATTCTTGCAATGTATCACTGCCGTTACTACTTAATTGCAATTGATAAGTTCTCATATGTCATTATTAACTAAAAACACTGTTACTTCATTTACAACCAGAAATACACAGCATTAGTTATTCAGCCTAGCACTGCCAGATAAAAGTCATAGGGCTCTATAATAATTCAGTCTAAATATTTCTGCAAAATGAGGCCAAATGAACAGCAGGAACCAACCAGCACAACTTTGTGTGGACATATTCCCCTTCTTTAAGTAGTTTTAATTGTTTGGTAATCTTATCCAAACCTCACTGTCTTCTGCAGCTGATACTACACAGTTGACCTACCCCTTCTTTCTCCAGGTTTGTCAGCCATTAATGAAGGCTTAATTGATTTACGATACAATTCATTCAACCTGCCAGGAATGCCACAAAGCCTCAACAGTCACTTGAAAAGATTTAGCAAAAGAAGCTTTTGCTTGGCTTATTAAGTGGCTAAATTAGGTGGACCTATCTCAAATGGCTTTACAACACTCCAAGGAGTGTTTTTCTAGCTTTTTCTAGCCAGCTGTCTCGTGCAGACCCCATTTTTTTCAGTTTTGCTTCACAGAAAGCAAGCTGAAAATCTGAAACTACTAGAAAATTAGCTGCTTCTTCCCCCACTACAGCTTGTTCCAGGCAGTTCCCCTGTCCTCCAAATACTTTGCTTGTTGAATATATTCCCAGATTAGAGTCTATCCTTCTTGAAGTCTCACATAGAAAATATCTTCCCTGTGGCCAAAATATTTATTGAAGCCAGGCATACCTCATGTTTCACCTTCATTCCAAAAAGACTGGCAGCACCACCACTCTGGAAATCCACTAGAGTTGGAACTAACTTCTCATTCTTAAAAATGTTTATAGAGGTACAGCTCCAACAGAAAAATTTGGAATAAGCACCTCTCAGTTAAGCTAATAGTTGTTAATCACACACAGCAAAAGAATTTGCTTTCTTTTTGTTTTCTTTGTCTAACTTCAGATGCAGAAAGAAATTATTTGCACACTGAAGCAGTAACAAAGCTAAACCAAATCCCAAACTGTTTACCTCTTATTTAAATATATAAAAAAAGGAATTATAAATATTTGGACAAATGCTTACAGATAACATGCGGAGGTATGTTGCTGCTTATCTGTTAGCCAAAAATAAACACTTGCTTTCTGCCTTCTATAAAAATACACTACACAACAAGGTTAAACACATTCAGTGGTGCATTAGAATACAATTTAAAATGCTTATTTCAACTTGAATTGTGGCTCTGAAAGAGACATATGCAACGTACCATACACAACATACTGTTTCCACCTTGTCCTTTTTCTCCCTCTCTCTCATCGCTTCTAGGCATTCAGATGCTCAGAAAGGAAGAGACAACAAGGAAGGAATGAGCTAAACCAGGAAGAAAAAGCTCCCAGCTGGTGTGAACACAGCTCAGTACCTGCAGCTGGTGAGCCAGAAACAGCTGCTGTTCATCAACCATAAAACAAGGGATGTCCTTGCAAGGAAGGTAAATGCCAAGTATCAGGAGCTTCTCAGTGGTTTGTTTTTTCCACTATGCATTCTACACTCTCAAGGAACCAACTGCAGCAGTGCTTGCTAGTGGGATTTAGTTCTTACTGACCTGGGTAATCATAGAATCATAGAACAGCCTTGGTTGAAAAAGACCTCTAAGATCAAAAAGTCCAACTATAAACCTAGCACTGCCAATTCACCACTAAACCATATCCCTAAATGCCACATCTACACATTTCTTAAATACCTCCAGGGATGGGGACTCCACCACTGCCCTGGGCAGCTTCTTCCAATGCCTAACAACCCTTTCAGTGAAGAAATTTTTCCCAATATCCAATCTAAACCTCCCCTAGCACAACTTGAGGCCATTACCCCTCATCCTATCACTGTTACCTGGGAGAAGACACTGACCCTTGCCTCGCTACACCCTCCTTTCAGGTAGTTGTAGAGAGCAATGAGGTCTCCCCTCAGTCTCCTCTTCTCCAAACTGAACACCCCCAGTTACCTTAGCTGCTCCTCATAAGACTTGTGCTCCAGACCCTTCACCAGCTTCATTGCTCTTCTTTGAACATGCTCTATCAACTCAATGTCAATAATTGTTATCTGTTACCATGATTATAGTGTTGTATTACCATTTAGTGCTGTGCATTGTCAGTAACCAAAACTCCCATGGCAAGCAACCCAAATTTTTTAATTTATGATGTCTACCCTGTTCTGGCCTTGCTACTGTACAATAGCACCCTGTCTCCGCAGCAGTAGAAGAAGGGGATGGTCTGGCCCTAGGCTTTAAATTAGCTCACGCATTTTCACATTATGATTGGCACTCCCTGGTCTAAATGATCTACTTGTGCCTTCTGGCTTCAAACTACTCATCCAGGAACACAGCTTTTCTTACAGCTGGGACAAGAGCAATGCACAAAGGTGAAAACTAGAGACAGGGCAGACAAATGAGACGAAAAGCACAGCATGGCTGCTTGAGAAACAGTGAAGATCATGTGGGAGCCATCTGGAGGCAAATTATGCTTTCTGTGCACCACTGAAAAGCCACAGTACCCCTAGCAATACTAATAATCATAAAAGCAGAATATCTGCCATTCACCACCTAATCTTCAAAAAAAACTGGAGTTTGGTTTGAAACACTGAAGAGGGAAGGAAAACAGAGGTTGTTAATTATTGTAACCCCCCCACTTCCTCCCTCTCCACATGCACTCTAACACCTCTCACACTTTGTTTTTGCTATTCATGATCTGGTGGAGCAGCCCTGCAGGAAAGCAGAGGCTGGTCTGCCCTCTCAGCTGAAGGCGAGCAGAGGAAGATGTGGGGAAGAGTAGAGGCAGGATGCCCTCCAAGGAAAGCAGAGCTCTGTGGGGCAGAGTTCTCTGTTTGAGCACAGCTTCCCCATAATTCCTGGATACTGCCCAGGAAACCTGTTCAGGGCTCTGCAGCAGGCATGGATGTTGTCCTAAAAGCTGTGGGATCGTTTACCCAGTGTGCAAGCCAATAACACAGAGAGCTGTTTATTAGCAGTTCTGCACAGGAAGGCATGCTTGGGGGTATTCCTGCAAGGCTAGCACACACAGCACTAAAACAATCATTCATTTATACATTGTAAAGTAGCATAGTTAACATATTCATTATTTATCCATTTCTACTGGTGCTCACAATTCCTTATCTTAAAGCTGATTGGAGTATAGTATTTTCATTATAGTCTTCATTTAAAGATACAGTGTCTTTTCATTGTACTGCGTAAGCCCAGTGGGTGAGGGTCTGCAAGCAGAGGCGGATATTTTAACTTCTAGAGGAGTGGTTTTCATATTATAATTAGTTAAGTTCACATAAAGGTCACATCTTTAGCTGATTTATGCAGTGTAGCCAAGTTTCTTGGGCAATCAGCCCACTAAAGTTTCTGGTTCTTTGTTTTAGGTCTGTTTTTTCTTCTGTCCCATTGTCTTACCACAAACTGTTTACTTAAGGGATTTACATCACTTAGTTACATTTTCTTAAGTTAGTTAAAAATTACAACCATATAGATTTCTACATCAACAACACATTCCGACACACCCCTACCCCCTCTCCCCACTTGATAGAAGTGTCAGCTTTGCATAAGAGAGGGAGGAAAAAGTCCTTCCCACTGAAAAATGGAGGCGACTTTTTTTTTTAAAGCTAATCTTTTACTTACTCCATGCTCACTCACTAGAGGAGCTTTGCTCTCACTTTCCTCTTCGTCCCAGGATTTCCAGTCTTTACTTCTAAGGAGGGTTTTTCAAAAGCACCATTTATATATTCGTATCAGAAGAATTGGTGGGTGTTGGCCTCCTTTAAAAATCTGGCCAAAGGTATTTCACCCCGCCTGCTGCAGGGCAGGGCTTCCCTGCCTGCTCCTGGTAGCGAGTGCTGAATAAGGAAGAACGTTTTTAAAGCAGAAGCTGGAAATACAGCTCCTGTAGTCACCAAGGCCAATAGAAAGAGCTTTAGCAGTAACTGAGTGGAAGATGATCGATCGCAGGCAGTGAGACTGCAGGCTACATCATGCCGTGTGGAGAACCACCCTATGCATGGAAGGAGGATAGCCATGGCTAGTGCACAGGGTGAGCCAACTAGCCCCCTGAGATCAAAGAAAGTCAGTCATCGTAGTGTCATGTTGGTGTGTGCATACCAACTCCGGCAGCCTGGCTATCTCCCCATTATGTTATTATAGTGCCTCTGTCTGTGAGTTCTCTCCTAATACTCATGTGGTTGCACAGTCTGGCTTGCCACGCAGCTTTGCAGGCCCATGGGGGCAGCAGACTTCTCTTTTTACTGGCTATGTGTTCTTATGGTGCTTTTAAAAAGAGGGTACAAATGTGAGGTTTTTTCTTAGAATCCTGATTTTGACATTTCCAGGTACTGCCAGTGATTGCTGATATTTTGCTTTGCCTCTAAGATGTTATTTAACAGAAATCATCAGTCTTGCTTGAGATAGTGCTCAAATGTAGACATCACAGATACCAACTTGTATAGTCAGGGACAAGCCTATTAATCCATAGGTCCAGACAGATGATCAAAATGTTGCATCATGGTCTCCACACTTAACTTGAAATACTGGAAACTCTGTGATATTGTTGGTGACTACATGCTGAAGTCAAGCTGAAGCACTTGACCAATGTGAGTTCAAAATCAGCTTAAAAATGTTCTTATTCTAAAGCAAAAAAGATTAAGTACAACTTAAAGAAAAAAAAATAGTTTATCATTCTTTTCCTCTTTAAGCTTCAAAGGTCTTCGTTTCAGTAAAACGGACAAATATTTTATGACTAGTTTTAAATGAAGAGAGATGATTAGGTTTACAACAGTTTAATTTTCATGCTCAAATGTTGCTTGCTACTGCATTTGAAAACATTTTCAGTTTCAAAATTCAGATTTTAGGGGTTTTGTAAGACAGCCTTGAAATCCAGTCTTGTACACTATCTTCGTCAGGCTGCGACCAGTATAAAGGCAACTAGATGAAAACTGTTTCTTGACTAAACACTAAAAGTCAGTATTAGCAAATGACTTGCACTGAGCTTCCAAAAAGCTGAAAATGATAAGAAATGGGAAAAAAAAAAAAAAAAAAAAGACGAGTAAGTTCAAAGCACAGGCTGCAGTATGTTAGTAAATGTTAACTGTTATATCTTTCAGTTTGAAAAATGAATCTAGATGCTCTCTCAACATGGGGAAAAGCTGGTAACCCCGCTGTGAAAAACTGCAACTCTCACTGCTGCAACAGCTATACAATAAATGGAAAAGGGGAAATAGCCTGGAGATGAAAAATTACTTTGAAAAAAACATTACAAACAAATTGATGAAAAGAAGAGGTTAACAACAAAACGAGAAACCAGTTCCTGTGGTATTTATAAAACATAGAGGAGATGGTACATTCTTTGTAAGTGAGTAAGACTACCCTAAAAAAATACCTGCCTTAATCATCCATTTCTTGTTCAACTGGAAAACAGTCTGAAGGACTCCTAATAGTGGCAAATATTTATGTGAAAATGGATGTTCATTATACTTACTGTCAAAGAGCCTGTTTTGATGCATTAGTTTGCTTTTATCTAAAAAATGCCATTTTGAGTCTCTCAAAACTACTTGTAAGCCTGTGTCATGTTCCTCATGCTACACAATACATATTAACACAACACATGGAGACAGTGACTGGCCATGCCAGTGTCCTCTGCGAGTGTGTCCATGTCTGTGTCTCCGAGATACATGTTCAGTTTCACCACGGTTGAACCTGCAAAGGGGAAAGCAGCAGCAGTGGCCCCCAGCCTGGGCAGAGACACTGGGTCCTCAGGCACTGGGCTAGGCTCTAGCAGCTGAGCAGGAGGGTCCTGGACCAAGGTGGCTGGAGGAGGTAGCTGTGCTCCTGCCATCACTTAACATAGTTGAATGTAAGGTTAGAATTCTCAAAGAAAAAGGAAATTAAATGAATTTGAAAAGGTCGGGTTTTTTTGCTGCAGCTGCACAAGAAAGCGGGATACCATCATCTGCTGAATACCTGTTTTGCCAATTACTAGGCCTAGTACAAAGGACACAGCCAGGAGAAAAATCCAGTAAGTAGATTCTATTGCACGTAGAGGAGTCAGTAAATAGGGGATCGCTGGGGGTACAGATCACAAATAATAGACATCGACCCCAAGAATGACATAGCTCAACCCATAATAGATGGAATAAACAGATACAGGGTATCCCATAGAAAAAAATGGGAGACAACCAAGTCAATAGGGTGATCACATACGATACAAGTAGCCCCATGTTGCCTCCCCACAAAGCCCGCGTTTTTAAGTGCCAGACCTGACTGGGATCCAGTTGCATGAGGAGTCAGGAGATCCTTCCCCAACAGGGGAAACTCTGCAAAGTACATCCACTTCACAGCCAGACACTCCACCATTTCTGCAAGTGGTCCCAGCTTTTATGCCCAAAGCAGGACACCTGGCACTCATTTACCCAATGCAGGGCACCTGGGGCTTGTTTACCCAAGGGCTTTCCTTACAAGGCCGGTGGCACCTTGGAGGAAAGCCAAAAGGCAAACTCATCCCCGCCTCTTAAAGGGCTATGGGGACCACCCATATGTCAACCTTAATTCAGGGCTCGGGGTTCAGACCCCAGCACTTCAATACCCAAAAGAAAAAGAAAGGCAGTATGGTTTTGTCAAGGCAGCCTTTATTATTGCCCATGATTGTTCCATGCATAATGTTACCAAGCCCTGAACATTTGCTGATCCCACGGCACTTTGCATATCAGCAGGGCCTGATAACTATGCTTTTGTGGCCAAACACCAGTGTCCATGACAAATTTGGGCTCAGATGTCTACCTGTACTCTTCATCTCCCAATGCATATCCTACAGTGCTAGGAACTATTTCTTTGCAAGAAAAATTTGTTCTGCCATGTGAAAAGATGTTATACCCACATATTTTTAAAGGTATGGAAAAATTGAGAAGATGTAAAATCCCAGATATTAAACAGGTTTGAGAATGGAAATGAGAACTTGGAAAATGACTGAGAAAATTTAAAAATGTCTGTCTGATTACAGTTATTTCATGTAAAGAAAACACATCATATTGACCTTTAAATCTAACCAAGAAAGAAACAGCAAAATAGAATACATTTAAATGAAAAATAAAGTACACATTCTAAACAATGGAGAAATTAAGCAACAATCTAGTATATGTGAAGTGATGGATTCACTTCATCTCTTGAAGTTTTCACAACAAGAGTGAGTTGTCTTTGCTTGAATAGCACTGATGGACCATCCGGGTGAATTATAACAGACAGTGAAATGAATGAAGTCACAGCATACAATAAAACTTTGCTTTTAAGCTGTAGGGCTTTGTTTACTTACAGATTTCCTGGTGGGTGAATTTCAGGAAACAAGGGGGGAAATAAAACCAAAATAAACCAAGCATTTCTCAAAGTCCTTGCAGGATAGTTAGAAAAATAGTAAAAAACATGAAATAGATCGAATGGGCAAATTATGTTCTCAGATGCCTACATATTCAGATAGACCAGTGTAAACTTGTCTATGAGAACAGATATATCTTGTACTCTACAATGAAAAGCATTACCTGCAAGACTACTTAAATAGGAAAGACTATTTTAACACAAAGAAGGAAAGAACTGAATTTACAGCAGCAAAGGAGAGAGATTTAAGTAAATCTAGCTGTTTGGTGGGATGAAAATTTAACTTGTGAAGCAAAACATACGTTAATTCTGCATTTCATTTTTTAATAGTAAATTAGAGTTTGTTTTCATAATTAGTATTGAGCATCTTTGAAAGAGTCTTTTCCAAACCTACTACTTGTTAGAAGGAATCAGTTATGATTGAGATATGGGCAGCAAGGTAACTCGTGCAATCCTGTGCCCAAGTGACTGAAATGTTTTGTGTGGCACTTCTGTGACCATCAATGCCACTGCGCCCTTGCCAGTGCTGCTTAGGAAGCTAGGTGCAATGGGAACTTTCAAAAAGGGTAATCCCTTCCCTTTTGTGTTGTCCTTCAAAAGAGGCTGATTACAATCAGAGGAGTCCCATCCTTGTCAGAAAGCGCAGACAGCCATTACCCAGCTGGTCATGTTTCCAAGATTTATGCCTCACCTGGGCAATTTCTACTGATCCAGAAGCCCCAGGCTAAATAGCTGCCATCATCACTGCTGCTGGAGGGATTAGATACAAGGAAGGAAGGAAGCTACTGTAGACAAAATTGGTTTGGAATCATTTTGGAGGCAGTAGTCTGCAAAAATTTTTATAGCAGCATCCTATGCATCACCAGTAAGGATAATAAAATTAAGGCAGACCTCAGCCCACGAATTACTTAGAAATTCAGAACAAAATAACAACAAAACATAAATCTTGTCATTACTTACACAGCTCAAATCTTGGCCTGCTTCAGTGCATTTAAACTATTTATGAAGTTGCCAACACTCAAGTTAAAACATGCTCTTCAGATCACTCTGTCTTGCTCATTCCCTGAGTGTCCAGCCTAAAACCTCCTTTGCCAAATACTGTGCCATTCACTGGATCAATTCTCATACAAAAGCTCAATTAAAACAAACAAACAAACAAACCCACGAATCTACACCCTCAAAGAAAACACTCTTGATCTAAAAATACTGTTGACAAAGTAACTTTGGTTCTTTCCTTTATAGATCAGCAAGTTTATTATCACCTTCCTTGTCACACCAACAGAATGGGAAGGTCCCACAGCATGGCTGCAGCCACGGCTTCCACACCACATTGTACAAGGAGAGCTGCTCTGGGACTGGAGTCAGTGTCCTGCGATGCTCTTCTGTGGCTCTTCCAATCTTCCTTATTACAGTGTCAAAGAGGGGCTCGGTGTCAGCCGACAGAGGTTTGGTTTCAGAAGGGTCCCGCGAGAGATCAAACAGCAACGGAGGGTCATGATGGCTCACACCTTCCCCAAAACAGGGGCAAAATCCTCTATCATAACAAGCCCCAGCTCCGAGTGGATGGAAGATGGGGGTCACATAATGAGCCTTCCAGATGGCTCCACCTGGCAGGAAAGAAAGAAGGCTTGCAGTGACAGTGGTGGTTATCACAAGGCATTAGAAGAGTGAATGTTCTTCCGGTTGCACTTCAGCTCTACATATATTAGTTGACATAGTATTGTAATTCCATTTAAACTTAAGTGCCACAGAATTAAACCAATAATGTAAAATGATGTCTAGTGTTTTGAAATTTCTCCAAAATTTTCAGCAAGTATAATTTATCACTTACTTTGTGTTTTATGAAGACATGAAAAGAAGACGTGGGATTTCCTTCCTTGTTAAGGCAGCAGAAAGACAGACAAAAGGCTGAGGCAAGGTCTTCTCCATGAGATAAGGAGGACAGGAGCTCCCCAGGCTTTGTATTCAGATAAGAGAGGTGGATAAGACCTGTCCTGAGCTCCAGTAGCCTGTTTGGCATGCCACATGCCTTGAAGCCACAGACAAACTGTGTCATACAATACAGGCAATGCTAGAAAGTTCGTTACCAGCTTACACCTGGAACTACTTGGAAAGCTGCAGTCCCAGAAAAAAATGTGTTAGGCAAGTGTGTCCTCCCATAGATTGAATGTAATTCTTGGGAAAGAAGTTTTGTACTCACTGTCCTTCTGGTGCCACCGCACAGCATGTAAGTGAACACCACAGTAATGAAACAGGAACTCGTGGTCTGAGTGCTCAACTGTTCCTCGCAGTAAAGGCATCAGATCCCTGCCATCAATTACCCTAGCAGAAAAAATGGAAACCATCAGACTGGGGAAGCTGTATAGGACCGCGTTCCTTCTGCACACCTCTTGCTGGAACCGGCAACTCTGAAAGAAGAAGATACTTGTAGAAGATTGCAGGCAGATGTTGAATCTCAAATGTAGAGAAGAAGTAACTGAGCTGTGGTAACATTTATATGTCTACAAAAGGAGCAGGAGTGAAAAACAAATTGTCAGACTCTTAGAATGTGTTTCCAAACTAGATTTTCCATTGTTTCGGGAGAGAAGGAGGAATAGAGATGCTTATGTTTGTACCTGTCCTGGGGTAGTACCCCTCCAGCCAGATGAACTACTGTAGGATAGATGTCCATAAGGCTTGTAGGTTCATTGATAACTGTGCCTGCAGGTAACACTCCTGGCCACCTAAATATCCCTGGGACACGGATTCCTCCTTCCCAGCCTCCCATAGCTTTTCCACCTTTCATTAAAAAGAAAAAAAAATAATTTATAAAAACTTTCATTTAAAATAAAGAGAAATTTTAGACAAACATTGTGTTATCATAGGCTAATGTTACCTTTATGAGCATTTCTTGCCCTTTTGTTTTTACTGCTAAGCTCCTTCTCAGTGTCAGTGAAAGTGTATTCACTATATCTGACTCCTGGAGTGTCCTTACACACTTTATTCCCTTCTATTGTTTCACAAACATTGCCCCGTCAGAACTCAGTATGGATAAAATTTTCAGCCATAAAGTGATTTCCCAGACTACTTCTCCTCTCTCTTTTACAATACTGTAACATACCTGTTGTAGTTAAAGCAAGGGTTCAGATGTAAGATGCAACTAATATTTAGTGAGAAGTTATGCAATCTTACTAAAAATTAACTTGTGATCAGTTGTGATCAGTCTCATGAAGAAATGACAGTTTGATAATTCGTGTTGATAAATAACACCTGTACAGGCTAGAATTGCCTACATTTTTAAATGCCTAATTAGAATGAGACAAATTTGCTTCCTAATGACAAAATACTGTTACTCCTTGGGCATACATTCTCATCTAAGCTTTAGAGATGTCCTGAGTACCTTATTACTTGTTGCTGGGTTGTCACCATCCCTGACAGCTCTTACCTCTGTATATTCCATTCCAGCCACCCAGCTGCCTTTTGCCTTCTTGTCTTTCCAGCCATCCACCATGATCAGAGGCAAAGTAAACTAGCGTAGTATTTCTCAAGCCTTCCTTGTCAATAACATCAAGGACCTGTCCTGTAAACACAGGAATATGCATGTATTAAAAAGCAAAAATATCACTTATGCTACATAAATTTTAGCCTCTGACTTGTAGACATTCAACAATGTAATTTCCTATCTTTGTAGGACTGCTCATCGTTTAAAATAAAGAGTTTTTTAGGATCAAGACTTGTAGTTGTGATTTCACTGTCTGTAAAAGCACAGAAAACTTGTGATGTGCTGTTACCCTTTTGTTATTTATATTATAACAAGCGAGTGCAAGAATCACAGTTACAGACCAGAAGTCTATATTGTAAAGGGCAAAAGCTCCATGTCAGTGAAAATATTGAAAAAAAACATGATCCAAGGCTCGAAAAAGTTAGGTTCTGCTTCAGTGGTGGCCATCATGAAAAATGAGGACAAGATATCATGTGCCCTTATTTTATAATGTCCACACCACAGTTAGTATTTACATTAGATTACTGGCTGGAAAAATATGCATTAATAATATAGTTCTTTTTTTATTTAAAAGTCATTCTTGAGCTGTTCCTGCTGTTCTTAATTATATTTGTGGTTTGTAAGTGTTTGACAGGCAGGTTTGAAAGCCAATTCCTTCTGTACATGCACCTGATTCTAACTCTTTTTGCAAATGTGGCTACTTTTCTTCCCTCTTGATTGGGTGATAAGTAATTCCCCTTCTCCTCCAAAAAACAGGCTGAAAAAAACATGAATCTAATTTCTGGGGGCATACCAATCAACATTTATGAACATTTCTGGATTTATGAAAAATATTTGATACTCTGCTGAATGAGGTAGTCACAGAGAAATAGCCTGCTGGTTTACACTTGGAATTAATTTCCATATCAGTTTTTATCACCTTCTGATGTGTCCTACTTAGAAATAGATAAGACATGACCATAAGAGGCTGTAATTACCTCATCTTTAATAATCACAGAAAACTAAATAATTCTCTCTTACTGAGTAAGAAGAGCAGGTGAATTCCTTGACAGGAGCCAAAGGAACATGGTTAAAATTGGTAAACACTAGATCAAAAAAAATGAGTGAACAGAAAGTCTCATTTGGTCCAAGACTGGAGAAAATAAAAAGCCAACACTATAAGCCAACAGTGCTTATACAGGATTGACAGATGTTCATGAAAAACTTAGGACTTTTTTCCTTCTTGTTTTTAATTCTCTGCCTTGTTATTTTAATAATAACTGCATTTTTATTATATATTCAGACCCAGGTATTAGGTAGTTAGAGAAATTGTGTTTTGTGATGGTGACTTACCCACCATCCAGTCCATCTCCTCTACATTGTCTCCATATAAACCATGGCTGCTCCTCCCAAGAAACTTCTCTGTTGTGAGGAGAGGGGTGTGGGAGTGTAAAAAGGAAAGAAAGAGGAGGAATGGCTTATTCTTATTTCTGAAAAACAGAAATCAACACTTTGTTATTAGGGAGGAAGGTTCTCAATACATATAGAGGTCAGTTGTAATGGAAAATGGTATTATGATTTCTGTATATACATATTTCAACAATCACTTCAGAAATATCTTACTTTGTAATGTATTAAAATCCAGTGATTAGGATCTGGCTGATAAAATAACATTTGGCTTATGTAAAATGACCCTCTTATTTTCCCTGAACAGAAAAGTTCCAGATTGAAGCTCCACTTTCTGCTATTGCAAACCACCACTATGCTACCAAAACAAAGGCAGCAGGTTCATCTCCTGCCAGCTGCTGCCCACTTATCAGTCCATAGGATAAGGCTATATCACAGCTCTGCTCTTCCTTCTCCAGCCCACGCATGCATTTCTGCCATGAGCTACTATCCCTTAAGGCTGCAAAGCTGGTTGATAGAAATATGCATTTCCTCAATATAGCCTAGAAATAGTCCATCCAACCCATGGAAATCTGGAAATGTTATCAGCTTTAGTGAAGCTAGGAATAACAGATATCCTTAAGTGGCAGCTTATTTTGGAGTTTAATAATATGATCTCATGACTAATATAATTAATAATTAATAGGGATAATATTATAAAAATTATAAATACTTCACACGAGAAAGTGACATTTAAAAGTTGCAAGACATGTAAGAACCAGAGAAATTGTGGTCAAAGGAAACACACTTTACCTTTCAATAAAGGAAATAGACTCTTTCAAGATAAGGGATGTAGTCCTGTCTGTCACCATTGGCTGCTCAGTAACTTCATGATTTCTCATCATAATGCAGTTCCAGTATCGTACAAACCCATAACTTGAGAACCAGGAAATGAAGAACAGGAGACTAAACCCAGCAAGGCAGGTCAGCATTTTCCAACGGACTGAAATCAAGCCGGTCAGTCTTCCTAGGGCAGCGGTGAGTGTAATAAGGCAAATCATCTGAGTGTAAAGCCAGAGTTTCTTTCTAAAGGCTCTGTCCATCTCTGGTGCTTCCGTTGGTTGGCAGTCACTTATTAGTGTAAAAGGCATCCCATAAAAATAGTCAAACCCGTGGTTTAAAGGGTGATGACAATGGTCGTTGCGGGATTCACAGTTAACACCTTGATGCCACTTCCCTGAAAACGCAGATTATTAAAATGTAAAGAGATAATATTTAAAAATGAGCTTTTCCTCATATGTAACATTTCTCAAAAAATGATTTTTTTTTTTTTTCTACTTGTGATAACTTCATCCTACACATATATATTGAGTATGTAATTATATAATGGGATATATCTCACAGCTGATGAAAGAAAACTCTACAAATTAGAAATTTCCAACAGGGTTATTGGCAGAAATTGGTGGTACACGTATTTATGCCCTGTATCTTGGACTATATAAAAACCCTGAACTGGACTATAAAGGGAACTAGAAATGGAAAAATTCAGATTTTCAGAATCGAGTGAAAATGTACGGCCTTCCTGGAGATCTGCCCAGTATGAAAGAGGAGGAAGTCCTTTTGTAAGCACAGGGTGAAACATTATTCTGTTGTCTCTTTACCTTCAAGGTGCTATGCAGACTTGTTTCTGGAAAGTTTTGAACAGCTTGATGTCAGGACCATGGCAATACTCAGCGATGTGTTGGTGCCAGACTGCCATGGATAGAGTAGTCAAGTAACTGATAGCTCAGCGGTGGTTTTGCCAGACAAACCACTAGATCCAAAAGAGCTTGAGCTCAGGAGATCAGGATTTCTCATGAAGCTGTACATATGTAAGTAACTTTGCTGATAATAGTATCGCTGTATACTGGATGAGAATGAAAGGCTTTGTTTTATAAATATTTTTGCCATTTATTTTTATTTCATCAAATTTTAAAAAGGTAAAGCCCCCTTCTTCTAAATCCTGAAGTCTTCATATACAAAAAGGAACATCTCCTGACCCTTTGCAATACAAATTGTTCTTTATTATGAATGTACGTGCACTATTATGCTGAATGGTACATCAAACCCATGCTTTTTCTTTCCCTCCAGTCTATTCGAGCAGACTAGTTAGGCATTTACATTCAGACATAAATTGGCTCATTTGGCTCGAACACTAAGGCTTGTAAGTACCCGAATCAAATGACCAAAATCTACCACTCATCAGAGAGATGCATTTTAATTGCATTTTATGATCTCTGAGGTAATGCAGGCCTTGGATACCAGATCTATAACTCAAAATGAACTTTTAGAATTACTTGAAAATTAATTTGCAACTGATTCTTATTGTGCAGTAAGGAAGAGTAGCAGCCAAGCTTGAGTAGGTTTCAATAGAATTGCTAGAGGAGCAAAGGTAACAGGAGCAGAAAAAACTTCTTCAGAGGGAAAAAAAAAGAAAAAAGCTGCTTTTTGGATATAAATATGAAGAAAGAATGAAGGTTCTATTCTTGGTAGATGAATTGCTTTCAGCTAAAATCTCTACTCAGTTTACCTCTTGACATATTTAGAGCCAGCTATAGAATAGAATAGGTTTGTAATCAATACATAAATGCATTGGCCATAAATAGAATTGCAGCTAAAGTGTCCTTGGACTTCAGATGCACTCCAACACCTAAATCTCCAATTGAGGTTGATAAAGGCTTCTGACATGTTACAAAAGACTCAAATGCCCAGAAGATAAACTATCTTATTAAGATAAAGTAGTCTTTGAGGGCATATGTTATACAACATTGGCTTTCTGACTACAAAGAATCTGTAAAGCATTTCCCAACAAAAAGTCTCATTATCTCACCAAGCTGCAGGTTACTAATAGGGTTTAACTTTGCAATTAAACTGTTCGTGCTCAGAGCAAAATAATCACAAATCATTGAGGTGAGACTATTTAGTGCTCATCCAGCTGTGGTGATGTGGATGGATGTCATGTAAGATTTCTTGCTTCATGACTTGAATGTAATGTCCTTATGGGTTTTTTTGTGTCACTTATCACTGGTTCTTTCCATCATACCCTATGGTGCAATTAATCAGAATCTGTCAATCTGGTTAAATTAAGTGAAGCTCTTGGTGTCTATAGTGTGATTTTAGCTGAGATGCCCACAGGGAAAAATGCCAGCCCATGTTGCTAGCTAGCTTCTAGGAGTTATGCAACACAATCTCCCTGCAGGGCAATTCCTTTGGCAAAGTGGAGACAAATCCGATTGTTTTGTTAGTGATTTCAAGCTGAAACTAAGCTGAGACATGTGGCTAGTAGACCTGGGCTTTTTAATGAGCTGATTAAAACAAGTAAAATATTGCTACAGAACTAACAGGAGAAGATTCAGTAATACAGAGCTTAATATGCTTGGAGGGCTTAGTTTGGTATTGTCCTATATGGTTTAGATTTATTCTGCTGAGTGAATACAAATCCATTCCTGTAGAAACTTTTATTAGTAAATTCAGTTTATTTGTGCAGCCGGTATTTTTATGTGTCAGACATAGATTTTGGATATTGACATTTAGACACTCAAATGAGGTAGGGCAAATAGCTGAAAATTCAGCTCAGGAGCGATTGAGTTTTATCAGTCTGTGGAACTATGTGATATATCTCAGATAAATAATTATTTGAAACCGTATCATGACCAAAAGTTACAACTGTATTAAAAAAAAGGCCTATAAAATATAAAGTAAAATGGAATTTGGATTAATGCTGATGGAGGCAATGTTTTGTGGACTGTACTGAAATCTTGGTGAACTATAATGGCATGCTGTAATGAAAGAGAAAATAATTGCTTTGTTTCTGTTTTTGAAAGGCAAGATCCTATGATATTATGAACTGGCTCTATTGCTTTAAGTAGCAGCTGTTCCCATTTGTTGTGAATCTGCTCTGAGCTGTGCAAAGCATCATCAGGCATATTTAAATGGCACTCAGAATGTTTTGATGAAATAACATTGGAATAATTATCATGTACCTGGTAGAATAGTATTCAAGAGATATTAACATATTTTCCATTATATATTTAAACAACTGAAGCTGTGTTTGAATGCAGGTCAACAGTAAAGATTGTTGTCTTTGTCAGATGCCTGTTCTTTTAAGAGAGATTATTTTTGATCGGATTTCTTCTTACAAGATATTTTAAATCAGGGAATAAAAATGTTACAACTGAGGTATGAGCAGCTGCTAACTAAAATAAGTGGTTTGAGTGAGATGCGCAGGTGAAACACATTCTAGGGCATCTTTAGAAGTGTTCCCATACCTATCAGTCCTGTGCTGTAGCCTTGCTGCTGTAGTATTTTGGCAAAAGTGGTTTCATTTGGAGGAAGCCCTCCTGAGCCGCCATTCCAAAAAATAACACGATAATTGTTTATAGCGTCCATCCCTAAAAAATACAGTAATAAACAATCTTAGTAGATATAACTGATAGAGTACTTGTACCAAAACATACTTTCTTGTTTCCTGGTTTCATTGATATCATAGTGTTAAATATTTACCCTAATGCTGTTTGTCTGGGGAAATGAATCTAGGACTCTGGACAAGATTAAGAAAGAGTGTTAAGTCTCTCCAGTATACAATAACTATTCTTTATTACTGAGATATTTTACTTTATTTGGAATGGCACAGTTGTATAGAGACTGTATGAAGTGCACTTACTTAGTGTGACTGTGAAAGCAAGGAGGAGGGAAAGGAGACTTCAGCCCTCTGTCAGCCTCAAATTTCAGCTCACATAAGGCTGCCTGTGAACTGTAGATTTCCCTGCACAGTGGCATGGCTGGTATGAGAGTTCTGAAACCCACAGAGTATCTTTCTAGCACCACCATCTTCCCCTCACCTGCAGGTTTACACTCTGTTATTTAGCATTATATACTGGCTTAACCCCATCATACAACATTACGTGAAGTACAATTTGTCATGGAAGCGCTGAACATCTCTAGCCCTGTTGATAGAGTGGGAGAGAGTCTGTACAACCTCATGTGCGTTTTCAGTCTGTCTCAGTGGGAGCTGTCATGAAAAAAGCAGGGTGACATATTAGCTTCAAAGGTCTTGTGAATGAAGGCAGTGAAGATCATTTGCAATAGAACAAGCAGTAGAGAACCGCTGTTAAAAACACACAAAGATATTTGTTTTTCATACCTCTTCATGTCAGGGATGTAGTTTGACAGGATATTATTTTTTCTTCAAAAACAGATGTGGGAAAAATAATATAGCTGTCAAACTGTTATTTTATAGGACGGATGAATTCTGACACACAGGTAACAAAGCTTTTCTGTAAATGACTTGTTCTGCACCTCGACCAGAGGGAATGGACATATGTGCATAGATCTACTCTGCTCCCTGCAGGGCTGAGCTGTTTCTTGTATCTGATCAGGAGTCACCCATGACAGAAATTAATGTAACTAGTGCTTTAGAAGTATGGTGTTATTATTAGTCATGCTCCATGTAATGACTTTTTTGAATGTAACTATTTGTACTAACTCCATTCTGGCTACGGTCTGTGCAATAGAACACCAAAATGACACTGAAGTTATGAGCTGGGGGGAACAAGCTGTTCTGCAGAGTTAGTTCTTCTCTACCCCTGGTTGGTTCATTGTATCTCACAAATCTAGATGCCACCTCAAAGGTACTAGACCTTGCTGGTGTGTCATCGTATGCCTCAGTGAGGGATGACACCTGTGGCACATCTTCTATTTGCACACCCACATTTCTTTTGTGCCCACTGTATGACATTGTTCCCTTCAGCAATAAAGCAATGTTGAAAGGCTGCTTGGTTTTGCAAGGCAAACCTGATCGGAGGGGATATCTGCCAGTGAGGAAAGCTGCTCTGCTAGGGGTGCAAAGTGGAGCCGCAGCAACATGGTGGGTCAGTTTCACTCCTTCCTTTGCCAGGCGATCAATGTTTGGGGTCCTAAAAATGCAACCAACACGGTCAGATATCATTCAGAGGGTCTTCAAGGGAATGGATATGAGAAACAATACACTTAGCTTTGTTTTGGGAAGTTTATTCTGTTTGAAGATGTCCAGAAAATATTATATTTTTTATTTTACTTTAAATTCTCAAGTGATGGGGAAATATTTTATTTTTTTCTTTCTTTGTTAACACTTGCTATCTGGATAAATTTCAAGCCTATCATTCCTTCTCTTTTCCAAAGTTCTATGAAGGGCTTTGCAGAAATGTACCCCACTGCTCTTGAAAAGAAAACTCATGCCTTGGGGAGGATGCTGTGCTAAAGTGGAAGCCTGGCCATGCAGAGCCCCGTTAGCTACATATGATCATCAGCTACCTATCAGAAGCTTGCCGGCCATTGCTGATCAGGGTGAGATTCTGAGAACTTTGCTAGATGAGAGGAGTGATCATACCTAACTTGGTTTTGTTCAAAGAACTGTCAAGCTGGTAGGAAACCAGCAGGCAATACCGTGGCACGATTTTCAGAGGCAAATTTTATGTCCTTGGGTCTGGAAAGAGAAGTATTTCATAGTAATATAGTTCATTGCAGTGAATTATACTGTATTTTGAGGTCAGATTGGGAAAGAATGACAAAACAGAGTTAAATGAGGTAATGAGGCCTGATATGTTGAAAGATGGGACGTTTCTACCTTGAGGTATCTATAAGAGCTTAGCGTTTCTCAGTGTCAGGTTGTTAAGGATTACACAAGAGCAGATGATATATTCCCACTGTAAAATAACTTCGATAACAGAGCTGGCCCTGGGAATGCCCTCTAGGCTGTGAGATAAACCTGGTAGTGCTTTACCTTTACTGTTAATGGTACCTATGGGAAATCCTCCAATTTCTCCAGGAAATGAATTTGAAGAGAGCTGAACTTAAAGAGAACCGGAATAGCTGATGTTGGGCAAAGGACTGCAGTCTTACATTAAACAACACACCAGCTCTGTTCACTGTTATGCTCAGTTTCCTTACCTGATAGTGTAATTCCCGTAGCAACCTACATCCCCTATGCCGAGGTCATCAGCCATCAACAGAACTATGTTTGGCTGTGTGGCGATAGAAAGCTGTGTCAGCGGTGGCCGCAGAAGCAGACAAAAAATTAGGGATGTCCTGAAACACAGGAGAAGGAAAGAAGCCAATGACATGGCCATTCATCACTCCCACTGCAAGTAGGTGAAGACCCTCCTGTGTGAGTGTGGCTGCAGACCTGACCACTCTCTGCTCCGATGTAGGTGTGTTAAATTTTGGTCATTGACCCAAACAGATGTCATGAAAAGGAAAATGTCAGGACTGTAACTTTAAAATCTCATTTTCTGGCTGTTTACAAACTTCCTATGATCGGTCTCACTTGAGAATTTACATGTGACAGATGACACATAAGTTATTTTGCTTTACTCCTGGGATGTTTTTTAGAAGTTGGTTTGGGAAAATGAAAATGTGATCGAGTTCCTCTGACATCCTTCTTGCCCAGACTGGGATCTTTGTGTTGTGAAAAATTTAAGAACAAGAAAAACAAACAAACAAAATCACCTTGTGAGTATACTTTGTAGATAAACAAACCTACTCTTTTATCATACAGTATTATGTCATTATTCAACTTTGCTCACTTTATATCTAAGTATGATATAATGATAATTAATGAACTTTTTTCTTACCAATAAGATGTTAGTTGCCAAATCATTTCTGCATTTGAAGTATTCAGATCCTGCAAAACCAAGAGAGAGAGCCTAGTCATGTTTGCATCTTCTTAGTAGTCACTGCAATAAAAATAGATAAAAAACTTAATCAAAGCCTATGAACATTCTTTCTGTTTTATTTGCTTCAGTGCACCTCAGATCAGACCCTAAATGAATAAAAGTATTGATGTTATTTTTATTGCTAGCACTTCTTCACTTCTTAGAGGAATTTTTATTTTTGTATAGAGAAGTTTATCTTAAAAGAGCAAAATAACACTCTTTTGTTACACAACTCAGCCATATGAAAAATAGTTTCTATTCAGAAAGGAAGAGAAGAGCTTTTTAAAATCCAGTCTTCAATATCATTTATTTTTCCTGTATTCATAGAGACAGTAGCAGCCTGCTGCTTCTTCACATAATGTGCCAAGTTTCCTTTCAGGCTCTCAAGAGATATCTTTAGTTGTAGAAATTCTAAGTCATCCTCTTCCAATGATGACATTTCCTTAGAAGACACTGAATTTGTGACCTCCTGTTGTCTGACTCTGAGCTGAGCCTATTCCTTCTTTGTATGTGTCAGATTTCAATGTGTGATGCTCTTTTCTCCCTCTCTGCACAGCTTTCTGCAAAGGTTTCTCTGGGGCTTTCTCTTTCACTGCCAGGACAAGACAAACTGTGTAAAGGCTTTGAAGTAAGGGCCGAATGATCTTGATTCAAAGGCTTTAAATTAGACTCCTTTCAAATTTATCCCATGTCTGGTTGAACTATCCCAAGCATCTCGATTTTATAAATTATCTTGGGTTTGCATTTTGTTTTGCAGAGATGATAGCATTTAGCAGCCTAGTTAGTATCTATAGTTCTTCCATGTTACTCATCAACACTACAGGCCTCAGTGGGGAAATTTAAATTCCTGTGCTTAGGAAATCAGCATCCAAACAGGTCTAAACACTTATTTACAGGCACCAATGCTGACACACCATTGGTATCTACAGACACTCAGCCTTAGTTTCCTGAAGTTGGATTTGTGCCTTTGCTGCCTCCTAAGTATGTATAGGAAAGATACTGGAGGTAATATACAGAAAACAGCTGCTGTGCTGACTGATATTATCCCTGTCAAGCCATTTCCTTAGTGACAGGTGATGTTAGCCCAGTCAGAGAAACTTTATAAGCTCAGGTGGGAACAAGAGGGCAAGTGAAAGCAGCTTGCCCTGTTCCTCCCCTTTCTGAGAAGCTGGGGTGGACCCTACGTCCATGCATTGCAGAGAAGCTCCTTGCTCAGCCCCCAGCAGCTGAGGCAGCAGCAATCACCTGCCTGATTTAGCCACCAGCAGTTTGGAGGATGCCTTTTTGGAACCTCTTCAGGATCACTTCTATCAAAGCAGCACTTAAGCAAGCAAATTGTCCACTTTGCTATCTAAATTGAATTCAGCTTAAAGCAAAACTACTCCCACTTCCATTATTTACACCCCCCCCCCAAAGTAATTCAGTTTTTATACCTTTCTTAATCCATTTTAATAATTCAGCAGTCTATAGCTTGCATATGTTTTATATTTCAGTACCTGTTTTCCTTTACTGATTGAACTTTTGCAATCTGTCTTCCCTTTTCTTTCAAAATACTCGCAAGATGCTGAAATCTTAATTCAAGCCAGTTTGCATAACAGAAAGTATTCATAATTTTAAATACACTCAGATACACACTTCACAAAAACGGTGCCCATTCATGCCATCAGTTTGGCAATACTCTGTGGAATGTCTTACAGGTAATTCCAGCCAATTTGGTACTGTTCAGTCTGTGAAAATGTCTTTTAAAAATTCCTATTTTGTGGACTTGGTATAGACAAAATAAAAGCCAGACTCATGATAACAAGCTGCCTGTAGCTCTCACTTTATTCACAGGCTTGTATGAGAATAAAGGGAAATGCCTTTTAAAAACTTCCTCAAGATATTTTTATCTACATAAGCAAAAAAAAGAGATATTTCCAAATGCCCAAGAAAATTTTCTTATGCATTTCCTAACATAGCAAGGCAGGAATACGGTACCTGGTCAAATTATGCTCAAAGCAGGCAGCTCATAGACTGGAACGTGAGCTTATTTTCAGGCATCTTAAAACCATTCCAAATATTTCAGCACAACGACTGCTGCTACAGCACAGCATCTAACATCTGTTTCGGAAGGCAGTCCTTAAATCTGCCCTAGCTGCTCATGCGCATTTCACCACAGGAAAGACGTGTTATACCGGAGCTTGCAAGTGGCTGGGTGGTCTAACTCACCCTGGAGTCCTGGAGCTGCATACCCCATTGCCGTTCGCACAATCATGACATTCATACATGTGTGAGGGTCGGGCTGGGGAACACTGGAAATGTAGCTAAAATTCTTTTTGTCCAAGAAGCAGTTTCTGACGGAAAGGGAATTAACTCCGAAGAAAAGCACTAAAACCAGTTCCCCATAAACCTCTCCTTATTTCCACCAAGGAAAACAAAAAACTGCTGTACTTACGAAGCAGCAATTCTTTGTATAAATACAAACTGAGTGAATACCTTCACTTCACAGCAGCCCTGAGTGCCTGCAGTGATGACAAAGTCATCTCTGCACACACAGTGATAAAGTTTTAGGGTGTGGAGAGGAAATGCCAGTGAGAGACCTGAATTTCCTTTTGCAGAAAATGAATCATTTGGCTTCACTTCGGAGTCCTGCCTCTTTCCTAGTCATCACTCAATGGAACAAATCAAGGTAATGTGCGGGCTAATGCTTTCTTGATTTTTCTTGTTCGAGTCCTGTTGTATCAAGAGTTTTGTGAGAGCATGAGATACTATCAAACAACAATCTTGCTTTACTGTCTGAATTTGCTGAGTTTTCATATCTTAAAGGAGAATCACAGAATGTTTTGGGTTGGAAGGGACCTGAAAGATCATCTAGTTCCAACCCCTTGACATGGGCACGTGCACCTCCTGCTAGACCAGGTTGATCAAAGCCACATCTAGCCTGGCCTTGAACACTGTCAGGGAGGGGGCAGCCACAACTTCCCTGGGCAACCTGGGCCAGTGTCTCACCACCCTCACAGCAAAGAATTTCTTCTTAATATCTAATCTATATTTACTCTCTTCCAGTTTATAGCCATTACACCTCAGCCAATCAGTCCATGTCCTTGTAAAAAGTCCCTCTCCAGCTTTTTTGTAGGCCCCTTCAGGTACTGGAAGGTACTATAAGGTCTCCCCAGAACCTTCTCTTCTCCAGGCTAAATAGCCCTGACTCTGTCAGCCTGTCCCCATATGGGAAGGGCTCCAGATCTCTGATCATCTTTGTGGCCTTCCTCTGGAGACCTGCTCCAACAGGTCCATGTCCTTCAGTACTCCAGGTGGGGTCTCACAAGATCAGAGTAGGGGGCAGAATCACCTCACTTGACCTGCTGGTCATGCAGGAAGACATTGTTATGAGTTGGTGGTTCATCACTAATTGCAGTGGTGAGCACTGGTTGTTTTGCTAGTAGAGCACCTCTGAGGCAAGTTACAGCACTATAGATGATCCTTCTTCTGCTCTCTCTCGCCCCAAAATTCCTATACTGGAGTGGTTACAGCCATTACAGATGGAAGAAGTGAATGTGTCTGGTTTTCCTTCTCTCGGTGCCTGCTTCTTTATGCCCTCCCATGTTATAGCACCTCAACCTGTACCTTTCCAGTGCACATTTCACTTCTCTGTGCCTTTAGCACTTCAGGATTCATTAACATATATAGAATTTCTTATTGTCTGATGCCCTCTGCTGCCATATATTTTCTAAAAAGAAAGCACCTTCTGAGGTGCTGGGTTTTTCTGTTCAGTTTGCAATCAACCCCGCTGGGCCCTGCTGACTGGGAGAGCCCCTCTTGCAGCTGGGGTCTCCTCCACAGCTCCCTGGTTCTCCTTGTACTTTTCCAGGACTTCTTGCAAATTCTATAGTATTTGTAAAGGAGAACCACAAACCATAACTGCTATATTATTTACGAAATTTAGCAGAAAACTGAATGCATGTCTGCAGTTACACTGCATGAACACATCTTTGTTGTTTTGGATGTAGCCTTTCTCAAACACAGAGAGAGCAAGGCCAGATCACTGCTGTAAGTAGCACTCATTGAAATCTGGCTGCTGGGAATCACTGCCTGGGCACAGCTATGGTGCAATAAGGGAGGGAAGGTAGTGCTTGTGGTCTAAAGATTTTCCTGTCACAGTGACAACTTTTGCTTATTTTGTTGTTTGATCTTTGAAGGAAGGAAAAGTGAATGCCCTCTCATTGGTGCCATGTAAAGATGGCATTTTTAAAAGGTCTAGGCAAAGTTAATTCTGTTCCCAGGCACTAACTGCCTCGACCTGTTTTACTGTGGGGATATCTATAGAAAGACTGTATTTGTTCAGAATGTGGAATGAGTATAGAATTTTGCAGAAGTCTTGCATACTCTTGTCTTTTACCCTAATTTTCTTTAAACTGAGTACTGGAGGAAGTAGCCTATTAAAGTACTTCAACATCGAAGAGCTGAAGGCCCAAGTTAGTAGCGGTTTGATACTAGGATATAATGAGTAAGAGGCTCCCTCTAGTGACTAATTCATTTTTGAAATCTTGTTATGTTTCAGAGAACATTTGATTCACACTATACCTTTCTAAAAGTCACTGCACAACGATGATGCACAAAACCCATGTTATTTCTTTGAACTCTGATTTCTACTAGGTCTTCAAAGCCTGAATGCCCAGGGACAGTTGCAGAGCCTTACCTGCTGTCCTGGAGCACGTCGCGTTAAAGGGAAAAGAAATTTGGCAGAAAATAGGTATTGTGTGTGAATAACTACCTACCTTTTGCCTTCCAGATTGTCCTTAGATATCAGAGGGGCTGGGGTTCTGCTGTGTTTAGATTTTGAGTGATGCCCAATTTGGCATTAATAAACCTGGTAACACCCAATATAGATTTCGGACTATCATGATACAGTGTGCACTATTAACACTATACACTATCCGTCTAGCAGCGTTCCATGAATCCCCATGGCCAAGCATAAGGAGCTTGGCGGCATTCACTATGAACTCCCACGGCCAGATTAATGAATAGGGAAGTTTTACTGAAGCAACGGATACACAAATTCTACTGTCAGTAAAGCATATGCAGGCACTAAAGATGTTAATAATACAGCCTGGCTACAAGCGTGTTAAGTTACAAAACAACTCCATAGAGATTTCTAAGTTTCCTGGGGAAGCATTTAGCAAAGCCAAGTGTTCGAATCTTACCCAAAAGCGTCCTGTCCTGGTGGGGAGGGGGGAAGAGAGGCTCAGCCCATCGACTGATCACAGAAGTCAGAGGTAATCTGAGATGGTATCTTCCTTAACATCCCCCCTCTCTTAGGCTACTTTTATACTATTTTTACCTTTCAGGTGGAGCTTGAGTGACTCTAGTCATACATACTTTTGCTATGATCGGTGTAAAATTTTCTTGCTTCACTTCTGAAAGTACAGACTAAGAAAAATCCAGTGTGCAAGCTCAGGGACACCTTGGAGGTGGGTAGCTTTGGGGGTAGAGGTGTGTTTTTGTATTATAATGAGCAAAGTTCACCCAAAGGACAGTATTTTGTCAAAAAAATGAACGACTGTTTGCTCAGGGTAGCAAATATGCAGCTTATCAGTTCTGTGGTACCTTTCAGTTCCATCCACAGTGTCTCCATTCTGCTCCACCCTCCATACAGTTTCTCTCAGTCAGCACATCAAGTTCCCGTGATGTTACTAACATCTAAGGCTGCCTTGGGAACTTCTGTGGAATGAATTTCTTGCATACTAGCTGCACTCCACCCTAGAAGTTTCTCCCATGTTGTACTTTTCCTTAATGTGTGAACAATACTATACTCTTTAAAATAAGTTTAATTTCCATGTCACCTCCTGTAGGAATCGACGGAGGGAGACTGCACTCTCATATGAGGTCGGCAGAACTCGATTTATTGCGCAGATACATTTACTTATATATCATTCTTCTGTCAAATCACCACGACTAAGCATATCTTATTATCTTTTTCTTAGGTTTTCATTAGACCACTTCTACATCAATCATTAACTTTTAACCTATGCTTCAGCCTCTAATTATCATATTCTCCTCCTTGCCTGTTAGTTCCCTATCTTATGTAACTTAGTTTCTTGTACTACTCTGCAAGGACAGTATGTCCTTGAGGCCTAATCTTGGCTGCTAGCGCCTGCACAGTAGCCTGTTCGTGCACCTGCTCTAACACTCCATGTCCGTTATTCACAAGCCAAACTCCCACAATTCCCCCTTTTTTCTTTTGCACGAACAGAACTTTATGCATTAGACTAGTGACTAGTTTTGTTATTACCTTCCATACTATTCCTAGCCCAATTAACAACAAGACAATTATGATTACCCAGCGAATACCTTCTTTGATCAAACCAAGTAACCATGGGGACAGACTGCCAAATATTTTTTGTAACCATGAATCAAACCAGCTTGTCTCCTTTTGAATCTTTAAGTGTGTTCTTTAAGCCACTGCAGTTGTTGGTGAATTGATTCCCCACGATCGCTTAGATTGAAGCAGCACATCCCTTCAAAATCTTCACATCCATGGCCTTGTGCTAAAAGCAAAGAATCAACAGCAGCTCTATTTTGCAACACAGCATGCCTAACGCTATCTAAATCTTCTATTAATTCTGTCTGTCCCTTTTTACAAATTTTTCTTTCCCTACACGCGGTCACGCATTATTTAATTGGTTAAAAGTCTCTAGTACAAGGCAAACATGCAGCTCAGTTCAGTTCCCGTTGGTTCTTAAGTTCTTCTCACACAATGTCCAATTGGTCACTCCCATCTGTTCACTCCTGCATTCCCTAGTGAAGCAGTCATTGCTCTTTCTTATTTTTTCTTCCTTTGAAGCAGCTTCCAGAATGTGGCTACCTGCCTAGGCCAACATCTCGCATGGCTGGCTCACTATATGGCCATTCTCTTTTAAATGCATTTCTATAATTTCCCCTTTTTCTTCTTGAGCCAGCCATACGATCTTCATGGCATCTTTAATCATGCTTGTTGCCTTTTTGAAAACACAAAGTACAATCATTAATACAATAGTGACCAATAACAGGTGAAATTCAATAATAGGTGGAATTAACAAAGAAACAAAGTCACCCACAGAAGAGATGGAGACAACCAAGTTAATAGACTGATCATGTAGAAGTAGTCCCATATTGTTTTCCCATGAAGCCCCATTTGCAAATGTCAAACGTGACCAGGGCCCAGTTGCAGGGAGAGTCAGGAGGTCCTTCCCCAACAGGAAAACTCTGTAAAGTGCGTCCACCTCACAGACAGACACTCCACTCTTTCCACAAATGGACTCAGGCCCTGTCCCCAAAGCAGGACACCTGGCAGTCATTTATCCAATGTGGGGCACCTGGGGCTTGTTTACACAAGGGCTCCCCCCACAAGGCCGATCGCACCTTGGAGGAAAGCCAAAAGGCAAAGTCATCCCCTCCTTTTAAAGGACCATGGGAACTATCCATATGTCGTTCAATACATATATAGCCTTATTTAATCTATCTGCAGGTGGCAGTCCTATTCTCTCTCCTTTTGGAGCGACATTCACTAGCACGGTACCCATAGCTCTGACAGCAATTACAGACACCATAGACACCATCAAAGCCTTCTCCTGTGTTTTGGTTTTGGTTTTTTTTTTTGGGGTTTTTTTTTTTTTTTTTTTTTTTTTTTTTTGAGCTTTACATTGTACCTTAATGTGACCAGATTTTCCACAGCTGCAACATTTTGTGCCTCGATTACCGTTACCTTGTTGTACCAAGGGTCGGATAGCCGCAGCAAAAGCTGAGGCCATGAAACCAGCATGCTCTTCAGGTGTTCCTACCCCGGAACAAGCATCCATCATTTCAGCAATACTAGAGTTTTTAGGCAGACTCTGTAAAATACGCTTGCAGGTTGGGTTAGAATTTTCAACACTTAAAGACATGAGTAATGCTTCTCGCAGCTCATGCACAACTATCACCTAAAGACATGAGTAATGCTTCTCGCAGCTCATGCACAACTATTTTTCCTTTTTTCCTTTTTTTTTTTTTTTTTTCTTTTTTTTTTTTTTTTCAAATTATTTTGAGATATTTTACCTACAGTCCAGTCCCAATGTGAGTCAGACCAAACCACAGCCACACTCCCTCTCCACCCCGGCCCCCTTTCCATTTCTTGTCCCAGCCTGCCCACCCCCCAACCACGCTCCTTTTGAAATCTCGCACTCAGGTGAGGTGGGTCAGATGTTTCAGGAACGTTTGGTTCAGGCGGTGGGGGGGGAGGGCGGCGGTGGAACGGGCCATCGTTCGTCTGTGTCCATTGCCTCTTCTTCTGTCCCAGACACTTCTCTCTCGCCGCTGGAATAGGCATTCGGTCCAACACTCTGATTCCGGCAGGAAACGCTCCCGGTGGCGAGGGCCTTGAAGCTGCGAACGTTCCGGCTGCTGCCACAGCACGCGCGGGGGAGAGGGGCGGGGGAGAGGGGGGGGGTGGGGCTGGAATGCCGATCGTGCCGCTCCGCTGCGCCAGGCACGGCCGCCGCTCCAGCCGCTGCCGCGGCGTGCGCGGGGGGGGGAATGGGGAATTGTTTACCTCCCGCGCGGTTTTTGCAATTTTTTCGCCGTTTATCACCCTTAATAACATTGTCCCGCAGAGAGTTCCCACACTTTCTCCACTCCGTTACATCAAACAACGTATTAGGGTCTTTAAAGTGTCCTTTGGCATACCCCCAAGCATATAGGGAGCCCAAAGTCTTTTTACTTATGCATTACACCATACGCTTCTTGTCCTGCATTCTCTGCGTGTATGTCCCGTATTTCCACAGCGGTAGCAAATTATAGTGGCGTTACGGTCGTTGGAAGACGGAGAGGACGACAGGGGGGCAAGCGCTGCCATAGCCTGCACTGTATTTTCTTGCCCCTGCCGCACAGCTTCACTTAACTGATTACTAAGCTGACTCTCTGCTACTGTTGCTCTTAACTGTGTCAATAATTCCCAATCTAAGGGGGATAAGGTGACTTGAATGTTATCATTATCCAAGGGTGTAAAAACAACAGGAAAAACTTCCGAGAGTGCTTCCACAGCTCCACTATCACCCTCTTGCAGTCTATCTGCCGCGAGCTTTTTCCACCCCAGCACACGTTCCTGTAGCTGACAGCGTAGTTTTTCTCGGCTACTTTCGGTCTCATTTCGGGCTTTCGAGTCAGAAACCTTCCCCACGGGCGGTGGGACCGGCTCTGAACTCGTTGCCCAGTCCTCAGGCGGAGGAGGCAATTCCTCCTCTGGTGGAGCTGAGGGGATAGGTGCTTCTACGGCAGCCGTAGACATGGTGAATGATCTGTAGCTAGGTGGATTGCACTCTATGCCCGTATCGTGTAAGTATAATTGATTTTTGGCAGTAGCCTCATGAGCTAATTTAGCCGCACGCAACTCTCCGGAATGTTGTAACAGAGCATTATGAGCAATTCTCCAATGTTTCCCTAACTTTTTCGCTGTCTTGTCATCATCTAATACGGCATCCCAAATTATATCCCCTAATTTTCGCCATTCTGCAAGTTCATGTATCGTGTTAGGACTAACAAAACAACCCTTGCTTAGCCCATAGGTTATTAGCCCTGGCAACTCCTTTTTAAAATCTAGCTCTTTTTCTTTTTTTTTTTTTTTTTTTTAAAAAGCCTCTGCACCTTTTTTTTTTTTTTTTTTTTTTAAAAAAAAAACCTCTGCACCATATAAATTCCACTCGACTCTCCCTTAATCTTTTTGCCTCTGCACGAACCTTGATTACTTTTGCCTCTACACAATTTGAGTCTACACAAACCTTGACTAACAACGTTGAACGGTTGCCCACCTTCCGTCCCCGTTGCAACTTCCAGCCGCTGCGCCCGGCGTGTCCAGTTGCCTGCAACTGCCCGCTTTGGCCGTCCTTATCTCGAGTTCGGGACCTGGGAATAATACTCCGTTTTATTCCACTATCTTTTGCCTTCATTTGTATCACATCGGGGTCACCATCTTGTAGGAATCGACGGAGGGAGACTGCACTCTCATATGAGGTCGGCAGAACTCGATTTATTGCGCAGATACATTTACTTATATATCATTCTTCTGTCAAATCACCACGACTAAGCATATCTTATTATCTTTTTCTTAGGTTTTCATTAAACCACTTCTACATCAATCATTAACTTTTAACCTATGCTTCAGCCTCTAATTATCATATTCTCCTCCTTGCCTGTTAGTTCCCTATCTTATGTAACTTAGTTTCTTGTACTACTCTGCAAGGACAGTATGTCCTTGAGGCCTAATCTTGGCTGCTAGCGCCTGCACAGTAGCCTGTTCGTGCACCTGCTCTAACACTCCATGTCCGTTATTCACAAGCCAAACTCCCACAACCTCCAGCAACTATTCCACAACATATAATCCAGGTTTGCAACACCAGGAAGGAACCTGGTTCATGCACTCCAGCACTGCTCTGCAATGTTAGCCAAAGTGCAATAAGTGGGGGTGAGTGGGAGAGTCACTTCAAAAGTGCACATCTGGTCTAGGGTAAAACATTAATACAGACACTCCAATTCCTGCCTAAGGCTTGACTTAGAAGGCTGCTGCTCATGAGTCTCAGAGAATGATTCAGATTACTTACACACCATCTAGCCTCCCAAGAAAATCTAAAAATCATGTGTGTTTCCATTTTTAAAAACAATTTGCTGTTTTGTCTAATCTTAACAGCCTACTTTGGCCAGTATATATGGTAGGGGCCACGAATCTGCATGTAGGCATGACCTAACTCTTCACCAGAGTGGGATGGGAACTTAGCTAAAAAAAATGAAAACTTTTTTTCTGGATCTTGCTCCCATGCTTTTTGGTAGAGTTGTTTTTTTTTTTTTTTTAATTAAAAACCATGAATAAGTCACAGAAAGAGCACTTAAAACAGAAACCATGGCTCTGGATTTCCCTTTCAGGAATATCACCTTTTACAAGAGAGAAGGATGTTAGCTCTCTTCAGAGCAGCTTATAGCTTGTAAGGAAGCTAAAAATAAAAGGGCCATGACCGTTCTGTCCAGCTCAGGAAAAACTCATGTAGATTATCTTCAATGGAAAAGAAATAGTTGTCTTCTTGTGCTTGCATGCACAAGAGGGTGCTCAATTCAGACTCCTGAAGCCCTTCTGCTGCCTAGTCATGCACTTTTATTGTTGCAGGTTTACAGGGTTTTTTTTAATTGTCTTCTCACTCAGGAGCACACGTCCTTCTGTTGTCCTACAGAGGTGGACGCTTCTCTGTATGCCACTCCAGAGAGGCAATCATCACTCCTGCTGTTGACCACTCCAGTGCAAACCATGTATATACATCCATGGCAGTCTGTACAGATACTGTTTTAGGAAGAGTCACATGTAAGTCAAATTGCTGGAGTATCACTCCTATGAAGACAGGCTGAGAGAGTTGGGGTTGTTCAGCCTGGAGAAGAGAACAGACTGGAGAGAACTTATAGCACCTTCCAGTACCTGAAGGGGCCTACAAGAAAGCTGGAGAGGCACTTTTTACAAGGGCATGTACTGATTGGCTGAGGTATAATGGCTATAAACTGGAAGAGAGTAAATTTAGATTAGATGTTAGGAAGAAATTCTTTGCTGTGAGTGTGGTGAGACACTGGCCCAGGTTGCCCAGGGAAGTTGTCTGCCCCCTCCCTGACAGTGTTCAAGGCCAGGTTGGATGGGGCTTTGATCAACCTAGTCTAGTGGGAGGCGTCCCTGCCCATGTCAAGGGGTTGGAACTAGATGATCTTTCAGGTCCCTTCCAACCCAAGCCATCCTATTATTCTAAATGATTAATAACAGGCAGGTGGTCTCTTGTCCTGTCTTCTCTCTACTGCAGTGAAGTTAGGTATTCACACACATTAATCTATCACTATGTACATACCAGAATTCATGGAACTTATTTCAAATATTTCTGTTTGTTTTGGGGGTTTTTTTCATGGTAAAGAAGAGCAAAATAGATTTAGAACAGTTTATAGGCAGTTGAGGCTACCAGACTAAAATTTAGACTGAAAATATTAAAATTTACACATTAAAAAATATTAAAATTTACACTGAAAACATTAAAACCCAAAACAAGAGAGTTTCACAGGTAAAAAGATCAATAGAGAGTGGAGAGTTCTGACAAAAAAAAAAAAAAAATCAACACATGGATTTTTTCTGACAAGCTGTAAAATACACAAACTAAATTTTTATTTTGATAGCCAGTGGAAGCAAGGCACATATCTAATATGTTCTTAAAAACCCTGCCCTTTAAAACTGCTTACATCTGTAAGAGGCTGGGCCAAAGTGCAACAGCACTTTGTTCTACAGGTTCTACAGGTATTACCTGGCCCCGTGTTCTGCTGGTTTATGAATTTTCCAGCACTGCAGCTGTTCTTACAGATACCAAGAGCTATAGTCTCAGTGAGGTGCTCTTCCAAGAGGGGTAAAAATCTACAGTATTTCATTTCAGACTGTTTTCTGATGCTAAGACTAATTATATTAACATAAGCAGAGACTATCTAGGAAAATTACTATGAGAATTTTCCAAAGTATTTTTACTAGCATGATAATTTATAAGATAGCACAGTGAAAAACTACAAGTCACCAGTGTCACTCAATAAAGACTGGATAAGGCACTCAGAGATTTTCAATGTTTTTATAAACTTAAGTAGTATGAAGTCAGGAATGCCTTAGTGCTAGTATACTTTATCAAAGATTTTAAAAAAGAAGTATCGGAGGCTTTAGTTTCTATTTCTTATTAATTAGCAATTAATAATACTGGGTATTAATAATTGGACATTTATAAAATTTTAGTAAAATAAACCGTCTAACAACTTTGAGTATTTCATATTGAGGCAAATTTTTCTGTCTACTGGAAAGTGATCATTAAAACCCATGACAAAGAAAATCCATAATTCAACATTCACAGAGGTATGGAATCTTAAGAGGTGAAAGGTCTTGGGACTTCTTAAAAATCTGGGAGCCATACCATAGAACAAGTGGTGCATACAGATTGCATATGACTTGCAGGGGACAGAACAACACTCATTTGTTTGCAAGCAGACCCAATGGCAAAGTCAAAAAGAAACCCTGGAGTACATTTTGTTAATTGCTACTATTCTAGATTTATAGACATGTTGCTCCTTGTTACTACAGTTCACAATTCAGCTTAAAACTACCTCCAGTATTATTCTGGCAACTGCCACAAGCTGCAGGTTGAGTTTAGCATTTCAAAAGTGACACATTTTGATTTCAAGCCTATTAACTGTAATTGTCACCACTGAAAAAACAATGGAGAGAAAAAAGGAGAACACTGATCTGTAAATATAGAGCACTAAAAATAGTTATTGTTAAATCAAAGTCCTTTTAAACTGTATTTTTGTATTATAAGCTTGCAGAAGAGCACTTGCCTTTTAGAACTGTGGATCAACTTCAGAGTAGATCCTCTTGGCTATTTAAAATAACAAGTCACATAAATAGTCCATTGCAATTACAACAGCTGAGCACGCGAATGGCTCGAGCACTGCAGAAAGATTTGCAGGTTCATCACAGAGATATTGTTTGGACTCTCAGGGAATGCAACTTTACTCGAGAAGTCAATGGTGGGAACATTCCTGATGAAGCCACAAAGAAACAGCTTTGCTGTGGTGGTCTACATAGAACAAAAACATGGATTAGGAGGCCTGAAATGTTTTTATGTCAATGGCATTCTTAAGCCAAGGTTGTATTACAGACTTCTGCTGGCACAGCTATGTTGGTTAAGGGTGTAAAATGCAGTTTTGCTGGTGTATTGTGGGAAAGAAATGGCTAAAACAAACTAAAATGCTAGAAGTGTTTTGTTTTGTTGTTTTTTTTTTTTGTACAAAAAATGCATCTTCAGCAAACTGATTGGCTGATACCATATTCCACTGTGCCATTTGAGTGCTCTGAAAATGGATGTGGTCCCATGCTTTTTGCACACTAATGTGCTGTATCTTCTAACATCTCACTTTATCTGTAGGCTTGAGGGGAGGTGAGCAGACAAGTATATCAACATACCAGTGGAATTTTTGTTTGTACTTTACATGCTATGGTCTGGAATCCAAATACTATAGCATCTGTAGCCTTATAAAAATGCTGAGTACTATATTTTGCTCTCTCTACATCAATTACATAACAGTTTATGAAGTTATAGATTTAATTCCTTTTCCCCCATGTGTACAATTTATTTTAATATGTCTGAGTTTCCTACCCATTCCCTCCCTCCTGGCTTTTTGTGGTTTGTAATTAAGTACTGTAAACCCCCTCTTCTTAAGAGCCAGTGAATTAAATTCTACTGCTAGTGTAACTTGGGGAAGGTCACCACTACATAATATCCCCACCAATGTAATTAGAAAGTTTTATCTTTTGTTCCTTCTGCATGTATCTATTGAGACATTAAGAAACGTCTTTGAAATTGTGATTTCTCTTTCATTTACTTGTTACAGGAGTTTAAGTAGTGACTTTATAGCTAGCATTATATTAATCAGATTTTCAGAAGCAGAACTAGAATTCCCTTCTTTTGTTTTTAAAAACTGAGAAGTCTCTTGGCCAAGTACTTCTACAGAAAACAAGTAAAATTTCCTTGCATTTTACAAGCCACATATTTACTAACTATAGCATGCATTTAAAAGACTCCTTATTTTTAGTTTTATCCTGGAATTTATCAGCCTGGTTTTACCAATGAGGTGGGTCAGATTTCCCACAAACTGCAGACTTCCTTCCTTCCCATATTGTGTTACAGTCACTGGCCAGTTTCAAAATATTAAACAAACCAGGAGTTTCCCCTGTAGTTTTATATCTTAACTGGTCTCCAACCGTAAGTGCTCAGCAATACCAGGTACTTGATTTCTGCTATGCTGCCAAAGTCAATGTTTGTCTCTAAGGGCTCTCCTAGCTTTTGATCATCAGCAATACAGGTTACACATATGTCCAGGTTTACCAAGGACCCAAAGAGGCTCCAGACTCTTAATTCATTCCCAGATTTTTTTTCCTGTGCTAACGCTTTCCCCTCCTGTCCCACCACAGACCCACAGCACACCCTGACCCCAAGCCCCTTGCTTCAGAGTCTTTACTAATCCTAAATGCTCACTTCACTGCAGAAGACCTCAGCAGAGTCTTGGCCTTTCTCTAGCTCTCTCTTCTTACAGATACCCCTGTGTGGGGACATTCTTTGGTGTTGCAGAGAGCTTGGGCTGCCCACTCAGCTGCTGCCCCTGTGTTGACTAAAATGTCTGGGACCTGACCCCGCTATGTCTACTGACACTGGCTTCTGTCTCTGCCAGCACTGAGGCTGTGCTACATCTCTTTTCTCTCTCTGCTTTCATCCATTTTCTTCTAGCCTGTTGTCTACATTTAGCCAGTACCAGGGGCTAAACCACAGCAGCTGTTCTACCACCCCATGACCCCTCCCCAGCTGAGAAGGAGAATCAGGGAAAAAAGAGAGAAGCCCAAAGAGCTGAAGAAGAAACAGATTTAATGAAACAATGAAACTGATACAATCACCAACAAAAAGTATACAAGGTTATACTCAGCCACGTCCTTGAGGTCAACAGCAAGAGCAGAAGGCCAGCAGAGAAACACCCCAGGAAAAGGAACTCCATCCTCATTGAACTCCCTCCTTTTATAAAGAGCGTGATTCAGTGGTATGGGATACACCTGTGAGTCAGCTGCCTTGATTGGACCTCCCAGCTGGTTCAAGGTTACTCATGACCTACCTGCACGGCTGGCTCATGAGTCTGTTCCTGGGGAACCAGGTCATCTGGTTTAGAAGGAAAAGGATTGTGCTGGGGTTTGAAGCTCAACTTCTTTTAGACAGACATAAAAATATTGGAAATGTCACTCTGACTTCAGCAGACTCAGCTTGGATGTCTGCAGTTCCCCATGTAATTTCTGGAGACTGCCTAGGAGGCTGCCCTCATTCTTCCAAGCAGGGATGGGATTTTCAACTACACAACTATTCACTTCTGTTCTTTAGGGGCTCTGCATTAGAGAAATTAAATCTTAGAACTCTAAATTGATTTGCTTTTCTCATGCACTTAAGAGAATGAATTATTTTTCACATATATTTCATTATGGTACATATGTCTATGCATAGTATATGTATACTAAAACCTAAAACCTATACTAAAACATAGTATATGTATACTAAACCATTTTCGCGTCTCCATTTTTTTTTTCGCCCACGGACGCCATTTTCCCGTCTCCATTTTTTTTCGCAAAACAGCCTCGGTTTCGTGTATCAATTTTTTTTTTCGCACGGCGAGGATGGTTTCGCGTCTCCATTTTTTTTTCCACCCACGGACGCCATTTTCCCGTCTCCATTTTTTTTCGCAAAACAGCCTCGGTTTCGTGTATCAATTTTTTTTTCGCACGACGAGGATGGTTTCGCGTCTCCATTTTTTTTTCCGCCCACGGACGCCATTTTCCCGTCTCCATTTTTTTTCGCAAAACAGCCTGGGTTTCGTGTATCAATATTTTTTTTCGCACGACGAGGATGGTTTCGCGTCTCCATTTTTTTTTCCGTCCACGGACGCCATTTTCCCGTCTCCATTTTTTTTCGCAAAACAGCCTGGGTTTCGTGTATCAATTTTTTTTTTCGCACGACGAGGATGGTTTCGCGTCTCCATTTTTGTTTCCGCCCACGGACGCCATTTTCCCGTCTCCATTTTTTTTCGCAAAACAGCCTGGGTTTCGTGTATCAATTTTTTTTTTCGCACGATGAGGATGGTTTCGCGTCTCCATTTTTTTTTCCGCCCACGGACGCCATTTTCCCGTCTCCATTTTTTTTCGCAAAACAGCCTGGGTTTCGTGTATCAATTTTTTTTTTCGCACGACGAGGATGGTTTCGCGTCTCCATTTTTGTTTCCGCCCACGGACGCCATTTTCCCGTCTCCATTTTTTTTCGCAAAACAGCCTCGGTTTCGTGTATCAATTTTTTTTTTTGCACGACGAGGATGGTTTCGCGTCTCCATTTTTTTTTCCGCCCACGGACGCCATTTTCCCGTCTCCATTTTTTTTCGCAAAACAGCCTCGGTTTCGTGTATCAATTTTTTTTTTCGCACGACGAGGATGGTTTCGCGTCTCCATTTTTATTTTCTGCCCACGGACGCCATTTTCCCGTCTCCATTTTTTTTCGCAAAACAGCCTCGGTTTCGTTTATCAATTTTTTTTTTCGCACGACGAGGATGGTTTCGCGTCTCCATTTTTTTTTCTGCCCAAGGACGCCATTTTCCCGTCTCCATTTTTTTTCGCAAAACAGCCTGGTTTTCGTGTATCAATTTTTTTTTTCGCACGACGAGGATGGTTTCGCGTCTCCATTTTTTTTTCCGCCCACGGACGCCATTTTCCCGTCTCCATTTTTTTTCGCAAAACAGCCTCGGTTTCGTGTATCAATTTTTTTTTTCGCACGACGAGGATGGTTTCGCGTCTCCATTTTTTTTTCCGCCCACGGACGCCATTTTCCCGTCTCCATTTTTTTTCGCAAAACAGCCTCGGTTTCGTGTATCAATTTTTTTTTTCGCACGACGAGGATGGTTTCGCGTCTCCATTTTTGTTTCCGCCCACGGACGCCATTTTCCCGTCTCCATTTTTTTTCGCAAAACAGCCTCGGTTTCGTGTATCAATTTTTTTTTTTCGCACGACGAGGATGGTTTCGCGTCTCCATTTTTTTTTCTGCCCACGGACGCCATTTTCCCGTCTCCATTTTTTTTCGCAAAACAGCCTCGGTTTCGTGTATCAATTTTTTTTTTCGCACGACGAGGATGGTTTCGCGGCTCCATTTTTTTTTCCGCCCACGGACGCCATTTTCCCGTCTCCATTTTTTTTCGCAAAACAGCCTCGGTTTCGTGTATCAATTTTTTTTTTCGCACGACGAGGATGGTTTCGCGTCTCCATTTTTTTTTCCGCCCACGGACGCCATTTTCCCGTCTCCATTTTGTTTCGCAAAACAGCCTCGGTTTCGTGTATCAATTTTTTTTTCGCACGACGAGGATGGTTTCGCGTCTCCATTTTTTTTTCTGCCCACGGACGCCATTTTCCCGTCTCCATTTTTTTTCGCAAAACAGCCTCGGTTTCGTGTATCAATTTTTTTTTTCGCACGACGAGGATGGTTTCGCGTCTCCATTTTTTTTTCCGCCCACGGACGCCATTTTCCCTTCTCCATTTTGTTTCGCAAAACAGTCTCGGTTTCGTGTATCAATTTTTTTTTTCGCACGACGAGGATGGTTTCGCGGCTCCATTTTTTTTTCCGCCCACGGACGCCATTTTCCCGTCTCCATTTTTTTTCGCAAAACAGCCTGGGTTTCGTGTATCAATTTTTTTTTCGCACGACGAGGATGGTTTCGCGTCTCCATTTTTTTTTCCGCCCACGGACGCCATTTTCCCGTCTCCATTTTTTTTCGCAAAACAGCCTCGGTTTCGTGTATCAATTTTTTTTTTCGCACGACGAGGATGGTTTCGCGTCTCCATTTTTTTTTTCCGCCCACGGACGCCATTTTCCCGTCTCCATTTTTTTTCGCAAAACAGCCTGGGTTTCGTGTATCAATTTTTTTTTTCGCACGACGAGGATGGTTTTGCGTCTCCATTTTTTTTTCTGCCCACGGACGCCATTTTGCCGTCTCCATTTTTTTTCGCAAAACAGCCTCGGTTTCGTGTATCAATTTTTTTTTTTCGCACGACGAGGATGGTTTCGCGTCTCCGTTTTTTTTTCTGCCCACGGACGCCATTTTCCCGTCTCCATTTTTTTTCGCAAAACAGCCTCGGTTTCGTGTATCAATTTTTTTTTTCGCACGACGAGGATGGTTTCGCGTCTCCATTTTTTTTTCCGCCCACGGACGCCATTTTCCCGTCTCCATTTTTTTTCGCAAAACAGCCTCGGTTTCGTGTATCAATTTTTTTTTTTCGCACGACGAGGATGGTTTCGCGTCTCCATTTTTTTTTCCGCCCACGGACGCCATTTTCCCGTCTCCATTATTTTTCGCAAAACAGCCTGGGTTTCGTGTATCAATTTTTTTTTTCGCACGACGAGGATGGTTTCGCGTCTCCATTTTTTTTTCCTCCCACGGACGCCATTTTCCCGTCTCCATTTTTTTTCGCAAAACAGCCTCGGTTTCGTGTATCAATTTTTTTTTCGCACGACGAGGATGGTTTCGCGTCTCCATTTTTTTTTCCGCCCACGGACGCCATTTTCCCGTCTCCATTTTTTTTCGCAAAACAGCCTGGGTTTCGTGTATCAATTTTTTTTTTCGCACGACGAGGATGGTTTCGCGTCTCCATTTTTTTTTCCGCCCACGGACGCCATTTTCCCGTCTCCATTTTTTTTCGCAAAACAGCCTCGGTTTCGTGTATCAATTTTTTTTTTCGCACGACGAGGATGGTTTCGCTTCTCCATTTTTTTTTCCGCCCACGGACGCCATTTTCCCGTCTCCATTTTTTTTCGCAAAACAGCCTGGGTTTCGTGTATCAATTTTTTTTTTCGCACGACGAGGATGGTTTCGCGTCTCCATTTGTTTTTCCGCCCACGGACGCCATTTTCCCGTCTCCATTTTTTTTCGCAAAACAGCCTGGGTTTCGTGTATCAATTTTTTTTTTCGCACGACGAGGATGGTTTCGCGTCTCCATTTTTTTTTCCGCCCACGGACGCCATTTTCCCGTCTCCATTTTTTTTCGCAAAACAGCCTCGGTTTCGTGTATCAATTTTTTTTTTCGCACGACGAGGATGGTTTCGCGTCTCCATTTTTTTTTCCGCCCACGGACGCCATTTTCCCGTCTCCATTTTGTTTCGCAAAACAGCCTGGGTTTCGTGTATCAATTTTTTTTTTCGCACGACGAGGATGGTTTCGCGGCTCCATTTTTTTTTCCGCCCACGGACGCCATTTTCCCGTCTCCATTTTTTTTCGCAAAACAGCCTCGGTTTCGTGTATCAATTTTTTTTTTCGCACGACGAGGATGGTTTCGCGTCTCCATTTTTGTTTCCGCCCATGGACGCCATTTTCCCGTCTCCATTATTTTTCGCAAAACAGCCTCGGTTTCGTGTATCAATTTTTTTTTTCGCACGACGAGGATGGTTTCGCGTCTCCATTTTTTTTTCCGCCCACGGACGCCATTTTCCCGTCTCCATTTTTTTTCACAAAACAGCCTCGGTTTCGTGTATCAATTTTCTTTTTCGCACGACGAGGATGGTTTCGCGTCTCCATTTTTTTTTCCGCCCACGGACGCCATTTTCCCGTCTCCATTTTTTTTCGCAAAACAGCCTGGGTTTCGTGTATCAATTTTTTTTTTCGCACGACGAGGATGGTTTCGCGGCTCCATTTTTTTTTCCGTCCACGGACGCCATTTTCCCGTCTCCATTTTTTTTCGCAAAACAGCCTCGGTTTCGTGTATCAATTTTTTTTTTCGCACGACGAGGATGGTTTCGCGTCTCCATTTTTTTTCCGCCCACGGACGCCATTTTCCCGTCTCCATTTTTTTCGCAAAACAGCCTCGGTTTCGTGTATCAATTTATTTTTCGCACGACGAGGATGGTTTCGCTTCTCCATTTTTTTTTCCGCCCACGGACGCCATTTTCCCGTCTCCATTTTTTTTCGCAAAACAGCCTGGGTTTCGTGTATCAATTTTTTTTTTCGCACGACGAGGATGGTTTCGCGTCTCCATTTGTTTTTCCGCCCACGGACGCCATTTTCCCGTCTCCATTTTTTTTCGCAAAACAGCCTGGGTTTCGTGTATCAATTTTTTTTTTCGCACGACGAGGATGGTTTCGCGTCTCCATTTTTTTTTCCGCCCACGGACGCCATTTTCCCGTCTCCATTTTTTTTCGCAAAACAGCCTCGGTTTCGTGTATCAATTTTTTTTTTCGCACGACGAGGATGGTTTCGCGTCTCCATTTTTTTTTCCGCCCACGGACGCCATTTTCCCGTCTCCATTTTGTTTCGCAAAACAGCCTGGGTTTCGTGTATCAATTTTTTTTTTCGCACGACGAGGATGGTTTCGCGGCTCCATTTTTTTTTCCGCCCACGGACGCCATTTTCCCGTCTCCATTTTTTTTCGCAAAACAGCCTCGGTTTCGTGTATCAATTTTTTTTTTCGCACGACGAGGATGGTTTCGCGTCTCCATTTTTGTTTCCGCCCATGGACGCCATTTTCCCGTCTCCATTATTTTTCGCAAAACAGCCTCGGTTTCGTGTATCAATTTTTTTTTTCGCACGACGAGGATGGTTTCGCGTCTCCATTTTTTTTTCCGCCCACGGACGCCATTTTCCCGTCTCCATTTTTTTTCACAAAACAGCCTCGGTTTCGTGTATCAATTTTCTTTTTCGCACGACGAGGATGGTTTCGCGTCTCCATTTTTTTTTCCGCCCACGGACGCCATTTTCCCGTCTCCATTTTTTTTCGCAAAACAGCCTGGGTTTCGTGTATCAATTTTTTTTTTCGCACGACGAGGATGGTTTCGCGGCTCCATTTTTTTTTCCGTCCACGGACGCCATTTTCCCGTCTCCATTTTTTTTCGCAAAACAGCCTCGGTTTCGTGTATCAATTTTTTTTTTCGCACGACGAGGATGGTTTCGCGTCTCCATTTTTTTTCCGCCCACGGACGCCATTTTCCCGTCTCCATTTTTTTCGCAAAACAGCCTCGGTTTCGTGTATCAATTTATTTTTCGCACGACGAGGATGGTTTCGCGTCTTCATTTTTTTTTCCGCCCACGGACGCCATTTTCCCGTCTCCATTTTTTTTCGCAAAACTGCCTGGGTTTCGTGTATCAATTTTTTTTTTCGCACGACGAGGATGGTTTCGCGTCTCCATTTTTTTTTCCGCCCACGGACGCCATTTTCCCGTCTCCATTTTTTTTCGCAAAACAGCCTCGGTTTCGTGTATCAATTTTTTTTTTCGCACGACGAGGATGGTTTCGCTTCTCCATTTTTTTTTCCGCCCACGGACGCCATTTTCCCGTCTCCATTTTTTTTCGCAAAACAGCCTGGGTTTCGTGTATCAATTTTTTTTTTCGCACGACGAGGATGGTTTCGCGTCTCCATTTGTTTTTCCGCCCACGGACGCCATTTTCCCGTCTCCATTTTTTTTCGCAAAACAGCCTGGGTTTCGTGTATCAATTTTTTTTTTCGCACGACGAGGATGGTTTCGCGTCTCCATTTTTTTTTCCGCCCACGGACGCCATTTTCCCGTCTCCATTTTTTTTCGCAAAACAGCCTCGGTTTCGTGTATCAATTTTTTTTTTCGCACGACGAGGATGGTTTCGCGTCTCCATTTTTTTTTCCGCCCACGGACGCCATTTTCCCGTCTCCATTTTGTTTCGCAAAACAGCCTGGGTTTCGTGTATCAATTTTTTTTTTCGCACGACGAGGATGGTTTCGCGGCTCCATTTTTTTTTCCGCCCACGGACGCCATTTTCCCGTCTCCATTTTTTTTCGCAAAACAGCCTCGGTTTCGTGTATCAATTTTTTTTTTCGCACGACGAGGATGGTTTCGCGTCTCCATTTTTGTTTCCGCCCATGGACGCCATTTTCCCGTCTCCATTATTTTTCGCAAAACAGCCTCGGTTTCGTGTATCAATTTTTTTTTTCGCACGACGAGGATGGTTTCGCGTCTCCATTTTTTTTTCCGCCCACGGACGCCATTTTCCCGTCTCCATTTTTTTTCACAAAACAGCCTCGGTTTCGTGTATCAATTTTCTTTTTCGCACGACGAGGATGGTTTCGCGTCTCCATTTTTTTTCCGCCCACGGACGCCATTTTCCCGTCTCCATTTTTTTTCGCAAAACAGCCTGGGTTTCGTGTATCAATTTTTTTTTTCGCACGACGAGGATGGTTTCGCGGCTCCATTTTTTTTTCCGTCCACGGACGCCATTTTCCCGTCTCCATTTTTTTTCGCAAAACAGCCTCGGTTTCGTGTATCAATTTTTTTTTTCGCACGACGAGGATGGTTTCGCGTCTCCATTTTTTTTCCGCCCACGGACGCCATTTTCCCGTCTCCATTTTTTTCGCAAAACAGCCTCGGTTTCGTGTATCAATTTATTTTTCGCACGACGAGGATGGTTTCGCGTCTTCATTTTTTTTTCCGCCCACGGACGCCATTTTCCCGTCTCCATTTTTTTTCGCAAAACTGCCTGGGTTTCGTGTATCAATTTTTTTTTTCGCACGACGAGGATGGTTTCGCGTCTCCATTTTTTTTTCCGTCCACGGACGCCATTTTCCCGTCTCCATTTTTTTTCGCAAAACAGCCTGGGTTTCGTGTATCAATTTTTTTTTTCGCACGACGAGGATGGTTTCGCGGCTCCATTTTTTTTTCCGCCCACGGACGCCATTTTCCCGTCTCCATTTTTTTTCGCAAAACAGCCTGGGTTTCGTGTATCAATTTTTTTTTTCGCACGACGAGGATGGTTTCGCGTCTCCATTTTTTTTTCCGCCCACGGACGCCATTTTCCCGTCTCCATTTGTTTTCGCAAAACAGCCTGGGTTTCGTGTATCAATTTTTTTTTTCGCACGACGAGGATGGTTTCGCGTCTCCATTTTTTTTTCCGTCCACGGACGCCATTTTCCCGTCTCCATTTTTTTTCGCAAAACAGCCTGGGTTTCGTGTATCAATTTTTTTTTTCGCACGACGAGGATGGTTTCGCGTCTCCATTTTTTTTTCCGCCCACGGACGCCATTTTCCCGTCTCCATTTTTTTTCGCAAAACTGCCTGGGTTTCGTGTATCAATTTTTTTTTTCGCACGACGAGGATGGTTTCGCGTCTCCATTTTTTTTTCCGCCCACGGACGCCATTTTCCCGTCTCCATTTTTTTTCGCAAAACAGCCTCGGTTTCGTGTATCAATTTTTTTTTTCGCACGACGAGGATGGTTTCGCGTCTCCATTTTTTTTTCCGCCCACGGACACCATTTTCCCGTCTCCATTTTTTTTCGCAAAACAGGCTCGGTTTCGTGTATCAATATTTTTTTTCGCACGACGAGGATGGTTTCGCGTCTCCATTTTTTTTTCCGCCCACGGACGCCATTTTCCCGTCTCCATTTTTTTTCGCAAAACAGCCTGGGTTTCGTGTATCAATTTTTTTTTTCGCACGACGAGGATGGTTTCGCGTCTCCATTTTTGTTTCCGCCCACGGACGCCATTTTCCCGTCTCCATTTTGTTTCGCAAAACAGCCTGGGTTTCGTGTATCAATTTTTTTTTTCGCACGACGAGGATGGATTCGCGTCTCCATTTGTTTTTCCGCCCACGGACGCCATATTCCCGTCTCCATTTTTTTTCGCAAAACAGCCTCGGTTTCGTGTATCAATTTTTTTTTTCGCACGACGAGGATGGTTTCGCGTCTCCATTTTTTTTTCCGCCCACGGACGCCATTTTCCCGTCTCCATTTTTTTTCGCAAAACAGCCTGGGTTTCGTGTATCAATTTTTTTTTTCGCACGACGAGGATGGTTTCGCGGCTCCATTTTTTTTTCCGCCCACGGACGCCATTTTCCCGTCTCCATTTTTTTTCACAAAACAGCCTCGGTTTCGTGTATCAATTTTTTTTTTCGCACGACGAGGATGGTTTCGCGTCTCCATTTTTTTTTCCGCCCACGGACGCCATTTTCCCGTCTCCATTTTTTTTCGCAAAACAGCCTGGGTTTCGTGTATCAATTTTTTTTTTCGCACGACGAGGATGGTTTCGCGTCTCCATTTTTTTTTCCGTCCACGGACGCCATTTTCCCGTCTCCATTATTTTTCGCAAAACAGCCTCGGTTTCGTGTATCAATTTTTTTTTTCGCACGACGAGGATGGTTTCGCGTCTCCATTTTTGTTTCCGCCCACGGACGCCATTTTCCCGTCTCCATTTTTTTCGCAAAACAGCCTCGGTTTCGTGTATCAATTTTTTTTTTCGCACGACGAGGATGGTTTCGCGTCTCCATTTTTTTTTCCGCCCACGGACGCCATTTTCCCGTCTCCATTTTTTTTCGCAAAACAGCCTGGGTTTCGTGTATCAATTTTTTTTTTCGCACGACGAGGATGGTTTCGCGTCTCCATTTTTTTTTCCGCCCACGGACGCCATTTTCCCGTCTCCATTTTTTTTCGCAAAACAGCCTGGGTTTCGTGTATCAATTTTTTTTTTCGCACGACGAGGATGGTTTCGCGTCTCCATTTTTGTTTCCGCCCACGGACGCCATTTTCCCGTCTCCATTTTTTTTCGCAAAACAGCCTGGGTTTCGTGTATCAATTTTTTTTTCGCACGACGAGGATGGTTTCGCGTCTCCATTTTTTTTTCCGCCCACGGACGCCATTTTCCCGTCTCCATTTTTTTTCGCAAAACAGCCTGGGTTTCGTGTATCAATTTTTTTTTTCGCACGACGAGGATGGTTTCGCGTCTCCATTTGTTTTTCCGCCCACGGACGCCATTTTCCCGTCTCCATTTTTTTTCGCAAAACAGCCTGGGTTTCGTGTATCAATTTTTTTTTTCGCACGACGAGGATGGTTTCGCGTCTCCATTTGTTTTTCCGCCCACGGACGCCATTTTCCCGTCTCCATTTTTTTTCGCAAAACAGCCTGGGTTTCGTGTATCAATTTTTTTTTTCGCACGACGAGGATGGTTTCGCGTCTCCATTTGTTTTTCCGCCCACGGACGCCATTTTCCCGTCTCCATTTTTTTTCGCAAAACAGCCTCGGTTTAGTGTATCAATTTTTTTTTTCGCATGACGAGGATGGTTTCGCGTCTCCATTTTTTTTTCCGCCCACGGACGCCATTTTCCCGTCTCCATTATTTTTCGCAAAACAGACTCGGTTTCGTGTATCAATTTTTTTTTTCGCACGACGAGGATGGTTTCGCGTCTCCATTTTTTTTTCCGCCCACGGACGCCTTTTTCCCGTCTCCATTTTTTTCGCAAAACACCCTCGGTTTTGTGTATCAATTTTTTTTTTCGCACGACGAGGATGGTTTCGCGTCTTCATTTTTTTTTCCGCCCACGGACGCCATTTTCCCGTCTCCATTTTTTTTCGCAAAACAGCCTCGGTTTCGTGTATCAATTTTTTTTTTCGCACGACGAGGATGGTTTCGCGTCTTCATTTTTTTTTCCGCCCACGGACGCCATTTTCCCGTCTCCATTTTTTTTCGCAAAACAGCCTCGGTTTCGTGTATCAATTTATTTTTCGCACGATGAGGATGGTTTCGCGTCTCCATTTTTGTTTCCGCCCACGGACGCCATTTTCCCGTCTCCATTTTTTTTCGCAAAACAGCCTGGGTTTCGTGTATCAATTTTTTTTTTCGCACGACGAGGATGGTTTCGCGTCTCCATTTTTTTTTCCGCCCACGGACGCCATTTTCCCGTCTCCATTTTGTTTCGCAAAACAGCCTCGGTTTCGTGTATCAATTTTTTTTTTCGCACGACGAGGATGGTTTCGCGTCTTCATTTTTTTTTCCGCCCACGGACGCCATTTTCCCGTCTCCATTTTTTTTCGCAAAACAGCCTCGGTTTCGTGTATCAATTTTTTTTTTCGCACGACGAGGATGGTTTCACGTCTCCATTTGTTTTTCCGCCCACGGACGCCATTTTCCCGTCTCCATTTTTTTTCGCAAAACAGCCTCGGTTTCGTGTATCAATTTTTTTTTTCGCACGACGAGGATGGTTTCGCGTCTCCATTTTTTTTTCCGCCCACAGACGCCATTTTCCCGTCTCCATTTTTTTTCGCAAAACAGCCTCGGTTTCGTGTATCAATTTTTTTTTTCGCACGACGAGGATGGTTTCGCGTCTCCATTTGTTTTTCCGCCCACGGACGCCATTTTCCCGTCTCCATTTTTTTTCGCAAAACAGCCTGGGTTTCGTGTATCAATTTTTTTTTTCGCACGACGAGGATGGTTTCGCGTCTCCATTTTTTTTTCTGCCCACGGACGCCATTTTCCCGTCTCCATTTTTTTTCGCAAAACAGCCTGGGTTTCGTGTATCAATTTTTTTTTTCGCACGACGAGGATGGTTTCGCGTCTCCATTTTTTTTTCCGCCCACGGACGCCATTTTCCCGTCTCCATTAATTTTCGCAAAACAGCCTGGGTTTCGTGTATCAATTTTTTTTTTCGCACGACGAGGATGGTTTCGCGTCTCCATTTTTTTTTCCGCCCACGGACACCATTTTCCCGTCTCCATTTTTTTTCGCAAAACAGCCTCGGTTTCGTGTATCAATTTTTTTTTTCGCACGACGAGGATGGTTTCGCGTCTCCATTTTTGTTTCCGCCCACGGACGCCATTTTCCCGTCTCCATTTTGTTTCGCAAAACAGCCTCGGTTTCGTGTATCAATTTTTTTTTTCGCACGACAAGGATGGTTTCGCGTCTCCATTTTTTTTTCCGCCCACGGACGCCATTTTCCCGTCTCCATTTTTTTTCGCAAAACAGCCTCGGTTTCGTGTATCAATTTTTTTTTTCGCACTACGAGGATGGTTTCGCGTCTCCATTTTTTTTTCCGCCCACGGACGCCATTTTCCCGTCTCCATTTTTTTTCGCAAAACAGACTGGGTTTCGTGTATCAATTTTTTTTTTCGCACGACGAGGATGGTTTCGCGGCTCCATTTTTTTTTCCGCCCACGGACGCCATTTTCCCGTCTCCATTTTTTTTCGCAAAACAGCCTCGGTTTCGTGTATCAATTTTTTTTTCGCACGACGAGGATGGTTTCGCGTCTCCATTTTTGTTTCCGCCCACGGACGCCATTTTCCCGTCTCCATTATTTTTCGCAAAACAGCCTGGGTTTCGTGTATCAATTTTTTTTTTCGCACGACGAGGATGGTTTCGCGTCTCCATTTTTTTTTCCGCCCACGGACGCCATTTTCCCGTCTCCATTTTTTTTCGCAAAACAGCCTGGGTTTCGTGTATCAATTTTTTTTTTCGCACGACGAGGATGGTTTCGCGTCTCCATTTTTGTTTCCGCCCACGGACGCCATTTTCCCGTCTCCATTTTTTTTCGCAAAACAGCCTGGGTTTCGTGTATCAATTTTTTTTTTCGCACGACGAGGATGGTTTCGCGTCTCCATTTTTTTTTCCGTCCACGGACGCCATTTTCCCGTCTCCATTATTTTTCGCAAAACAGCCTCGGTTTCGTGTATCAATTTTTTTTTTCGCACGACGAGGATGGTTTCGCGTCTCCATTTTTTTTTCCGCCCACGGACGCCATTTTCCCGTCTCCATTTTTTTCGCAAAACAGCCTCGGTTTCGTGTATCAATTTTTTTTTTCGCACGACGAGGATGGTTTCGCGTCTCCATTTTTTTTTCCGCCCACGGACGCCATTTTCCCGTCTCCATTTTTTTTCGCAAAACAGCCTGGGTTTCGTGTATCAATTTTTTTTTTCGCACGACGAGGATGGTTTCGCGTCTCCATTTTTTTTTCCGCCCACGGACGCCATTTTCCCGTCTCCATTTTTTTTCGCAAAACAGCCTGGGTTTCGTGTATCAATTTTTTTTTTCGCACGACGAGGATGGTTTCGCGTCTCCATTTTTGTTTCCGCCCACGGACGCCATTTTCCCGTCTCCATTTTTTTTCGCAAAACAGCCTCGGTTTCGTGTATCAATTTTTTTTTTCGCACGACGAGGATGGTTTCGCGTCTCCATTTGTTTTTCCGCCCACGGACGCCATTTTCCCGTCTCCATTTTTTTTCGCAAAACACCCTCGGTTTTGTGTATCAATTTTTTTTTTCGCACGACGAGGTTTGTTTCGCGTCTCCATTTTTTTTTCCGCCCACGGACGCCATTTTCCCGTCTCCATTTTTTTTCGCAAAACAGCCTCGGTTTCGTGTATCAATTTTTTTTTTCGCACGACGAGGATGGTTTCGCGTCTTCATTTTTTTTTCCGCCCACGGACGCCATTTTCCCGTCTCCATTTTTTTTCGCAAAACAGCCTCGGTTTCGTGTATCAATTTATTTTTCGCACGACGAGGATGGTTTCGCGTCTCCATTTTTGTTTCCGCCCACGGACGCCATTTTCCCGTCTCCATTTTTTTTCGCAAAACAGCCTGGGTTTCGTGTATCAATTTTTTTTTTCGCACGACGAGGATGGTTTCGCGTCTCCATTTGTTTTTCCGCCCACGGACGCCATTTTCCCGTCTCCATTTTTTTTCGCAAAACAGCCTCGGTTTAGTGTATCAATTTTTTTTTTCGCATGACGAGGATGGTTTCGCGTCTCCATTTTTTTTTCCGCCCACGGACGCCATTTTCCCGTCTCCATTATTTTTCGCAAAACAGACTCGGTTTCGTGTATCAATTTTTTTTTTCGCACGACGAGGATGGTTTCGCGTCTCCATTTTTTTTTCCGCCCACGGACGCCATTTTCCCGTCTCCATTTTTTTCGCAAAACAGCCTCGGTTTCGTGTATCAATTTTTTTTTTCGCACGACGAGGATGGTTTCGCGTCTCCATTTTTTTTTCCGCCCACGGACGCCATTTTCCCGTCTCCATTTTTTTTCGCAAAACAGCCTGGGTTTCGTGTATCAATTTTTTTTTTCGCACGACGAGGATGGTTTCGCGGCTCCATTTTTTTTTCCGCCCACGGACGCCATTTTCCCGTCTCCATTTTTTTCGCAAAACAGCCTCGGTTTCGTGTATCAATTTTTTTTTTCGCACGACGAGGATGGTTTCGCGTCTCCATTTTTGTTTCCGCCCACGGACGCCATTTTCCCGTCTCCATTTTTTTTCGCAAAACAGCCTCGGTTTCGTGTATCAATTTTTTTTTTCGCACGACGAGGATGGTTTCGCGTCTCCATTTGTTTTTCCGCCCACGGACGCCATTTTCCCGTCTCCATTTTTTTTCGCAAAACACCCTCGTTTTGTGTATCAATTTTTTTTTTCGCACGACGAGGTTTGTTTCGCGTCTCCATTTTTTTTTCCGCCCACGGACGCCATTTTCCCGTCTCCATTTTTTTTCGCAAAACAGCCTCGGTTTCGTGTATCAATTTTTTTTTTCGCACGACGAGGATGGTTTCGCGTCTTCATTTTTTTTTCCGCCCACGGACGCCATTTTCCCGTCTCCATTTTTTTTCGCAAAACAGCCTCGGTTTCGTGTATCAATTTATTTTTCGCACGATAAGGATGGTTTCGCGTCTCCATTTTTGTTTCCGCCCACGGACGCCATTTTCCCGTCTCCATTTTTTTTCGCAAAACAGCCTGGGTTTCGTGTATCAATTTTTTTTTTCGCACGACGAGGATGGTTTCGCGTCTCCATTTGTTTTTCCGCCCACGGACGCCATTTTCCCGTCTCCATTTTTTTTCGCAAAACAGCCTCGGTTTAGTGTATCAATTTTTTTTTTCGCATGACGAGGATGGTTTCGCGTCTCCATTTTTTTTTCCGCCCACGGACGCCATTTTCCCGTCTCCATTATTTTTCGCAAAACAGACTCGGTTTCGTGTATCAATTTTTTTTTTCGCACGACGAGGATGGTTTCGCGTCTCCATTTTTTTTTCCGCCCACGGACGCCTTTTTCCCGTCTCCATTTTTTTCGCAAAACACCCTCGGTTTTGTGTATCAATTTTTTTTTTCGCACGACGAGGATGGTTTCGCGTCTTCATTTTTTTTTCCGCCCACGGACGCCATTTTCCCGTCTCCATTTTTTTTCGCAAAACAGCCTCGGTTTCGTGTATCAATTTTTTTTTTCGCACGACGAGGATGGTTTCGCGTCTTCATTTTTTTTTCCGCCCACGGACGCCATTTTCCCGTCTCCATTTTTTTTCGCAAAACAGCCTCGGTTTCGTGTATCAATTTATTTTTCGCACGATGAGGATGGTTTCGCGTCTCCATTTTTGTTTCCGCCCACGGACGCCATTTTCCCGTCTCCATTTTTTTTCGCAAAACAGCCTGGGTTTCGTGTATCAATTTTTTTTTTCGCACGACGAGGATGGTTTCGCGTCTCCATTTTTTTTTCCGCCCACGGACGCCATTTTCCCGTCTCCATTTTTTTTCGCAAAACAGCCTCGGTTTCGTGTATCAATTTTTTTTTTCGCACGACGAGGATGGTTTCGCGTCTTCATTTTTTTTTCCGCCCACGGACGCCATTTTCCCGTCTCCATTTTTTTTCGCAAAACAGCCTCGGTTTCGTGTATCAATTTTTTTTTTCGCACGACGAGGATGGTTTCACGTCTCCATTTGTTTTTCCGCCCACGGACGCCATTTTCCCGTCTCCATTTTTTTTCGCAAAACAGCCTCGGTTTCGTGTATCAATTTTTTTTTTCGCACGACAAGGATGGTTTCGCGTCTCCATTTTTTTTTCCGCCCACGGACGCCATTTTCCCGTCTCCATTTTTTTTCGCAAAACAGCCTGGGTTTCGTGTATCAATTTTTTTTTTCGCACGACGAGGATGGTTTCGCGTCTCCATTTTTTTTTCCGCCCACGGACGCCATTTTCCCGTCTCCATTTTTTTTCGCAAAACAGCCTGGGTTTCGTGTATCAATTTTTTTTTTCGCACGACGAGGATGGTTTCGCGTCTCCATTTTTTTTTCTGCCCACGGACGCCATTTTCCCGTCTCCATTTTTTTTCGCAAAACAGCCTGGGTTTCGTGTATCAATTTTTTTTTTCGCACGACGAGGATGGTTTCGCGTCTCCATTTTTTTTTCCGCCCACGGACGCCATTTTCCCGTCTCCATTAATTTTCGCAAAACAGCCTGGGTTTCGTGTATCAATTTTTTTTTTCGCACGACGAGGATGGTTTCGCGTCTCCATTTTTTTTTCCGCCCACGGACACCATTTTCCCGTCTCCATTTTTTTTCGCAAAACAGCCTCGGTTTCGTGTATCAATTTTTTTTTTCGCACGACGAGGATGGTTTCGCGTCTCCATTTTTGTTTCCGCCCACGGACGCCATTTTCCCGTCTCCATTTTGTTTCGCAAAACAGCCTCGGTTTCGTGTATCAATTTTTTTTTTCCGCACGACAAGGATGGTTTCGCGTCTCCATTTTTTTTTCCGCCCACGGACGCCATTTTCCCGTCTCCATTTTTTTTCGCAAAACAGCCTCGGTTTCGTGTATCAATTTTTTTTTTCGCACTACGAGGATGGTTTCGCGTCTCCATTTTTTTTTCCGCCCACGGACGCCATTTTCCCGTCTCCATTTTTTTTCGCAAAACAGACTGGGTTTCGTGTATCAATTTTTTTTTTCGCACGACGAGGATGGTTTCGCGGCTCCATTTTTTTTTCCGCCCACGGACGCCATTTTCCCGTCTCCATTTTTTTTCGCAAAACAGCCTCGGTTTCGTGTATCAATTTTTTTTTTCGCACGACGAGGATGGTTTCGCGTCTCCATTTTTGTTTCCGCCCATGGACGCCATTTTCCCGTCTCCATTATTTTTCGCAAAACAGCCTCGGTTTCGTGTATCAATTTTTTTTTTCGCACGACGAGGATGGTTTCGCGTCTCCATTTTTTTTTCCGCCCACGGACGCCATTTTCCCGTCTCCATTTTTTTTCACAAAACAGCCTCGGTTTCGTGTATCAATTTTCTTTTTCGCACGACGAGGATGGTTTCGCGTCTCCATTTTTTTTTCCGCCCACGGACGCCATTTTCCCGTCTCCATTTTTTTTCGCAAAACAGCCTGGGTTTCGTGTATCAATTTTTTTTTTCGCACGACGAGGATGGTTTCGCGTCTCCATTTTTTTTTCCGTCCACGGACGCCATTTTCCCGTCTCCATTATTTTTCGCAAAACAGCCTCGGTTTCGTGTATCAATTTTTTTTTTCGCACGACGAGGATGGTTTCGCGTCTCCATTTTTTTTTCCGCCCACGGACGCCATTTTCCCGTCTCCATTTTTTTCGCAAAACAGCCTCGGTTTCGTGTATCAATTTTTTTTTTCGCACGACGAGGATGGTTTCGCGTCTCCATTTTTTTTTCCGCCCACGGACGCCATTTTCCCGTCTCCATTTTTTTTCGCAAAACAGCCTGGGTTTCGTGTATCAATTTTTTTTTTCGCACGACGAGGATGGTTTCGCGTCTCCATTTTTTTTTCCGCCCACGGACGCCATTTTCCCGTCTCCATTTTTTTTCGCAAAACAGCCTGGGTTTCGTGTATCAATTTTTTTTTTCGCACGACGAGGATGGTTTCGCGTCTCCATTTTTGTTTCCGCCCACGGACGCCATTTTCCCGTCTCCATTTTTTTTCGCAAAACAGCCTGGGTTTCGTGTATCAATTTTTTTTTTCGCACGACGAGGATGGTTTCGCGTCTCCATTTTTTTTTCCGTCCACGGACGCCATTTTCCCGTCTCCATTATTTTTCGCAAAACAGCCTCGGTTTCGTGTATCAATTTTTTTTTTCGCACGACGAGGATGGTTTCGCGTCTCCATTTTTTTTTCCGCCCACGGACGCCATTTTCCCGTCTCCATTTTTTTCGCAAAACAGCCTCGGTTTCGTGTATCAATTTTTTTTTTCGCACGACGAGGATGGTTTCGCGTCTCCATTTTTTTTTCCGCCCACGGACGCCATTTTCCCGTCTCCATTTTTTTTCGCAAAACAGCCTGGGTTTCGTGTATCAATTTTTTTTTTCGCACGACGAGGATGGTTTCGCGTCTCCATTTTTTTTTCCGCCCACGGACGCCATTTTCCCGTCTCCATTTTTTTTCGCAAAACAGCCTGGGTTTCGTGTATCAATTTATTTTTCGCACGATGAGGATGGTTTCGCGTCTCCATTTTTGTTTCCGCCCACGGACGCCATTTTCCCGTCTCCATTTTTTTTCGCAAAACAGCCTGGGTTTCGTGTATCAATTTTTTTTTTCGCACGACGAGGATGGTTTCGCGTCTCCATTTTTTTTTCCGCCCACGGACGCCATTTTCCCGTCTCCATTTTTTTTCGCAAAACAGCCTCGGTTTCGTGTATCAATTTTTTTTTTCGCACGACGAGGATGGTTTCGCGTCTTCATTTTTTTTTCCGCCCACGGACGCCATTTTCCCGTCTCCATTTTTTTTCGCAAAACAGCCTCGGTTTCGTGTATCAATTTTTTTTTTCGCACGACGAGGATGGTTTCACGTCTCCATTTGTTTTTCCGCCCACGGACGCCATTTTCCCGTCTCCATTTTTTTTCTCAAAACAGCCTCGGTTTCGTGTATCAATTTTTTTTTTCGCACGACGAGGATGGTTTCGCGTCTCCATTTTTTTTCCGCCCACAGACGCCATTTTCCCGTCTCCATTTTTTTTCGCAAAACAGCCTCGGTTTCGTGTATCAATTTTTTTTTTCGCACGACGAGGATGGTTTCGCGTCTCCATTTGTTTTTCCGCCCACGGACGCCATTTTCCCGTCTCCATTTTTTTTCGCAAAACAGCCTGGGTTTCGTGTATCAATTTTTTTTTTCGCACGACGAGGATGGTTTCGCGTCTCCATTTTTTTTTCTGCCCACGGACGCCATTTTCCCGTCTCCATTTTTTTTCGCAAAACAGCCTGGGTTTCGTGTATCAATTTTTTTTTTCGCACGACGAGGATGGTTTCGCGTCTCCATTTTTTTTTCCGCCCACGGACGCCATTTTCCCGTCTCCATTAATTTTCGCAAAACAGCCTGGGTTTCGTGTATCAATTTTTTTTTTCGCACGACGAGGATGGTTTCGCGTCTCCATTTTTTTTTCCGCCCACGGACACCATTTTCCCGTCTCCATTTTTTTTCGCAAAACAGCCTCGGTTTCGTGTATCAATTTTTTTTTTCGCACGACGAGGATGGTTTCGCGTCTCCATTTTTGTTTCCGCCCACGGACGCCATTTTCCCGTCTCCATTTTGTTTCGCAAAACAGCCTCGGTTTCGTGTATCAATTTTTTTTTTCGCACGACAAGGATGGTTTCGCGTCTCCATTTTTTTTTCCGCCCACGGACGCCATTTTCCCGTCTCCATTTTTTTTCGCAAAACAGCCTCGGTTTCGTGTATCAATTTTTTTTTTCGCACGACGAGGATGGTTTCGCGTCTCCATTTTTTTTTCCGCCCACGGACGCCATTTTCCCGTCTCCATTTTTTTTCGCAAAACAGACTGGGTTTCGTGTATCAATTTTTTTTTTCGCACGACGAGGATGGTTTCGCGGCTCCATTTTTTTTTCCGCCCACGGACGCCATTTTCCCGTCTCCATTTTTTTTCGCAAAACAGCCTCGGTTTCGTGTATCAATTTTTTTTTTCGCACGACGAGGATGGTTTCGCGTCTCCATTTTTGTTTCCGCCCATGGACGCCATTTTCCCGTCTCCATTATTTTTCGCAAAACAGCCTCGGTTTCGTGTATCAATTTTTTTTTTCGCACGACGAGGATGGTTTCGCGTCTCCATTTTTTTTTCCGCCCACGGACGCCATTTTCCCGTCTCCATTTTTTTTCGCAAAACAGCCTCGGTTTCGTGTATCAATTTTTTTTTTCGCACGACGAGGATGGTTTCGCGTCTCCATTTTTTTTTCCGCCCACGGACGCCATTTTCCCGTCTCCATTTTTTTTCGCAAAACAGCCTGGGTTTCGTGTATCAATTTTTTTTTTCGCACGACGAGGATGGTTTCGCGTCTCCATTTTTTTTTCCGTCCACGGACGCCATTTTCCCGTCTCCATTATTTTTCGCAAAACAGCCTCGGTTTCGTGTATCAATTTTTTTTTTCGCACGACGAGGATGGTTTCGCGTCTCCATTTTTTTTTCCGCCCACGGACGCCATTTTCCCGTCTCCATTTTTTTCGCAAAACAGCCTCGGTTTCGTGTATCAATTTTTTTTTTCGCACGACGAGGATGGTTTCGCGTCTCCATTTTTTTTTCCGCCCACGGACGCCATTTTCCCGTCTCCATTTTTTTTCGCAAAACAGCCTGGGTTTCGTGTATCAATTTTTTTTTTCGCACGACGAGGATGGTTTCGCGTCTCCATTTTTTTTTCCGCCCACGGACGCCATTTTCCCGTCTCCATTTTTTTTCGCAAAACAGCCTGGGTTTCGTGTATCAATTTTTTTTTTCGCACGACGAGGATGGTTTCGCGTCTCCATTTTTGTTTCCGCCCACGGACGCCATTTTCCCGTCTCCATTTTTTTTCGCAAAACAGCCTGGGTTTCGTGTATCAATTTTTTTTTCGCACGACGAGGATGGTTTCGCGTCTCCATTTGTTTTTCCGCCCACGGACGCCATTTTCCCGTCTCCATTTTTTTTCGCAAAACAGCCTGGGTTTCGTGTATCAATTTTTTTTTTCGCACGACGAGGATGGTTTCGCGTCTCCATTTTTTTTTCTGCCCACGGACGCCATTTTCCCGTCTCCATTTTTTTTCGCAAAACAGCCTGGGTTTCGTGTATCAATTTTTTTTTTCGCACGACGAGGATGGTTTCGCGTCTCCATTTTTTTTTCCCGCCCACGGACGCCATTTTCCCGTCTCCATTAATTTTCGCAAAACAGCCTGGGTTTCGTGTATCAATTTTTTTTTTCGCACGACGAGGATGGTTTCGCGTCTCCATTTTTTTTTCCGCCCACGGACACCATTTTCCCGTCTCCATTTTTTTTCGCAAAACAGCCTCGGTTTCGTGTATCAATTTTTTTTTTCGCACGACGAGGATGGTTTCGCGTCTCCATTTTTGTTTCCGCCCACGGACGCCATTTTCCCGTCTCCATTTTGTTTCGCAAAACAGCCTCGGTTTCGTGTATCAATTTTTTTTTTCGCACGACAAGGATGGTTTCGCGTCTCCATTTTTTTTTCCGCCCACGGACGCCATTTTCCCGTCTCCATTTTTTTTCGCAAAACAGCCTCGGTTTCGTGTATCAATTTTTTTTTCGCACTACGAGGATGGTTTCGCGTCTCCATTTTTTTTTCCGCCCACGGACGCCATTTTCCCGTCTCCATTTTTTTTCGCAAAACAGACTGGGTTTCGTGTATCAATTTTTTTTTTCGCACGACGAGGATGGTTTCGCGGCTCCATTTTTTTTTCCGCCCACGGACGCCATTTTCCCGTCTCCATTTTTTTTCGCAAAACAGCCTCGGTTTCGTGTATCAATTTTTTTTTTCGCACGACGAGGATGGTTTCGCGTCTCCATTTTTGTTTCCGCCCATGGACGCCATTTTCCCGTCTCCATTATTTTTCGCAAAACAGCCTCGGTTTCGTGTATCAATTTTTTTTTTCGCACGACGAGGATGGTTTCGCGTCTCCATTTTTTTTTCCGCCCACGGACGCCATTTTCCCGTCTCCATTTTTTTTCACAAAACAGCCTCGGTTTCGTGTATCAATTTTCTTTTTCGCACGACGAGGATGGTTTCGCGTCTCCATTTTTTTTTCCGCCCACGGACGCCATTTTCCCGTCTCCATTTTTTTTCGCAAAACAGCCTGGGTTTCGTGTATCAATTTTTTTTTTCGCACGACGAGGATGGTTTCGCGTCTCCATTTTTTTTTCCGTCCACGGACGCCATTTTCCCGTCTCCATTATTTTTCGCAAAACAGCCTCGGTTTCGTGTATCAATTTTTTTTTTCGCACGACGAGGATGGTTTCGCGTCTCCATTTTTTTTTCCGCCCACGGACGCCATTTTCCCGTCTCCATTTTTTTCGCAAAACAGCCTCGGTTTCGTGTATCAATTTTTTTTTTCGCACGACGAGGATGGTTTCGCGTCTCCATTTTTTTTTCCGCCCACGGACGCCATTTTCCCGTCTCCATTTTTTTTCGCAAAACAGCCTGGGTTTCGTGTATCAATTTTTTTTTTCGCACGACGAGGATGGTTTCGCGTCTCCATTTTTTTTTCCGCCCACGGACGCCATTTTCCCGTCTCCATTTTTTTTCGCAAAACAGCCTGGGTTTCGTGTATCAATTTTTTTTTTCGCACGACGAGGATGGTTTCGCGTCTCCATTTTTGTTTCCGCCCACGGACGCCATTTTCCCGTCTCCATTTTTTTTCGCAAAACAGCCTGGGTTTCGTGTATCAATTTTTTTTTTCGCACGACGAGGATGGTTTCGCGTCTCCATTTTTTTTTCCGTCCACGGACGCCATTTTCCCGTCTCCATTATTTTTCGCAAAACAGCCTCGGTTTCGTGTATCAATTTTTTTTTTCGCACGACGAGGATGGTTTCGCGTCTCCATTTTTTTTTCCGCCCACGGACGCCATTTTCCCGTCTCCATTTTTTTCGCAAAACAGCCTCGGTTTCGTGTATCAATTTTTTTTTTCGCACGACGAGGATGGTTTCGCGTCTCCATTTTTTTTTCCGCCCACGGACGCCATTTTCCCGTCTCCATTTTTTTTCGCAAAACAGCCTGGGTTTCGTGTATCAATTTTTTTTTTCGCACGACGAGGATGGTTTCGCGTCTCCATTTTTTTTTCCGCCCACGGACGCCATTTTCCCGTCTCCATTTTTTTTCGCAAAACAGCCTGGGTTTCGTGTATCAATTTTTTTTTTCGCACGACGAGGATGGTTTCGCGTCTCCATTTTTTTTTCCGCCCACGGACGCCATTTTCCCGTCTCCATTTTTTTTCGCAAAACAGCCTCGGTTTCGTGTATCAATTTTTTTTTTCGCACTACGAGGATGGTTTCGCGTCTCCATTTTTTTTTCCGCCCACGGACGCCATTTTCCCGTCTCCATTTTTTTTCGCAAAACAGACTGGGTTTCGTGTATCAATTTTTTTTTTCGCACGACGAGGATGGTTTCGCGGCTCCATTTTTTTTTCCGCCCACGGACGCCATTTTCCCGTCTCCATTTTTTTTCGCAAAACAGCCTCGGTTTCGTGTATCAATTTTTTTTTTCGCACGACGAGGATGGTTTCGCGTCTCCATTTTTGTTTCCGCCCATGGACGCCATTTTCCCGTCTCCATTATTTTTCGCAAAACAGCCTCGGTTTCGTGTATCAATTTTTTTTTTCGCACGACGAGGATGGTTTCGCGTCTCCATTTTTTTTTCCGCCCACGGACGCCATTTTCCCGTCTCCATTTTTTTTCACAAAACAGCCTCGGTTTCGTGTATCAATTTTCTTTTTCGCACGACGAGGATGGTTTCGCGTCTCCATTTTTTTTTCCGCCCACGGACGCCATTTTCCCGTCTCCATTTTTTTTCGCAAAACAGCCTGGGTTTCGTGTATCAATTTTTTTTTTCGCACGACGAGGATGGTTTCGCGTCTCCATTTTTTTTTCCGTCCACGGACGCCATTTTCCCGTCTCCATTATTTTTCGCAAAACAGCCTCGGTTTCGTGTATCAATTTTTTTTTTCGCACGACGAGGATGGTTTCGCGTCTCCATTTTTTTTTCCGCCCACGGACGCCATTTTCCCGTCTCCATTTTTTTCGCAAAACAGCCTCGGTTTCGTGTATCAATTTTTTTTTTCGCACGACGAGGATGGTTTCGCGTCTCCATTTTTTTTTCCGCCCACGGACGCCATTTTCCCGTCTCCATTTTTTTTCGCAAAACAGCCTGGGTTTCGTGTATCAATTTTTTTTTTCGCACGACGAGGATGGTTTCGCGTCTCCATTTTTTTTTCCGCCCACGGACGCCATTTTCCCGTCTCCATTTTTTTTCGCAAAACAGCCTGGGTTTCGTGTATCAATTTTTTTTTTCGCACGACGAGGATGGTTTCGCGTCTCCATTTTTGTTTCCGCCCACGGACGCCATTTTCCCGTCTCCATTTTTTTTCGCAAAACAGCCTGGGTTTCGTGTATCAATTTTTTTTTTCGCACGACGAGGATGGTTTCGCGTCTCCATTTTTTTTTCCGTCCACGGACGCCATTTTCCCGTCTCCATTATTTTTCGCAAAACAGCCTCGGTTTCGTGTATCAATTTTTTTTTTCGCACGACGAGGATGGTTTCGCGTCTCCATTTTTTTTTCCGCCCACGGACGCCATTTTCCCGTCTCCATTTTTTTCGCAAAACAGCCTCGGTTTCGTGTATCAATTTTTTTTTTCGCACGACGAGGATGGTTTCGCGTCTCCATTTTTTTTTCCGCCCACGGACGCCATTTTCCCGTCTCCATTTTTTTTCGCAAAACAGCCTGGGTTTCGTGTATCAATTTTTTTTTTCGCACGACGAGGATGGTTTCGCGTCTCCATTTTTTTTTCCGCCCACGGACGCCATTTTCCCGTCTCCATTTTTTTTCGCAAAACAGCCTGGGTTTCGTGTATCAATTTTTTTTTTCGCACGACGAGGATGGTTTCGCGTCTCCATTTTTGTTTCCGCCCACGGACGCCATTTTCCCGTCTCCATTTTTTTTCGCAAAACAGCCTCGGTTTCGTGTATCAATTTTTTTTTTCGCACGACGAGGATGGTTTCGCGTCTCCATTTGTTTTTCCGCCCACGGACGCCATTTTCCCGTCTCCATTTTTTTTCGCAAAACACCCTCGGTTTTGTGTATCAATTTTTTTTTTCGCACGACGAGGTTTGTTTCGCGTCTCCATTTTTTTTTCCGCCCACGGACGCCATTTTCCCGTCTCCATTTTTTTTCGCAAAACACCCTCGGTTTCGTGTATCAATTTTTTTTTTCGCACGACGAGGATGGTTTCGCGTCTTCATTTTTTTTTCCGCCCACGGACGCCATTTTCCCGTCTCCATTTTTTTTCGCAAAACAGCCTCGGTTTCGTGTATCAATTTATTTTTCGCACGATAAGGATGGTTTCGCGTCTCCATTTTTGTTTCCGCCCACGGACGCCATTTTCCCGTCTCCATTTTTTTTCGCAAAACAGCCTGGGTTTCGTGTATCAATTTTTTTTTTCGCACGACGAGGATGGTTTCGCGTCTCCATTTTTTTTTCCGCCCACGGACGCCATTTTCCCGTCTCCATTTTTTTTCGCAAAACAGCCTCGGTTTCGTGTATCAATTTTTTTTTTCGCACGACGAGGATGGTTTCGCGTCTTCATTTTTTTTTCCGCCCACGGACGCCATTTTCCCGTCTCCATTTTTTTTCGCAAAACAGCCTCGGTTTCGTGTATCAATTTTTTTTTTCGCACGACGAGGATGTTTTCACGTCTCCATTTGTTTTTCCGCCCACGGACGCCATTTTCCCGTCTCCATTTTTTTTCGCAAAACAGCCTCGGTTTCGTGTATCAATTTTTTTTTTCGCACGACGAGGATGGTTTCGCGTCTTCATTTTTTTTTCCGCCCACGGACGCCATTTTCCCGTCTCCATTTTTTTTCGCAAAACAGCCTCGGTTTCGTGTATCAATTTTTTTTTTCGCACGACGAGGATGGTTTCGCGTCTCCATTTTTTTTTCCGCCCACGGACGCCATTTTCCCGTCTCCATTTTTTTTCGCAAAACAGCCTGGGTTTCGTGTATCAATTTTTTTTTTCGCACGACGAGGATGGTTTCGCGTCTCCATTTTTTTTTCCGCCCACGGACGCCATTTTCCCGTCTCCATTTTTTTTCGCAAAACAGCCTGGGTTTCGTGTATCAATTTTTTTTTTCGCACGACGAGGATGGTTTCGCGTCTCCATTTTTTTTTCCGTCCACGGACGCCATTTTCCCGTCTCCATTTTTTTTCGCAAAACAGCCTGGGTTTCGTGTATCAATTTTTTTTTTCGCACGACGAGGATGGTTTCGCGGCTCCATTTTTTTTTCCGCCCACGGACGCCATTTTCCCGTCTCCATTTTTTTTCGCAAAACAGCCTGGGTTTCGTGTATCAATTTTTTTTTTCGCACGACGAGGATGGTTTCGCGTCTCCATTTTTTTTTCCGCCCACGGACGCCATTTTCCCGTCTCCATTTTTTTTCGCAAAACAGCCTGGGTTTCGTGTATCAATTTTTTTTTTCGCACGACGAGGATGGTTTCGCGTCTCCATTTTTTTTTCCGCCCACGGACGCCATTTTCCCGTCTCCATTTTTTTTCGCAAAACAGCCTGGGTTTCGTGTATCAATTTTTTTTTTCGCACGACGAGGATGGTTTCGCGTCTCCATTTTTTTTTCCGCCCACGGACACCATTTTCCCGTCTCCATTTTTTTTCGCAAAACAGCCTCGGTTTCGTGTATCAATTTTTTTTTTCGCACGACGAGGATGGTTTCGCGTCTCCATTTTTGTTTCCGCCCACGGACGCCATTTTCCCGTCTCCATTTTGTTTCGCAAAACAGCCTCGGTTTCGTGTATCAATTTTTTTTTTCGCACGACGAGGATGGTTTCGCGTCTCCATTTGTTTTTCCGCCCACGGACGCCATTTTCCCGTCTCCATTTTTTTTCGCAAAACAGCCTCGGTTTCGTGTATCAATTTTTTTTTTCGCACGACGAGGATGGTTTCACGTCTCCATTTTTTTTTCCGCCCACGGACACCATTTTCCCGTCTCCATTTTTTTTCGCAAAACAGCCTCGGTTTCGTGTATCAATTTTTTTTTTCGCACGACGAGGATGGTTTCGCGTCTCCATTTTTTTTTCCGCCCACGGACGCCATTTTCCCGTCTCCATTTTTTTTCGCAAAACAGCCTGGGTTTCGTGTATCAATTTTTTTTTTCGCACGACGAGGATGGTTTCGCGTCTCCATTTTTTTTTCCGCCCACGGACACCATTTTCCCGTCTCCATTTTTTTTCGCAAAACAGCCTCGGTTTCGTGTATCAATTTTTTTTTTCGCACGACGAGGATGGTTTCGCGTCTCCATTTTTGTTTCCGCCCACGGACGCCATTTTCCCGTCTCCATTTTGTTTCGCAAAACAGCCTCGGTTTCGTGTATCAATTTTTTTTTTCGCACGACGAGGATGGTTTCGCGTCTCCATTTTTTTTTCCGCCCACGGACGCCATTTTCCCGTCTCCATTTTTTTTCGCAAAACAGCCTGGGTTTCGTGTATCAATTTTTTTTTCGCACGACGAGGATGGTTTCGCGTCTCCATTTTTGTTTCCGCCCACGGACGCCATTTTCCCGTCTCCATTTTTTTTCGCAAAACAGCCTGGGTTTCGTGTATCAATTTTTTTTTTCGCACGACGAGGATGGATTCGCGTCTCCATTTGTTTTTCCGCCCACAGACGCCATTTTCCCGTCTCCATTTTTTTTCGCAAAACAGCCTCGGTTTCGTGTATCAATTTTTTTTTTCGCACGACGAGGATGGTTTCGCGTCTCCATTTTTTTTTCCGCCCACGGACGCCATTTTCCCGTCTCCATTTTTTTTCGCAAAACAGCCTGGGTTTCGTGTATCAATTTTTTTTTTCGCACGACGAGGATGGTTTCGCGTCTCCATTTTTTTTTCCGCCCACGGACACCATTTTCCCGTCTCCATTTTTTTTCGCAAAACAGCCTCGGTTTCGTGTATCAATTTTTTTTTTCGCACGACGAGGATGGTTTCGCGTCTCCATTTTTGTTTCCGCCCACGGACGCCATTTTCCCGTCTCCATTTTGTTTCGCAAAACAGCCTCGGTTTCGTGTATCAATTTTTTTTTTCGCACGACGAGGATGGTTTCGCGTCTCCATTTGTTTTTCCGCCCACGGACGCCATTTTCCCGTCTCCATTTTTTTTCGCAAAACAGCCTCGGTTTCGTGTATCAATTTTTTTTTTCGCACGACGAGGATGGTTTCACGTCTCCATTTTTTTTTCCGCCCACGGACACCATTTTCCCGTCTCCATTTTTTTTCGCAAAACAGCCTGGGTTTCGTGTATCAATTTTTTTTTTCGCACGACGAGGATGGTTTCGCGTCTCCATTTTTTTTTCCGCCCACGGACGCCATTTTCCCGTCTCCATTTTTTTTCGCAAAACAGCCTGGGTTTCGTGTATCAATTTTTTTTTTCGCACGACGAGGATGGTTTCGCGTCTCCATTTTTTTTTCCGCCCACGGACACCATTTTCCCGTCTCCATTTTTTTTCGCAAAACAGCCTCGGTTTCGTGTATCAATTTTTTTTTTCGCACGACGAGGATGGTTTCGCGTCTCCATTTTTGTTTCCGCCCACGGACGCCATTTTCCCGTCTCCATTTTGTTTCGCAAAACAGCCTCGGTTTCGTGTATCAATTTTTTTTTTCGCACGACGAGGATGGTTTCGCGTCTCCATTTTTTTTTCCGCCCACGGACGCCATTTTCCCGTCTCCATTTTTTTTCGCAAAACAGCCTCGGTTTCGTGTATCAATTTTTTTTTTCGCACGACGAGGATGGTTTCGCGTCTCCATTTTTTTTTCCGCCCACGGACACCATTTTCCCGTCTCCATTTTTTTTCGCAAAACAGCCTCGGTTTCGTGTATCAATTTTTTTTTTCGCACGACGAGGATGGTTTCGCGTCTCCATTTTTGTTTCCGCCCACGGACGCCATTTTCCCGTCTCCATTTTGTTTCGCAAAACAGCCTCGGTTTCGTGTATCAATTTTTTTTTTCGCACGACGAGGATGGTTTCGCGTCTCCATTTGTTTTTCCGCCCACGGACGCCATTTTCCCGTCTCCATTTTTTTTCGCAAAACAGCCTGGGTTTCGTGTATCAATTTTTTTTTTCGCACGACGAGGATGGTTTCGCGTCTCCATTTTTTTTTCCGCCCACGGACGCCATTTTCCCGTCTCCATTTTTTTTCGCAAAACAGCCTGGGTTTCGTGTATCAATTTTTTTTTCGCACGACGAGGATGGTTTCGCGTCTCCATTTTTTTTTCCGCCCACGGACGCCATTTTCCCGTCTCCATTTTTTTTCGCAAAACAGCCTGGGTTTCGTGTATCAATTTTTTTTTTGCACGACGAGGATGGTTTCGCGTCTCCATTTTTTTTTCCGCCCACGGACGCCATTTTCCCGTCTCCATTTTTTTCGCAAAACAGCCTGGGTTTCGTGTATCAATTTTTTTTTCGCACGACGAGGATGGTTTCGCGTCTCCATTTTTTTTTCCGCCCACGGACGCCATTTTCCCGTCTCCATTTTTTTTCGCAAAACAGCCTGGGTTTCGTGTATCAATTTTTTTTTTCGCACGACGAGGATGGTTTCACGTCTCCATTTTTTTTTCCGCCCACGGACGCCATTTTCCCGTCTCCATTTTTTTTCGCAAAACAGCCTGGGTTTCGTGTATCAATTTTTTTTTCGCACGACGAGGATGGTTTCGCGTCTCCATTTTTTTTTCCGCCCACGGACGCCATTTTCCCGTCTCCATTTTTTTTCGCAAAACAGCCTGGGTTTCGTGTATCAATTTTTTTTTCGCACGACGAGGATGGTTTCGCGTCTCCATTTTTTTTTCCGCCCACGGACGCCATTTTCCCGTCTCCATTTTTTTCGCAAAACAGCCTGGGTTTCGTGTATCAATTTTTTTTTCGCACGACGAGGATGGTTTCGCGTCTCAATTTTTTTTTCCGCCCACGGACGCCATTTTCCCGTCTCCATTTTTTTTCGCAAAACAGCCTGGGTTTCGTGTATCAATTTTTTTTTTCGCACGACGAGGATGGTTTCGCGTCTCCATTTTTTTTTCCGCCCACGGACGCCATTTTCCCGTCTCCATTTTTTTTCGCAAAACAGCCTGGGTTTCGTGTATCAATTTTTTTTTTCGCACGACGAGGATGGTTTCGCGTCTCCATTTTTTTTTCCGCCCACGGACGCCATTTTCCCGTCTCCATTTTTTTTCGCAAAACAGCCTCGGTTTCGTGTATCAATTTTTTTTTCGCACGACGAGGATGGTTTCGCGGCTCCATTTTTTTTTCCGCCCACGGACGCCATTTTCCCGTCTCCATTTTTTTTCGCAAAACAGCCTGTGTTTCGTGTATCAATTTTTTTCTTCGCACGACGAGGATGGTTTCGCGTCTCCATTTTTTTTTCCGCCCACAGACGCCATTTTCCCGTCTCCATTTTTTTTCGCAAAACAGCCTGGGTTTCGTGTATCAATTTTTTTTTTCGCACGACGAGGATGGTTTCGCGTCTCCATTTTTTTTTCCGCCCACGGACGCCATTTTCCCGTCTCCATTTTTTTTCGCAAAACAGCCTGGGTTTCGTGTATCAATTTTTTTTTTCGCACGACGAGGATGGTTTCGCGTCTCCATTTTTTTTTCCGCCCACGGACGCCATTTTCCCGTCTCCATTTTTTTTCGCAAAACAGCCTGGGTTTCGTGTATCAATTTTTTTTTTCGCACGACGAGGATGGTTTCGCGGCTCCATTTTTTTTTCCGCCCACGGACGCCATTTTCCCGTCTCCATTTTTTTTCGCAAAACAGCCTGGGTTTCGTGTATCAATTTTTTTTTTTCGCACGACGAGGATGGTTTCGCGTCTCCATTTTTTTTTCCGCCCACGGACGCCATTTTCCCGTCTCCATTTTTTTTCGCAAAACTGCCTGGGTTTCGTGTATCAATTTTTTTTTTCGCACGACGAGGATGGTTTCGCGGCTCCATTTTTTTTTCCGCCCACGGACGCCATTTTCCCGTCTCCATTTTTTTTCGCAAAACAGCCTCGGTTTCGTGTATCAATTTTTTTTTTCGCACGACGAGGATGGTTTCGCGTCTCCATTTTTTTTTCTGCCCACGGACACCATTTTCCCGTCTCCATTTTTTTTCGCAAAACAGCCTGGGTTTCGTGTATCAATTTTTTTTTTCGCACGACGAGGATGGTTTCGCCTCTCCATTTTTTTTTCCGCCCACGGACGCCATTTTCCCATCTCCATTTTTTTTCGCAAAACAGCCTGGGTTTCGTGTATCAATTTTTTTTTTCGCACGACGAGGATGGTTTCGCGTCTCCATTTTTTTTTCCGCCCACGGACGCCATTTTCCCGTCTCCATTATTTTTCGCAAAACAGCCTCGGTTTCGTGTATCAATTTTTTTTTTCGCACGACGAGGATGGTTTCGCGTCTCCATTTTTTTTTCCGCCCACGGACGCCATTTTCCCGTCTCCATTTTTTTTCGCAAAACAGCCTGGGTTTCGTGTATCAATTTTTTTTTTCGCACGACGAGGATGGTTTCGCGTCTTCATTTTTGTTTCCGCCCACGGACGCCATTTTCCCGTCTCCATTTTTTTTCGCAAAACAGCCTGGGTTTCGTGTATCAATTTTTTTTTTTCGCACGACGAGGATGGTTTCGCGTCTCCATTTTTTTTTCCGCCCACGGACGCCATTTTCCCGTCTCCATTTTTTTTCGCAAAACAGCCTCGGTTTCGTGTATCAATTTTTTTTTTCGCACGACGAGGATGGTTTCGCGTCTCCATTTTTTTTTCTGCCCACGGACACCATTTTCCCGTCTCCATTTTTTTTCGCAAAACAGCCTGGGTTTCGTGTATCAATTTTTTTTTTCGCACGACGAGGATGGTTTCGCGTCTCCATTTTTTTTTCCGCCCACGGACGCCATTTTCCCGTCTCCATTTTTTTTCGCAAAACAGCCTGGGTTTCGTGTATCAATTTTTTTTTTCGCACGACGAGGATGGTTTCGCGTCTCCATTTTTTTTTCCGCCCACGGACGCCATTTTCCCGTCTCCATTTTGTTTCGCAAAACAGCCTGGGTTTCGTGTATCAATTTTTTTTTTCGCACGACGAGGATGGTTTCGCGTCTCCATTTTTTTTTCCGCCCACGGACGCCATTTTCCCGTCTCCATTTTTTTTCGCAAAACAGCCTGGGTTTCGTGTATCAATTTTTTTTTTCGCACGACGAGGATGGTTTCGCGTCTTCATTTTTGTTTCCGCCCACGGACGCCATTTTCCCGTCTCCATTTTTTTTCGCAAAACAGCCTGGGTTTCGTGTATCAATTTTTTTTTTCGCACGACGAGGATGGTTTCGCGTCTCCATTTTTTTTTCCGCCCACGGACGCCATTTTCCCGTCTCCATTTTTTTTCGCAAAACAGCCTCGGTTTCGTGTATCAATTTTTTTTTTCGCACGACGAGGATGGTTTCGCGTCTCCATTTTTTTTTCTGCCCACGGACACCATTTTCCCGTCTCCATTTTTTTTCGCAAAACAGCCTGGGTTTCGTGTATCAATTTTTTTTTTCGCACGACGAGGATGGTTTCGCGTCTCCATTTTTTTTTCCGCCCACGGACGCCATTTTCCCGTCTCCATTTTTTTTCGCAAAACAGCCTGGGTTTCGTGTGTCAATTTTTTTTTTCGCACGACGAGGATGGTTTCGCGTCTCCATTTTTTTTTCCGCCCACGGACGCCATTTTCCCGTCTCCATTAATTTTCGCAAAACAGCCTGGGTTTCGTGTATCAATTTTTTTTTTCGCACGACGAGGATGGTTTCGCGTCTCCATTTTTTTTTCCGCCCACGGACGCCATTTTCCCGTCTCCATTTTTTTTCGCAAAACAGCCTGGGTTTCGTGTATCAATTTTTTTTTTCGCACGACGAGGATGGTTTCGCGTCTTCATTTTTGTTTCCGCCCACGGACGCCATTTTCCCGTCTCCATTTTTTTTCGCAAAACAGCCTGGGTTTCGTGTATCAATTTTTTTTTTCGCACGACGAGGATGGGTTCGCGTCTCCATTTTTTTTTCCGCCCACGGACGCCATTTTCCCGTCTCCATTTTTTTTCGCAAAACAGCCTGGGTTTCGTGTATCAATTTTTTTTTTCGCACGACGAGGATGGTTTCGCGTCTTCATTTTTGTTTCCGCCCACGGACGCCATTTTCCCGTCTCCATTTTTTTTCGCAAAACAGCCTGGGTTTCGTGTATCAATTTTTTTTTTCGCACGACGAGGATGGTTTCGCGTCTCCATTTTTTTTTCCGCCCACGGACGCCATTTTCCCGTCTCCATTTTTTTTCGCAAAACAGCCTCGGTTTCGTGTATCAATTTTTTTTTTCGCACGGCGAGGATGGTTTCGCGTCTCCATTTTTTTTTCCGCCCACGGATGCCATTTTCCCGTCTCCATTTTTTTTCGCAAAACTGCCTGGGTTTCGTGTATCAATTTTTTTTTCGCACGACGAGGATGGTTTCGCGTCTCCATTTTTTTTTCCGCCCACGGACGCCATTTTCCCGTCTCCATTTTTTTTCGCAAAACAGCCTGGGTTTCGTGTATCAATTTTTTTTTCGCACGACGAGGATGGTTTCGCGTCTCCATTTTTTTTTCCGCCCACGGACGCCATTTTCCCGTCTCCATTTTTTTTCGCAAAACAGCCTGGTTTCGTGTATCAATTTTTTTTTTCGCACGACGAGGACGGTTTCGCGTCTCCATTTTTTTTTCCGCCCACGGACGCCATTTTCCCGTCTCCATTTTTTTTCGCAAAACAGCCTGGGTTTCGTGTATCAATTTTTTTTTTCGCACGACGAGGACGGTTTCGCGTCTCCATTTTTTTTTCCGCCCACGGACGCCATTTTCCCGTCTCCATTTTTTTTCGCAAAACAGCCTGGGTTTCGTGTATCAATTTTTTTTTTCGCACGACGAGGATGGTTTCGCGTCTCCATTTTTTTTTCCGCCCACGGACGCCATTTTCCCGTCTCCATTTTTTTTCGCAAAACAGCCTGGGTTTCGTGTATCAATTTTTTTTTTCGCACGACGAGGATGGTTTCGCGTCTCCATTTTTGTTTCCGCCCACGGACGCCATTTTCCCGTCTCCATTTTTTTTCGCAAAACAGCCTGGGTTTCGTGTATCAATTTTTTTTTTCGCACGACGAGGATGGTTTCGCGTCTCCATTTTTTTTTCTGCCCACGGACGCCATTTTCCCGTCTCCATTTTTTTTCGCAAAACAGCCTGGGTTTCGTGTATCAATTTTTTTTTTCGCACGACGAGGATGGTTTCGCGTCTCCATTTTTTTTTCCGCCCACGGACGCCATTTTCCCGTCTCCATTTTTTTTCGCAAAACAGCCTGGGTTTCGTGTATCAATTTTTTTTTTCGCACGACGAGGATGGTTTCGCGTCTCCATTTTTTTTTCCGCCCACGGACGCCATTTTCCCGTCTCCATTTTTTTTCGCAAAACAGCCTGGGTTTCGTGTATCAATTTTTTTTTTCGCACGACGAGGATGGTTTCGCGTCTCCATTTGTTTTTCCACCCACGGACGCCATTTTCCCGTCTCCATTTTTTTTCGCAAAACAGCCTGGGTTTCGTGTATCAATTTTTTTTTTCGCACGACGAGGATGGTTTCGCGTCTCCATTTTTTTTTCCGCCCACGGACGCCATTTTCCCGTCTCCATTTTTTTTCGCAAAACAGCCTGGGTTTCGTGTATCAATTTTTTTTTTCGCACGACGAGGATGGTTTCGCGTCTCCATTTTTTTTTCCGCCCACGGACGCCATTTTCCCGTCTCCATTTTTTTTCGCAAAACTGCCTGGGTTTCGTGTATCAATTTTTTTTTTCGCACGACGAGGATGGTTTCGCGTCTCCATTTTTTTTTCCGCCCACGGACGCCATTTTCCCATCTCCATTTTTTTTCGCAAAACAGCCTCGGTTTCGTGTATCAATTTTTTTTTTCGCACGACGAGGATGGTTTCGCGTCTCCATTTTTTTTTCCGCCCACGGACACCATTTTCCCGTCTCCATTTTTTTTCGCAAAACAGCCTCGGTTTCGTGTATCAATATTTTTTTTCGCACGACGAGGATGGTTTCGCGTCTCCTTTTTTTTTTTCGCCCACGGACGCCATTTTCCCGTCTCCATTTTTTTTCGCAAAACAGCCTCGGTTTCGTGTATCAATTTTTTTTTCGCACGACGAGGATGGTTTCGCGTCTCCATTTTTTTTTCCGCCCACGGACGCCATTTTCCTGTCTCCATTTTTTTTCGCAAAACAGCCTGGGTTTCGTGTATCAATTTTTTTTTTCGCACGACGAGGATGGTTTCGCGGCTCCATTTTTTTTTCCGCCCACGGACGCCATTTTCCCGTCTCCATTTTTTTTCGCAAAACTGCCTGGGTTTCGTGTATCAATTTTTTTTTTCGCACGACGAGGATGGTTTCGCGTCTCCATTTTTTTTTCCGCCCACGGACGCCATTTTCCCGTCTCCATTTTTTTTCGCAAAACTGCCTGGGTTTCGTGTATCAATTTTTTTTTTCGCACGACGAGGATGGTTTCGCGTCTCCATTTTTTTTTCCGCCCACGGACACCATTTTCCCGTCTCCATTTTTTTTCGCAAAACAGCCTGGGTTTCGTGTATCAATTTTTTTTTTCGCACGACGAGGATGGTTTCGCATCTCCATTTTTTTTTCCGCCCACGGACGCCATTTTCCCGTCTCCATTTTTTTTCGCAAAACAGCCTGGGTTTCGTGTATCAATTTTTTTTTTCGCACGACAAGGATGGTTTCGCGTCTCCATTTTTTTTTCCGCCCACGGACGCCATTTTCCCGTCTCCATTTTTTTTCGCAAAACAGCCTCGGTTTCGTGTATCAATTTTTTTTTTCGCACGACGAGGATGGTTTCGCGGCTCCATTTTTGTTTCCGCCCACGGACGCCATTTTCCCGTCTCCATTTTTTTTCGCAAAACAGCCTGGGTTTCGTGTATCAATTTTTTTTTTCGCACGACGAGGATGGTTTCGCGTCTCCATTTTTGTTTCCGCCCACGGACGCCATTTTCCCGTCTCCATTTTTTTTCGCAAAACAGCCTGGGTTCCGTGTATCAATTTTTTTTTTCGCACGACGAGGATGGTTTCGCGTCTCCATTTTTTTTTCCGCCCACGGACGCCATTTTCCCGTCTCCATTTTTTTTCGCAAAACAGCCTGGGTTTCGTGTATCAATTTTTTTTTTCGCACGACGAGGATGGTTTCGCGTCTCCATTTTTTTTTCCGCCCACGGACGCCATTTTCCCGTCTCCATTTTTTTTCGCAAAACAGCCTGGGTTTCGTGTATCAATTTTTTTTTTCGCACGACAAGGATGGTTTCGCGTCTCCATTTTTTTTTCCGCCCACGGACGCCATTTTCCCGTCTCCATTTTTTTTCGCAAAACAGCCTGGGTTTCGTGTATCAATTTCTTTTTTCGCACGACGAGGATGGTTTCGCGTCTCCATTTTTTTTTCCGCCCACGGACGCCATTTTCCCGTCTCCATTTTTTTTCGCAAAACTGCCTGGGTTTCGTGTATCAATTTTTTTTTTCGCACGACGAGGATGGTTTCGCGTCTCCATTTTTTTTTCCGCCCACGGACGCCATTTTCCCGTCTCCATTTTTTTTCGCAAAACAGCCTCGGTTTCGTGTATCAATTTTTTTTTTTCGCACGACGAGGATGGTTTCGCGTCTCCATTTTTTTTTCCGCCCACGGACGCCATTTTCCCGTCTCCATTTTGTTTCGCAAAACAGCCTCGGTTTCGTGTATCAATTTTTTTTTTCGCACGACGAGGATGGTTTCGCGGCTCCATTTTTGTTTCCGCCCACGGACGCCATTTTCCCGTCTCCATTTTTTTTCGCAAAACAGCCTCGGTTTCGTGTATCAATTTTTTTTTTCGCACGACGAGGATGGTTTCGCGTCTCCATTTTTGTTTCCGCCCACGGACGCCATTTTCCCGTCTCCATTTTTTTTCGCAAAACAGCCTGGGTTTCGTGTATCAATTTTTTTTTTCGCACGACGAGGATGGTTTCGCGTCTCCATTTTTTTTTCCGCCCACGGACGCCATTTTCCCGTCTCCATTTTGTTTCGCAAAACAGCCTCGGTTTCGTGTATCAATTTTTTTTTTCGCACGACGAGGATGGTTTCGCGTCTCCATTTTTTTTTCCGCCCACGGACGCCATTTTCCCGTCTCCATTTTTTTTCGCAAAACAGCCTGGGTTTCGTGTATCAATTTTTTTTTTCGCACGACGAGGATGGTTTCGCGTCTCCATTTTTTTTTCCGCCCACGGACGCCATTTTCCCGTCTCCATTTTGTTTCGCAAAACAGCCTCGGTTTCGTGTATCAATTTTTTTTTTCGCACGACGAGGATGGTTTCGCGTCTTCATTTTTGTTTCCGCCCACGGACGCCATTTTCCCGTCTCCATTTTTTTTCGCAAAACAGCCTCGGTTTCGTGTATCAATTTTTTTTTTCGCACGACGAGGATGGTTTCGCGTCTCCATTTTTTTTTCCGCCCACGGACACCATTTTCCCGTCTCCATTTTTTTTCGCAAAACAGCCTCGGTTTCGTGTATCAATATTTTTTTTCGCACGACGAGGATGGTTTCGCGTCTCCATTTTTTTTTTCGCCCACGGACGCCATTTTCCCGTCTCCATTTTTTTTCGCAAAACAGCCTGGGTTTCGTGTATCAATTTTTTTTTTCGCACGACGAGGATGGTTTCGCGTCTCCTTTTTTTTTTCCGCCCACGGACGCCATTTTCCCGTCTCCATTTTTTTTCGCAAAACAGCCTCGGTTTCGTGTATCAATTTTTTTTTCGCACGACGAGGATGGTTTCGCGTCTCCATTTTTTTTTCCGCCCACGGTCGCCATTTTCCCGTCTCCATTTTTTTTCGCAAAACAGCCTGGGTTTCGTGTATCAATTTTTTTTTTCGCACGACGAGGATGGTTTCGCGTCTCCATTTTTTTTTCCGCCCACGGACGCCATTTTCCCGTCTCCATTTTTTTTCGCAAAACTGCCTGGGTTTCGTGTATCAATTTTTTTTTTCGCACGACGAGGATGGTTTCGCGTCTCCATTTTTTTTTCCGCCCACGGACGCCATTTTCCCGTCTCCATTTTTTTCCGCAAAACAGCCTGGGTTTCGTGTATCAATTTTTTTTTTCGCACGACGAGGATGGTTTCGCATCTCCATTTTTTTTTCCGCCCACGGTCGCCATTTTCCCGTCTCCATTTTTTTTCGCAAAACAGCCTGGGTTTCGTGTATCAATTTTTTTTTTCGCACGACAAGGATGGTTTCGCGTCTCCATTTTTTTTTCCGCCCACGGACGCCATTTTCCCGTCTCCATTTTTTTTCGCAAAACAGCCTGGGTTTCGTGTATCAATTTTTTTTTTCGCACGACGAGGATGGTTTCGCGTCTCCATTTTTTTTTCCGCCCACGGACGCCATTTTCCCGTCTCCATTTTTTTTCGCAAAACTGCCTGGGTTTCGTGTATCAATTTTTTTTTTCGCACGACGAGGATGGTTTCGCGTCTCCATTTTTTTTTCCGCCCACGGACGCCATTTTCCCGTCTCCATTTTTTTTCGCAAAACAGCCTCGGTTTCGTGTATCAATTTTTTTTTTCGCACGACGAGGATGGTTTCGCGGCTCCATTTTTGTTTCCGCCCACGGACGCCATTTTCCCGTCTCCATTTTTTTTCGCAAAACAGCCTCGGTTTCGTGTATCAATTTTTTTTTTCGCACGACGAGGATGGTTTCGCGTCTCCATTTTTGTTTCCGCCCACGGACGCCATTTTCCCGTCTCCATTTTTTTTCGCAAAACAGCCTGGGTTTCGTGTATCAATTTTTTTTTTCGCACGACGAGGATGGTTTCGCGTCTCCATTTTTTTATCCGTCCACGGACGCCATTTTCCCGTCTCCATTTTTTTTCGCAAAACAGCCTCGGTTTCGTGTATCAATTTTTTTTTTCGCACGACGAGGATGGTTTCGCGTCTCCATTTTTTTTTCCGCCCACGGACGCCATTTTCCCGTCTCCATTTTTTTTCGCAAAACAGCCTCGGTTTCGTGTATCAATTTTTTTTTCGCACGACGAGGATGGTTTCGCGTCTCCATTTTTTTTTCCGCCCACGGACGCCATTTTCCCGTCTCCATTTTTTTTCGCAAAACAGCCTCGGTTTCGTGTATCAATTTTTTTTTTCGCACGACGAGGATGGTTTCGCGTCTCCATTTTTTTTTCCGCCCACGGACACCATTTTCCCGTCTCCATTTTTTTTCGCAAAACAGCCTGGGTTTCGTGTATCAATTTTTTTTTTCGCACGACGAGGATGGTTTCGCGTCTCCATTTTTTTTTCCGCCCACGGACGCCATTTTCCCGTCTCCATTTTTTTTCGCAAAACAGCCTGGGTTTCGTGTATCAATTTTTTTTTTCGCACGACGAGGATGGTTTCGCGTCTCCATTTTTTTTTCCGCCCACGGACGCCATTTTCCCGTCTCCATTTTGTTTCGCAAAACAGCCTCGGTTTCGTGTATCAATTTTTTTTTTCGCACGACGAGGATGGTTTCGCGTCTTCATTTTTGTTTCCGCCCACGGACGCCATTTTCCCGTCTCCATTTTTTTTCGCAAAACAGCCTCGGTTTCGTGTATCAATTTTTTTTTTCGCACGACGAGGATGGTTTCGCGTCTCCATTTTTGTTTCCGCCCACGGACGCCATTTTCCCGTCTCCATTTTTTTTCGCAAAACAGCCTGGGTTTCGTGTATCAATTTTTTTTTTCGCACGACGAGGATGGTTTCGCGTCTCCATTTTTTTTTCCGCCCACGGACGCCATTTTCCCGTCTCCATTTTTTTTCGCAAAACAGCCTCGGTTTCGTGTATCAATTTTTTTTTTCGCACGACGAGGATGGTTTCGCGTCTCCATTTTTTTTTCCGCCCACGGACGCCATTTTCCCGTCTCCATTTTTTTTCGCAAAACAGCCTGGGTTTCGTGTATCAATTTTTTTTTTCGCACGACGAGGATGGTTTCGCGTCTCCATTTTTGTTTCCGCCCACGGACGCCATTTTCCCGTCTCCATTTTTTTTCGCAAAACTGCCTGGGTTTCGTGTATCAATTTTTTTTTTCGCACGACGAGGATGGTTTCACGTCTCCATTTTTTTTTCCGCCCACGGACGCCATTTTCCCGTCTCCATTTTTTTTCGCAAAACAGCCTCGGTTTCGTGTATCAATTTTTTTTTTCGCACGACGAGGATGGTTTCGCGTCTCCATTTTTTTTTCCGTCCACGGACGCCATTTTCCCGTCTCCATTAATTTTCGCAAAACAGCCTGGGTTTCGTGTATCAATTTTTTTTTTCGCACGACGAGGATGGTTTCGCGTCTCCATTTTTTTTTCCGCCCACGGACGCCATTTTCCCGTCTCCATTTTTTTTCGCAAAACAGCCTCGGTTTCGTGTATCAATTTTTTTTTTCGCACGACGAGGATGGTTTCGCGTCTTCATTTTTGTTTCCGCCCACGGACGCCATTTTCCCGTCTCCATTTTTTTTCGCAAAACAGCCTGGGTTTCGTGTATCAATTTTTTTTTTCGCCCGACGAGGATGGTTTCGCGTCTCCATTTTTTTTTCCGCCCACGGACGCCATTTTCCCGTCTCCATTTTTTTTCGCAAAACAGCCTGGGTTTCGTGTATCAATTTTTTTTTTCGCACGACGAGGACGGTTTCGCGTCTCCATTTTTTTTTCCGCCCACGGACGCCATTTTCCCGTCTCCATTTTTTTTCGCAAAACAGCCTGGGTTTCGTGTATCAATTTTTTTTTTCGCACGACGAGGATGGTTTCGCGTCTCCATTTTTGTTTCCGCCCACGGACGCCATTTTCCCGTCTCCATTTTTTTTCGCAAAACAGCCTGGGTTTCGTGTATCAATTTTTTTTTTCGCACGACGAGGATGGTTTCGCCTCTCCATTTTTGTTTCCGCCCACGGACGCCATTTTCCCGTCTCCATTTTTTTTCGCAAAACAGCCTCGGTTTCGTGTATCAATATTTTTTTCGCACGACGAGGATGGTTTCGCGTCTCCATTTTTTTTTCTGCCCACGGACGCCATTTTCCCGTCTCCATTTTTTTTCGCAAAACAGCCTGGGTTTCGTGTATCAATTTTTTTTTTCGCACGACGAGGATGGTTTCGCGTCTCCATTTTTTTTTCCGCCCACGGACGCCATTTTCCCGTCTCCATTTTTTTTCGCAAAACAGCCTGGGTTTCGTGTATCAATTTTTTTTTTCGCACGACGAGGATGGTTTCGCGTCTCCATTTTTTTTTCCGCCCACGGACGCCATTTTCCCGTCTCCATTTTTTTTCGCAAAACAGCCTCGGTTTCGTGTATCAATTTTTTTTTTCGCACGACGAGGATGGTTTCGCGTCTCCATTTTTTTTTCCGTCCACGGACGCCATTTTCCCGTCTCCATTAATTTTCGCAAAACAGCCTGGGTTTCGTGTATCAATTTTTTTTTTCGCACGACGAGGATGGTTTCGCGTCTCCATTTTTTTTTCCGCCCACGGACGCCATTTTCCCGTCTCCATTTTTTTTCGCAAAACAGCCTCGGTTTCGTGTATCAATTTTTTTTTTCGCACGACGAGGATGGTTTCGCGTCTTCATTTTTGTTTCCGCCCACGGACGCCATTTTCCCGTCTCCATTTTTTTTCGCAAAACAGCCTGGGTTTCGTGTATCAATTTTTTTTTTCGCCCGACGAGGATGGTTTCGCGTCTCCATTTTTTTTTCCGCCCACGGACGCCATTTTCCCGTCTCCATTTTTTTTCGCAAAACAGCCTGGGTTTCGTGTATCAATTTTTTTTTTCGCACGACGAGGATGGTTTCGCGTCTCCATTTTTGTTTCCGCCCACGGACGCCATTTTCCCGTCTCCATTTTTTTTCGCAAAACAGCCTGGGTTTCGTGTATCAATTTTTTTTTCGCACGACGAGGATGGTTTCGCGTCTCCATTTTTTTTTCCGCCCACGGACGCCATTTTCCCGTCTCCATTTTTTTTCGCAAAACAGCCTGGGTTTCGTGTATCAATTTTTTTTTTCGCACGACGAGGATGGTTTCGCGTCTCCATTTTTTTTTCCGCCCACGGACGCCATTTTCCCGTCTCCATTTTTTTTCGCAAAACAGCCTGGGTTTCGTGTATCAATTTTTTTTTTCGCACGACGAGGATGGTTTCGCGTCTCCATTTTTGTTTCCGCCCACGGACGCCATTTTCCCGTCTCCATTTTTTTTCGCAAAACAGCCTGGGTTTCGTGTATCAATTTTTTTTTTCGCACGACGAGGATGGTTTCGCGTCTCCATTTTTTTTTCCGTCCACGGACGCCATTTTCCCGTCTCCATTAATTTTCGCAAAACAGCCTGGGTTTCGTGTATCAATTTTTTTTTTCGCACGACGAGGATGGTTTCGCGTCTCCATTTTTGTTTCCGCCCACGGACGCCATTTTCCCGTCTCCATTTTTTTTCGCAAAACAGCCTGGGTTTCGTGTATCAATTTTTTTTTCGCACGACGAGGATGGTTTCGCGTCTCCATTTTTTTTTCTGCCCACGGACGCCATTTTCCCGTCTCCATTTTTTTTCGCAAAACAGCCTGGGTTTCGTGTATCAATTTTTTTTTTCGCACGACGAGGATGGTTTCGCGTCTCCATTTTTTTTTCCGCCCACGGACGCCATTTTCCCGTCTCCATTTTTTTTCGCAAAACAGCCTGGGTTTCGTGTATCAATTTTTTTTTTCGCACGACGAGGATGGTTTCGCCTCTCCATTTTTTTTTCCGCCCACGGACGCCATTTTCCCGTCTCCATTTTTTTTCGCAAAACAGCCTGGGTTTCGTGTATCAATTTTTTTTTTCGCACGACGAGGATGGTTTCGCGTCTCCATTTGTTTTTCCGCCCACGGACGCCATTTTCCCGTCTCCATTTTTTTTCGCAAAACAGCCTGGGTTTCGTGTATCAATTTTTTTTTTCGCACGACGAGGATGGTTTCGCGTCTCCATTTTTTTTTCCGCCCACGGACGCCATTTTCCTGTCTCCATTTTTTTTCGCAAAACAGCCTGGGTTTCGTGTATCAATTTTTTTTTTCGCACGACGAGGATGGTTTCACGTCTCCATTTTTTTTTCCGCCCACGGACGCCATTTTCCCGTCTCCATTTTTTTTCGCAAAACTGCCTGGGTTTCGTGTATCAATTTTTTTTTTCGCACGACGAGGATGGTTTCGCGTCTCCATTTTTTTTTCCGCCCACGGACGCCATTTTCCCATCTCCATTTTTTTTCGCAAAACAGCCTCGGTTTCGTGTATCAATTTTTTTTTTCGCACGACGAGGATGGTTTCGCGTCTCCATTTTTTTTTCCGCCCACGGACACCATTTTCCCGTCTCCATTTTTTTTCGCAAAACAGCCTCGGTTTCGTGTATCAATATTTTTTTTCGCACGACGAGGATGGTTTCGCGTCTCCATTTTTTTTTTCGCCCACGGACGCCATTTTCCCGTCTCCATTTTTTTTCGCAAAACAGCCTGGGTTTCGTGTATCAATTTTTTTTTTCGCACGACGAGGATGGTTTCGCGTCTCCATTTTTGTTTCCGCCCACGAACGCCATTTTCCCGTCTCCATTTTTTTTCGCAAAACAGCCTGGGTTTCGTGTATCAATTTTTTTTTTCGCACGACGAGGATGGTTTCGCGTCTCCATTTTTTTTTCCGCCCACGGACGCCATTTTCCCGTCTCCATTTTTTTTCGCAAAACAGCCTGGGTTTCGTGTATCAATTTTTTTTTCGCACGACGAGGATGGTTTCGCGTCTCCATTTTTTTTTCTGCCCACGGACGCCATTTTCCCGTCTCCATTTTTTTTCGCAAAACAGCCTGGGTTTCGTGTATCAATTTTTTTTTTCGCACGACGAGGATGGTTTCGCGTCTCCATTTTTTTTTCCGCCCACGGACGCCATTTTCCCGTCTCCATTTTTTTTCGCAAAACAGCCTGGGTTTCGTGTATCAATTTTTTTTTTCGCACGACGAGGATGGTTTCGCGTCTCCATTTTTTTTTCCGCCCACGGACGCCATTTTCCCGTCTCCATTTTTTTTCGCAAAACAGCCTCGGTTTCGTGTATCAATTTTTTTTTTCGCACGACGAGGATGGTTTCGCGTCTCCATTTTTTTTTCCGTCCACGGACGCCATTTTCCCGTCTCCATTAATTTTCGCAAAACAGCCTGGGTTTCGTGTATCAATTTTTTTTTTCGCACGACGAGGATGGTTTCGCGTCTCCATTTTTTTTTCCGCCCACGGACGCCATTTTCCCGTCTCCATTTTTTTTCGCAAAACAGCCTCGGTTTCGTGTATCAATTTTTTTTTTCGCACGACGAGGATGGTTTCGCGTCTTCATTTTTGTTTCCGCCCACGGACGCCATTTTCCCGTCTCCATTTTTTTTCGCAAAACAGCCTGGGTTTCGTGTATCAATTTTTTTTTTCGCCCGACGAGGATGGTTTCGCGTCTCCATTTTTTTTTCCGCCCACGGACGCCATTTTCCCGTCTCCATTTTTTTTCGCAAAACAGCCTGGGTTTCGTGTATCAATTTTTTTTTTCGCACGACGAGGATGGTTTCGCGTCTCCATTTTTGTTTCCGCCCACGGACGCCATTTTCCCGTCTCCATTTTTTTTCGCAAAACAGCCTGGGTTTCGTGTATCAATTTTTTTTTCGCACGACGAGGATGGTTTCGCGTCTCCATTTTTGTTTCCGCCCACGGACGCCATTTTCCCGTCTCCATTTTTTTTCGCAAAACAGCCTGGGTTTCGTGTATCAATTTTTTTTTTCGCACGACGAGGATGGTTTCGCGTCTCCATTTTTTTTTCCGCCCACGGACGCCATTTTCCCGTCTCCATTTTTTTTCGCAAAACAGCCTCGGTTTCGTGTATCAATTTTTTTTTTCGCACGACGAGGATGGTTTCGCGTCTCCATTTTTGTTTCCGCCCACGGACGCCATTTTCCCGTCTCCATTTTTTTTCGCAAAACAGCCTGGGTTTCGTGTATCAATTTTTTTTTTCGCACGACGAGGATGGTTTCGCGTCTCCATTTTTTTTTCCGTCCACGGACGCCATTTTCCCGTCTCCATTAATTTTCGCAAAACAGCCTGGGTTTCGTGTATCAATTTTTTTTTTCGCACGACGAGGATGGTTTCGCGTCTCCATTTTTGTTTCCGCCCACGGACGCCATTTTCCCGTCTCCATTTTTTTTCGCAAAACAGCCTGGGTTTCGTGTATCAATTTTTTTTTCGCACGACGAGGATGGTTTCGCGTCTCCATTTTTGTTTCCGCCCACGGACGCCATTTTCCCGTCTCCATTTTTTTTCGCAAAACAGCCTGGGTTTCGTGTATCAATTTTTTTTTTCGCACGACGAGGATGGTTTCGCGTCTCCATTTTTTTTTCCGCCCACGGACGCCATTTTCCCGTCTCCATTTTTTTTCGCAAAACAGCCTGGGTTTCGTGTATCAATTTTTTTTTTCGCACGACGAGGATGGTTTCGCGTCTCCATTTTTTTTTCCGCCCACGGACGCCATTTTCCCGTCTCCATTTTTTTTCGCAAAACAGCCTGGGTTTCGTGTATCAATTTTTTTTTTCGCACGACGAGGATGGTTTCGCGTCTCCATTTGTTTTTCCGCCCACGGACGCCATTTTCCCGTCTCCATTTTTTTTCGCAAAACAGCCTGGGTTTCGTGTATCAATTTTTTTTTTCGCATGACGAGGATGGTTTCGCGTCTCCATTTTTTTTTCCGCCCACGGACGCCATTTTCCTGTCTCCATTTTTTTTCGCAAAACAGCCTGGGTTTCGTGTATCAATTTTTTTTTTCGCACGACGAGGATGGTTTCACGTCTCCATTTTTTTTTCCGCCCACGGACGCCATTTTCCCGTCTCCATTTTTTTTCGCAAAACTGCCTGGGTTTCGTGTATCAATTTTTTTTTTCGCACGACGAGGATGGTTTCGCGTCTCCATTTTTTTTTCCGCCCACGGACGCCATTTTCCCATCTCCATTTTTTTTCGCAAAACAGCCTCGGTTTCGTGTATCAATTTTTTTTTTCGCACGACGAGGATGGTTTCGCGTCTCCATTTTTTTTTCCGCCCACGGACACCATTTTCCCGTCTCCATTTTTTTTCGCAAAACAGCCTCGGTTTCGTGTATCAATATTTTTTTTCGCACGACGAGGATGGTTTCGCGTCTCCATTTTTTTTTTCGCCCACGGACGCCATTTTCCCGTCTCCATTTTTTTTCGCAAAACAGCCTGGGTTTCGTGTATCAATTTTTTTTTTCGCACGACGAGGATGGTTTCGCGTCTCCATTTTTGTTTCCGCCCACGAACGCCATTTTCCCGTCTCCATTTTTTTTCGCAAAACAGCCTGGGTTTCGTGTATCAATTTTTTTTTTCGCACGACGAGGATGGTTTCGCGTCTCCATTTTTTTTTCCGCCCACGGACGCCATTTTCCCGTCTCCATTTTTTTTCGCAAAACAGCCTGGGTTTCGTGTATCAATTTTTTTTTCGCACGACGAGGATGGTTTCGCGTCTCCTTTTTTTTTTCCGCCCACGGACGCCATTTTCCCGTCTCCATTTTTTTTCGCAAAACAGCCTCGGTTTCGTGTATCAATTTTTTTTTCGCACGACGAGGATGGTTTCGCGTCTCCATTTTTTTTTCCGCCCACGGACGCCATTTTCCTGTCTCCATTTTTTTTCGCAAAACAGCCTGGGTTTCGTGTATCAATTTTTTTTTTCGCACGACGAGGATGGTTTCGCGTCTCCATTTTTTTTTCCGCCCACGGACGCCATTTTCCCGTCTCCATTTTTTTTCGCAAAACAGCCTGGGTTTCGTGTATCAATTTTTTTTTTCGCACGACGAGGATGGTTTCGCGTCTCCATTTTTTTTTCCGCCCACGGACGCCATTTTCCCGTCTCCATTTTTTTTCGCAAAACAGCCTGGGTTTCGTGTATCAATTTTTTTTTTCGCACGACGAGGATGGTTTCGCATCTCCATTTTTTTTTCCGCCCACGGACGCCATTTTCCCGTCTCCATTTTTTTTCGCAAAACAGCCTCGGTTTCGTGTATCAATTTTTTTTTTCGCACGACAAGGATGGTTTCGCGTCTCCATTTTTTTTTCCGCCCACGGACGCCATTTTCCCGTCTCCATTTTTTTTCGCAAAACAGCCTGGGTTTCGTGTATCAATTTTTTTTTTCGCACGACGAGGATGGTTTCGCGTCTCCATTTTTTTTTCCGCCCACGGACGCCATTTTCCCGTCTCCATTTTTTTTCGCAAAACTGCCTGGGTTTCGTGTATCAATTTTTTTTTTCGCACGACGAGGATGGTTTCGCGTCTCCATTTTTTTTTCCGCCCACGGACGCCATTTTCCCGTCTCCATTTTTTTTCGCAAAACAGCCTCGGTTTCGTGTATCAATTTTTTTTTTCGCACGACGAGGATGGTTTCGCGGCTCCATTTTTGTTTCCGCCCACGGACGCCATTTTCCCGTCTCCATTTTTTTTCGCAAAACAGCCTGGGTTTCGTGTATCAATTTTTTTTTTCGCACGACGAGGATGGTTTCGCGTCTCCATTTTTGTTTCCGCCCACGGACGCCATTTTCCCGTCTCCATTTTTTTTCGCAAAACAGCCTGGGTTTCGTGTATCAATTTTTTTTTTCGCACGACGAGGATGGTTTCGCGTCTCCATTTTTTTTTCCGCCCACGGACGCCATTTTCCCGTCTCCATTTTTTTTCGCAAAACAGCCTGGGTTTCGTGTATCAATTTTTTTTTTCGCACGACGAGGATGGTTTCGCGTCTCCATTTTTTTTTCCGCCCACGGACGCCATTTTCCCGTCTCCATTTTTTTTCGCAAAACAGCCTGGGTTTCGTGTATCAATTTTTTTTTTCGCACGACAAGGATGGTTTCGCGTCTCCATTTTTTTTTCCGCCCACGGACGCCATTTTCCCGTCTCCATTTTTTTTCGCAAAACAGCCTGGGTTTCGTGTATCAATTTTTTTTTTCGCACGACGAGGATGGTTTCGCGTCTCCATTTTTTTTTCCGCCCACGGACGCCATTTTCCCGTCTCCATTTTTTTTCGCAAAACTGCCTGGGTTTCGTGTATCAATTTTTTTTTTCGCACGACGAGGATGGTTTCGCGTCTCCATTTTTTTTTCCGCCCACGGACGCCATTTTCCCGTCTCCATTTTTTTTCGCAAAACAGCCTCGGTTTCGTGTATCAATTTTTTTTTTTCGCACGACGAGGATGGTTTCGCGTCTCCATTTTTTTTTCCGCCCACGGACGCCATTTTCCCGTCTCCATTTTTTTTCGCAAAACAGCCTGGGTTTCGTGTATCAATTTTTTTTTTCGCACGACGAGGATGGTTTCGCGTCTCCATTTTTTTTTCCGCCCACGGACGCCATTTTCCCGTCTCCATTTTGTTTCGCAAAACAGCCTCGGTTTCGTGTATCAATTTTTTTTTCGCACGACGAGGATGGTTTCGCGGCTCCATTTTTGTTTCCGCCCACGGACGCCATTTTCCCGTCTCCATTTTTTTTCGCAAAACAGCCTCGGTTTCGTGTATCAATTTTTTTTTTCGCACGACGAGGATGGTTTCGCGTCTCCATTTTTTTTTCCGCCCACGGACGCCATTTTCCCGTCTCCATTTTTTTTCGCAAAACAGCCTGGGTTTCGTGTATCAATTTTTTTTTTCGCACGACGAGGATGGTTTCGCGTCTCCATTTTTGTTTCCGCCCACGGACGCCATTTTCCCGTCTCCATTTTTTTTCGCAAAACAGCCTGGGTTTCGTGTATCAATTTTTTTTTTCGCACGACGAGGATGGTTTCGCGTCTCCATTTTTTTTTCCGTCCACGGACGCCATTTTCCCGTCTCCATTAATTTTCGCAAAACAGCCTGGGTTTCGTGTATCAATTTTTTTTTTCGCACGACGAGGATGGTTTCGCGTCTCCATTTTTTTTTCCGCCCACGGACGCCATTTTCCCGTCTCCATTTTTTTTCGCAAAACAGCCTGGGTTTCGTGTATCAATTTTTTTTTTCGCACGACGAGGATGGTTTCGCGTCTCCATTTTTTTTTCCGCCCACGGACGCCATTTTCCCGTCTCCATTTTTTTTCGCAAAACAGCCTGGGTTTCGTGTATCAATTTTTTTTTTCGCACGACGAGGATGGTTTCGCGTCTCCATTTGTTTTTCCGCCCACGGACGCCATTTTCCCGTCTCCATTTTTTTTCGCAAAACAGCCTGGGTTTCGTGTATCAATTTTTTTTTTCGCACGACGAGGATGGTTTCGCGTCTCCATTTTTTTTTCCACCCACGGACGCCATTTTCCTGTCTCCATTTTTTTTCGCAAAACAGCCTGGGTTTCGTGTATCAATTTTTTTTTTCGCACGACGAGGATGGTTTCACGTCTCCATTTTTTTTTCCGCCCACGGACGCCATTTTCCCGTCTCCATTTTTTTTCGCAAAACTGCCTGGGTTTCGTGTATCAATTTTTTTTTTCGCACGACGAGGATGGTTTCGCGTCTCCATTTTTTTTTCCGCCCACGGACGCCATTTTCCCATCTCCATTTTTTTTCGCAAAACAGCCTCGGTTTCGTGTATCAATTTTTTTTTTCGCACGACGAGGATGGTTTCGCGTCTCCATTTTTTTTTCCGCCCACGGACACCATTTTCCCGTCTCCATTTTTTTTCGCAAAACAGCCTCGGTTTCGTGTATCAATATTTTTTTTCGCACGACGAGGATGGTTTCGCGTCTCCATTTTTTTTTTCGCCCACGGACGCCATTTTCCCGTCTCCATTTTTTTTCGCAAAACAGCCTGGGTTTCGTGTATCAATTTTTTTTTTCGCACGACGAGGATGGTTTCGCGTCTCCATTTTTGTTTCCGCCCACGAACGCCATTTTCCCGTCTCCATTTTTTTTCGCAAAACAGCCTGGGTTTCGTGTATCAATTTTTTTTTTCGCACGACGAGGATGGTTTCGCGTCTCCATTTTTTTTTCCGCCCACGGACGCCATTTTCCCGTCTCCATTTTTTTTCGCAAAACAGCCTGGGTTTCGTGTATCAATTTTTTTTTCGCACGACGAGGATGGTTTCGCGTCTCCTTTTTTTTTTCCGCCCACGGACGCCATTTTCCCGTCTCCATTTTTTTTCGCAAAACAGCCTGGGTTTCGTGTATCAATTTTTTTTTCGCACGACGAGGATGGTTTCGCGTCTCCATTTTTTTTTCCGCCCACGGACGCCATTTTCCCGTCTCCATTTTTTTTCGCAAAACAGCCTGGGTTTCGTGTATCAATTTTTTTTTTCGCACGACGAGGATGGTTTCGCGTCTCCATTTTTTTTTCCGCCCACGGACGCCATTTTCCCGTCTCCATTTTTTTTCGCAAAACAGCCTGGGTTTCGTGTATCAATTTTTTTTTTCGCACGACGAGGATGGTTTCGCGTCTCCATTTTTTTTTCCGCCCACGGACGCCATTTTCCCGTCTCCATTTTTTTTCGCAAAACAGCCTGGGTTTCGTGTATCAATATTTTTTTTCGCACGACGAGGATGGTTTCGCCTCTCCATTTTTTTTTCCGCCCACGGACGCCATTTTCCCGTCTCCATTTTTTTTCGCAAAACAGCCTCGGTTTCGTGTATCAATTTTTTTTTTCGCACGACAAGGATGGTTTCGCGTCTCCATTTTTTTTTCCGCCCACGGACGCCATTTTCCCGTCTCCATTTTTTTTCGCAAAACAGCCTGGGTTTCGTGTATCAATTTTTTTTTTCGCACGACGAGGATGGTTTCGCGTCTCCATTTTTTTTTCCGCCCACGGACGCCATTTTCCCGTCTCCATTTTTTTTCGCAAAACTGCCTGGGTTTCGTGTATCAATTTTTTTTTTCGCACGACGAGGATGGTTTCGCGTCTCCATTTTTTTTTCCGCCCACGGACGCCATTTTCCCGTCTCCATTTTTTTTCGCAAAACAGCCTCGGTTTCGTGTATCAATTTTTTTTTTCGCACGACGAGGATGGTTTCGCGGCTCCATTTTTGTTTCCGCCCACGGACGCCATTTTCCCGTCTCCATTTTTTTTCGCAAAACAGCCTGGGTTTCGTGTATCAATTTTTTTTTTCGCACGACGAGGATGGTTTCGCGTCTCCATTTTTGTTTCCGCCCACGGACGCCATTTTCCCGTCTCCATTTTTTTTCGCAAAACAGCCTGGGTTTCGTGTATCAATTTTTTTTTTCGCACGACGAGGATGGTTTCGCGTCTCCATTTCTTTTTCCGCCCACGGACGCCATTTTCCCGTCTCCATTTTTTTTCGCAAAACAGCCTGGGTTTCGTGTATCAATTTTTTTTTTCGCACGACGAGGATGGTTTCGCGTCTCCATTTTTTTTTCCGCCCACGGACGCCATTTTCCCGTCTCCATTTTTTTTCGCAAAACAGCCTGGGTTTCGTGTATCAATTTTTTTTTTCGCACGACAAGGATGGTTTCGCGTCTCCATTTTTTTTTCCGCCCACGGACGCCATTTTCCCGTCTCCATTTTTTTTCGCAAAACAGCCTGGGTTTCGTGTATCAATTTTTTTTTTCGCACGACGAGGATGGTTTCGCGTCTCCATTTTTTTTTCCGCCCACGGACGCCATTTTCCCGTCTCCATTTTTTTTCGCAAAACTGCCTGGGTTTCGTGTATCAATTTTTTTTTTCGCACGACGAGGATGGTTTCGCGTCTCCATTTTTTTTTCCGCCCACGGACGCCATTTTCCCGTCTCCATTTTTTTTCGCAAAACAGCCTCGGTTTCGTGTATCAATTTTTTTTTTTCGCACGACGAGGATGGTTTCGCGTCTCCATTTTTTTTTCCGCCCACGGACGCCATTTTCCCGTCTCCATTTTTTTTCGCAAAACAGCCTGGGTTTCGTGTATCAATTTTTTTTTTCGCACGACGAGGATGGTTTCGCGTCTTCATTTTTGTTTCCGCCCACGGACGCCATTTTCCCGTCTCCATTTTGTTTCGCAAAACAGCCTCGGTTTCGTGTATCAATTTTTTTTTTCGCACGACGAGGATGGTTTCGCGGCTCCATTTTTGTTTCCGCCCACGGACGCCATTTTCCCGTCTCCATTTTTTTTCGCAAAACAGCCTCGGTTTCGTGTATCAATTTTTTTTTTCGCACGACGAGGATGGTTTCGCGTCTCCATTTTTGTTTCCGCCCACGGACGCCATTTTCCCGTCTCCATTTTTTTTCGCAAAACAGCCTCGGTTTCGTGTATCAATTTTTTTTTTCGCACGACGAGGATGGTTTCGCGTCTCCATTTTTTTATCCGTCCACGGACGCCATTTTCCCGTCTCCATTTTTTTTCGCAAAACAGCCTCGGTTTCGTGTATCAATTTTTTTTTTCGCACGACGAGGATGGTTTCGCGTCTCCATTTTTTTTTCCGCCCACGGACGCCATTTTCCCGTCTCCATTTTTTTTCGCAAAACAGCCTGGGTTTCGTGTATCAATTTTTTTTTTCGCACGACGAGGATGGTTTCGCGTCTCCATTTTTTTTTCCGCCCACGGACGCCATTTTCCCGTCTCCATTTTGTTTCGCAAAACAGCCTCGGTTTCGTGTATCAATTTTTTTTTTCGCACGACGAGGATGGTTTCGCGTCTTCATTTTTGTTTCCGCCCACGGACGCCATTTTCCCGTCTCCATTTTTTTTCGCAAAACAGCCTCGGTTTCGTGTATCAATTTTTTTTTTCGCACGACGAGGATGGTTTCGCGTCTCCATTTTTTTTTCCGCCCACGGACACCATTTTCCCGTCTCCATTTTTTTTCGCAAAACAGCCTCGGTTTCGTGTATCAATTTTTTTTTTCGCACGACGAGGATGGTTTCGCGTCTCCATTTTTTTTTCCGCCCACGGACGCCATTTTCCCGTCTCCATTTTTTTTCGCAAAACAGCCTGGGTTTCGTGTATCAATTTTTTTTTTCGCACGACGAGGATGGTTTCGCGTCTCCATTTTTTTTTCCGCCCACGGACGCCATTTTCCCGTCTCCATTTTGTTTCGCAAAACAGCCTGGGTTTCGTGTATCAATTTTTTTTTTCGCACGACGAGGATGGTTTCGCGTCTTCATTTTTGTTTCCGCCCACGGACGCCATTTTCCCGTCTCCATTTTTTTTCGCAAAACAGCCTGGGTTTCGTGTATCAATTTTTTTTTTCGCACGACGAGGATGGTTTCGCGGCTCCATTTTTGTTTCCGCCCACGGACGCCATTTTCCCGTCTCCATTTTTTTTCGCAAAACAGCCTGGGTTTCGTGTATCAATTTTTTTTTTCGCACGACGAGGATGGTTTCGCGTCTCCATTTTTTTTTCCGCCCACGGACGCCATTTTCCCGTCTCCATTTTTTTTCGCAAAACAGCCTCGGTTTCGTGTATCAATTTTTTTTTTCGCACGACGAGGATGGTTTCGCGTCTCCATTTTTTTTTCCGTCCACGGACGCCATTTTCCCGTCTCCATTTTTTTTCGCAAAACAGCCTGGGTTTCGTGTATCAATTTTTTTTTTCTCACGACGAGGATGGTTTCGCGTCTCCATTTGTTTTTCCGCCCACGGACGCCATTTTCCCGTCTCCATTTTATTTCGCAAAACAGCCTCGGTTTCGTGTATCAATTTTTTTTTTCGCACGACGAGGATGGTTTCGCGTCTCCATTTTTGTTTCCGCCCACGGACGCCATTTTCCCGTCTCCATTTTTTTTCGCAAAACTGCCTGGGTTTCGTGTATCAATTTTTTTTTTCGCACGACGAGGATGGTTTCAAGTCTCCATTTGTTTTTCCGCCCACGGACACCATTTTCCCGTCTCCATTTTTTTTCGCAAAACTGCCTGGGTTTCGTGTATCAATTTTTTTTTTCGCACGACGAGGATGGTTTCGCGTCTCCATTTTTTTTTCCGCCCACGGACGCCATTTTCCCGTCTCCATTTTTTTTCGCAAAACAGCCTCGGTTTCGTGTATCAATTTTTTTTTCCGCACGACGAGGATGGTTTCGCGTCTCCATTTTTTTTTCCGCCCACGGACGCCATTTTCCTGTCTCCATTTTTTTTCGCAAAACAGCCTGGGTTTCGTGTATCAATTTTTTTTTTCGCACGACGAGGATGGTTTCGCGTCTCCATTTTTTTTTCCGCCCACGGACGCCATTTTCCCGTCTCCATTTTTTTTCGCAAAACAGCCTCAGTTTCGTGTATCAATTTTTTTTTTCGCACGACAAGGATGGTTTCGCGTCTCCATTTTTTTTTCCGTCCACGGACGCCATTTTCCCGTCTCCATTAATTTTCGCAAAACAGCCTGGGTTTCGTGTATCAATTTTTTTTTTCGCACGACGAGGATGGTTTCGCGTCTCCATTTTTTTTTCCGCCCACGGACGCCATTTTCCCGTCTCCATTTTTTTTCGCAAAACAGCCTCGGTTTCGTGTATCAATTTTTTTTTTCGCACGACGAGGATGGTTTCGCGTCTTCATTTTTGTTTCCGCCCACGGACGCCATTTTCCCGTCTCCATTTTTTTTCGCAAAACAGCCTGGGTTTCGTGTATCAATTTTTTTTTTCGCCCGACGAGGATGGTTTCGCGTCTCCATTTTTTTTTCCGCCCACGGACGCCATTTTCCCGTCTCCATTTTTTTTCGCAAAACAGCCTCGGTTTCGTGTATCAATTTTTTTTTTCGCACGATGAGGATGGTTTCGCGTCTCCATTTTTGTTTCCGCCCACGGACGCCATTTTCCCGTCTCCATTTTTTTTCGCAAAACAGCCTGGGTTTCGTGTATCAATTTTTTTTTTCGCACGACGAGGATGGTTTCGCGTCTCCATTTGTTTTTCCGCCCACGGACGCCATTTTCCCGTCTCCATTTTTTTTCGCAAAACAGCCTGGGTTTCGTGTATCAATTTTTTTTTTCGCACGACGAGGATGGTTTCGCGTCTCCATTTGTTTTTCCGCCCATGGACGCCATTTTCCCGTCTCCATTTTTTTTCGCAAAACAGCCTCGGTTTCGTGTATCAATTTTTTTTTTCGCACGACGAGGATGGTTTCGCGTCTCCATTTTTTTTTCCGCCCACGGACGCCATTTTCCCATCTCCATTTTTTTTCGCAAAACAGCCTGGGTTTCGTGTATCAATTTTTTTTTCGCACGACGAGGATGGTTTCGCGTCTCCATTTTTTTTTCCGCCCACGGACGCCATTTTCCCGTCTCCATTTTTTTTCGCAAAACAGCCTGGGTTTCGTGTATCAATTTTTTTTTCGCACGACGAGGATGGTTTCGCGTCTCCATTTTTTTTTCCGCCCACGGACGCCATTTTCCCGTCTCCATTTTTTTTCGCAAAACAGCCTGGGTTTCGTGTATCAATTTTTTTTTTCGCACGACGAGGATGGTTTCGCGTCTCCATTTTTTTTTCCGCCCACGGACGCCATTTTCCCGTCTCCATTTTTTTTCGCAAAACAGCCTGGGTTTCGTGTATCAATTTTTTTTTTCGCACGACGAGGATGGTTTCGCGTCTCCATTTTTTTTTCCGCCCACGGACGCCATTTTCCCGTCTCCATTTTTTTTCGCAAAACAGCCTGGGTTTCGTGTATCAATTTTTTTTTTCGCACGACGAGGATGGTTTCGCGTCTCCATTTTTTTTTCCGCCCACGGACGCCATTTTCCCGTCTCCATTTTTTTTCGCAAAACTGCCTGGGTTTCGTGTATCAATTTTTTTTTTCGCACGACGAGGATGGTTTCGCGGCTCCATTTTTGTTTCCGCCCACGGACGCCATTTTCCCGTCTCCATTTTTTTTCGCAAAACAGCCTCGGTTTCGTGTATCAATTTTTTTTTTCGCACGACGAGGATGGTTTCGCGGCTCCATTTTTGTTTCCGCCCACGGACGCCATTTTCCCGTCTCCATTTTTTTTCGCAAAACAGCCTCGGTTTCGTGTATCAATTTTTTTTTTCGCACGACGAGGATGGTTTCGCGTCTCCATTTTTGTTTCCGCCCACGGACGCCATTTTCCCGTCTCCATTTTTTTTCGCAAAACAGCCTGGGTTTCGTGTATCAATTTTTTTTTTCGCACGACGAGGATGGTTTCGCGTCTCCATTTTTTTTTCCGTCCACGGACGCCATTTTCCCGTCTCCATTTTTTTTCGCAAAACAGCCTGGGTTTCGTGTATCAATTTTTTTTTTCGCACGACGAGGATGGTTTCGCGTCTCCATTTTTGTTTCCGCCCACGGACGCCATTTTCCCGTCTCCATTTTTTTTCGCAAAACAGCCTGGGTTTCGTGTATCAATTTTTTTTTTCGCACGACGAGGATGGTTTCGCGTCTCCATTTTTTTTTCCGCCCACGGACGCCATTTTCCCGTCTCCATTTTTTTTCGCAAAACAGCCTCGGTTTCGTGTATCAATTTTTTTTTTCGCACGACGAGGATGGTTTCGCGTCTCCATTTTTTTTTCCGCCCACGGACGCCATTTTCCCGTCTCCATTTTTTTTCGCAAAACAGCCTCGGTTTCGTGTATCAATTTTTTTTTTCGCACGACGAGGATGGTTTCGCGTCTCCATTTTTTTTTCCGCCCACGGACGCCATTTTCCCGTCTCCATTTTTTTTCGCAAAACAGCCTGGGTTTCGTGTATCAATTTTTTTTTCGCACGACGAGGATGGTTTCGCGTCTCCATTTTTTTTTCCGCCCACGGACGCCATTTTCCCGTCTCCATTTTTTTTCGCAAAACAGCCTGGGTTTCGTGTATCAATTTTTTTTTTCGCACGACGAGGATGGTTTCGCGTCTCCATTTTTTTTTCCGCCCACGGACGCCATTTTCCCGTCTCCATTTTTTTTCGCAAAACAGCCTCGGTTTCGTGTATCAATTTTTTTTTCGCACGACGAGGATGGTTTCGCGTCTCCATTTTTGTTTCCGCCCACGGACGCCATTTTCCCGTCTCCATTTTTTTTCGCAAAACAGCCTGGGTTTCGTGTATCAATTTTTTTTTTCGCACGACGAGGATGGTTTCGCGTCTCCATTTTTTTTTCCGCCCACGGACGCCATTTTCCCGTCTCCATTTTTTTTCGCAAAACAGCCTGGGTTTCGTGTATCAATTTTTTTTTTCGCACGACGAGGATGGTTTCGCGTCTCCATTTGTTTTTCCGCCCACGGACGCCATTTTCCCGTCTCCATTTTTTTTCGCAAAACTGCCTGGGTTTCGTGTATCAATTTTTTTTTTCGCACGACGAGGATGGTTTCGCGTCTCCATTTTTTTTTCCGCCCACGGACGCCATTTTCCCGTCTCCATTTTTTTTCGCAAAACAGCCTCGGTTTCGTGTATCAATTTTTTTTTCCGCACGACGAGGATGGTTTCGCGTCTCCATTTTTTTTTCCGCCCACGGACGCCATTTTCCCGTCTCCATTTTTTTTCGCAAAACAGCCTGGGTTTCGTGTATCAATTTTTTTTTTCGCACGACGAGGATGGTTTCGCGTCTCCATTTTTTTTTCCGCCCACGGACGCCATTTTCCCGTCTCCATTTTTTTTCGCAAAACAGCCTCGGTTTCGTGTATCAATTTTTTTTCCGCACGACGAGGATGGTTTCGCGTCTCCATTTTTTTTTCCGCCCACGGACGCCATTTTCCCGTCTCCATTTTTTTTCGCAAAACAGCCTGGGTTTCGTGTATCAATTTTTTTTTTCGCACGACGAGGATGGTTTCGCGGCTCCATTTTTGTTTCCGCCCACGGACGCCATTTTCCCGTCTCCATTTTTTTTCGCAAAACAGCCTGGGTTTCGTGTATCAATTTTTTTTTTCGCACGACGAGGATGGTTTCGCGTCTCCATTTTTTTTTCCGTCCACGGACGCCATTTTCCCGTCTCCATTAATTTTCGCAAAACAGCCTGGGTTTCGTGTATCAATTTTTTTTTCGCACGACGAGGATGGTTTCGCGTCTCCATTTTTTTTTCCGCCCACGGACGCCATTTTCCCGTCTCCATTTTTTTTCGCAAAACAGCCTGGGTTTCGTGTATCAATTTTTTTTTTCGCACGACGAGGATGGTTTCGCGTCTTCATTTTTGTTTCCGCCCACGGACGCCATTTTCCCGTCTCCATTTTTTTTCGCAAAACAGCCTCGGTTTCGTGTATCAATTTTTTTTTTCGCACGACGAGGATGGTTTCGCGTCTCCATTTTTTTTTCCGCCCACGGACACCTTTTTCTCGTCTCCATTTTTTTTCGCAAAACAGCCTCGGTTTCGTGTATCAATTTTTTTTTTCGCACGACGAGGATGGTTTCGCGTCTCCATTTTTTTTTCCGCCCACGGACGCCATTTTCCCGTCTCCATTTTTTTTCGCAAAACAGCCTGGGTTTCGTGTATCAATTTTTTTTTTCGCACGACGAGGATGGTTTCGCGTCTCCATTTTTGTTTCCGCCCACGGACGCCATTTTCCCGTCTCCATTTTGATTCGCAAAACAGCCTGGGTTTCGTGTATCAATTTTTTTTTTCGCACGACGAGGATGGTTTCGCGTCTCCATTTTTTTTTCCGCCCACGGACGCCATTTTCCCGTCTCCATTTTTTTTCGCAAAACAGCCTGGGTTTCGTGTATCAATTTTTTTTTCGCACGACGAGGATGGTTTCGCGTCTCCATTTTTTTTTCCGCCCACGGACGCCATTTTCCCGTCTCCATTTTTTTTCGCAGAACAGCCTCGGTTTCGTGTATCAATTTTTTTTTCGCACGACGAGGATGGTTTTCGCGTCTCCATTTTTTTTTCCGCCCACGGACGCCATTTTCCCGTCTCCATTTTTTTTCGCAAAACAGCCTGGGTTTCGTGTATCAATTTTTTTTTTCGCACGACGAGGATGGTTTCGCGTCTCCATTTTTTTTTCCGCCCACGGACGCCATTTTCCCGTCTCCATTTTTTTTCGCAAAACAGCCTGGGTTTCGTGTATCAATTTTTTTTTTCGCACGACGAGGATGGTTTCGCGTCTCCATTTTTTTTTCCGCCCACGGACGCCATTTTCCCGTCTCCATTTTTTTTCGCAAAACAGCCTGGGTTTCGTGTATCAATTTTTTTTTTCGCACGACGAGGATGGTTTCGCGGCTCCATTTTTGTTTCCGCCCACGGACGCCATTTTCCCGTCTCCATTTTTTTTCGCAAAACAGCCTGGGTTTCGTGTATCAATTTTTTTTTTCGCACGACGAGGATGGTTTCGCGTCTCCATTTTTTTTTCCGTCCACGGACGCCATTTTCCCGTCTCCATTAATTTTCGCAAAACAGCCTGGGTTTCGTGTATCAATTTTTTTTTTCGCACGACGAGGATGGTTTCGCGTCTCCATTTTTTTTTCCGCCCACGGACGCCATTTTCCCGTCTCCATTTTTTTTCGCAAAACAGCCTGGGTTTCGTGTATCAATTTTTTTTTTCGCACGACGAGGATGGTTTCGCGTCTTCATTTTTGTTTCCGCCCACGGACGCCATTTTCCCGTCTCCATTTTTTTTCGCAAAACAGCCTCGGTTTCGTGTATCAATTTTTTTTTTCGCACGACGAGGATGGTTTCGCGGCTCCATTTTTTTTTCCGCCCACGGACGCCATTTTCCCGTCTCCATTTTTTTTCGCAAAACAGCCTGGGTTTCGTGTATCAATTTTTTTTTTCGCACGACGAGGATGGTTTCGCGTCTCCATTTTTTTTTCCGCCCACGGACGCCATTTTCCCGTCTCCATTTTTTTTCGCAAAACAGCCTCGGTTTCGTGTATCAATTTTTTTTTCCGCACGACGAGGATGGTTTCGCGTCTCCATTTTTTTTTCCGCCCACGGACGCCATTTTCCCGTCTCCATTTTTTTTCGCAAAACAGCCTGGGTTTCGTGTATCAATTTTTTTTTTCGCACGACGAGGATGGTTTCGCGGCTCCATTTTTGTTTCCGCCCACGGACGCCATTTTCCCGTCTCCATTTTTTTTCGCAAAACAGCCTGGGTTTCGTGTATCAATTTTTTTTTTCGCACGACGAGGATGGTTTCGCGTCTCCATTTTTTTTTCCGTCCACGGACGCCATTTTCCCGTCTCCATTAATTTTCGCAAAACAGCCTGGGTTTCGTGTATCAATTTTTTTTTTCGCACGACGAGGATGGTTTCGCGTCTCCATTTTTTTTTCCGCCCACGGACGCCATTTTCCCGTCTCCATTTTTTTTCGCAAAACAGCCTGGGTTTCGTGTATCAATTTTTTTTTTCGCACGACGAGGATGGTTTCGCGTCTTCATTTTTGTTTCCGCCCACGGACGCCATTTTCCCGTCTCCATTTTTTTTCGCAAAACAGCCTCGGTTTCGTGTATCAATTTTTTTTTTCGCACGACGAGGATGGTTTCGCGTCTCCATTTTTTTTTCCGCCCACGGACACCTTTTTCTCGTCTCCATTTTTTTTCGCAAAACAGCCTCGGTTTCGTGTATCAATTTTTTTTTTCGCACGACGAGGATGGTTTCGCGTCTCCATTTTTTTTTCCGCCCACGGACGCCATTTTCCCGTCTCCATTTTTTTTCGCAAAACAGCCTGGGTTTCGTGTATCAATTTTTTTTTCGCACGACGAGGATGGTTTCGCGTCTCCATTTTTGTTTCCGCCCACGGACGCCATTTTCCCGTCTCCATTTTGATTCGCAAAACAGCCTGGGTTTCGTGTATCAATTTTTTTTTTCGCACGACGAGGATGGTTTCGCGTCTCCATTTTTTTTTCCGCCCACGGACGCCATTTTCCCGTCTCCATTTTTTTTCGCAAAACAGCCTGGGTTTCGTGTATCAATTTTTTTTTCGCACGACGAGGATGGTTTCGCGTCTCCATTTTTTTTTCCGCCCACGGACGCCATTTTCCCGTCTCCATTTTTTTTCGCAGAACAGCCTCGGTTTCGTGTATCAATTTTTTTTTCGCACGACGAGGATGGTTTCGCGTCTCCATTTTTTTTTCCGCCCACGGACGCCATTTTCCCGTCTCCATTTTTTTTCGCAAAACAGCCTGGGTTTCGTGTATCAATTTTTTTTTTCGCACGACGAGGATGGTTTCGCGTCTCCATTTTTTTTTCCGCCCACGGACGCCATTTTCCCGTCTCCATTTTTTTTCGCAAAACAGCCTGGGTTTCGTGTATCAATTTTTTTTTTCGCACGACGAGGATGGTTTCGCGTCTCCATTTTTTTTTCCGCCCACGGACGCCATTTTCCCGTCTCCATTTTTTTTCGCAAAACAGCCTGGGTTTCGTGTATCAATTTTTTTTTTCGCACGACGAGGATGGTTTCGCGGCTCCATTTTTGTTTCCGCCCACGGACGCCATTTTCCCGTCTCCATTTTTTTTCGCAAAACAGCCTGGGTTTCGTGTATCAATTTTTTTTTTCGCACGACGAGGATGGTTTCGCGTCTCCATTTTTTTTTCCGTCCACGGACGCCATTTTCCCGTCTCCATTAATTTTCGCAAAACAGCCTGGGTTTCGTGTATCAATTTTTTTTTTCGCACGATGAGGATGGTTTCGCGTCTCCATTTTTTTTTCCGCCCACGGACGCCATTTTCCCGTCTCCATTTTTTTTCGCAAAACAGCCTGGGTTTCGTGTATCAATTTTTTTTTTCGCACGACGAGGATGGTTTCGCGTCTTCATTTTTGTTTCCGCCCACGGACGCCATTTTCCCGTCTCCATTTTTTTTCGCAAAACAGCCTCGGTTTCGTGTATCAATTTTTTTTTTCGCACGACGAGGATGGTTTCGCGTCTCCATTTTTTTTTCCGCCCACGGACGCCATTTTCCCGTCTCCATTTTTTTTCGCAAAACAGCCTGGGTTTCGTGTATCAATTTTTTTTTTCGCACGACGAGGATGGTTTCGCGTCTCCATTTTTTTTTCCGCCCACGGACACCTTTTTCTCGTCTCCATTTTTTTTCGCAAAACAGCCTCGGTTTCGTGTATCAATTTTTTTTTTCGCACGACGAGGATGGTTTCGCGTCTCCATTTTTTTTTCCGCCCACGGACGCCATTTTCCCGTCTCCATTTTTTTTCGCAAAACAGCCTGGGTTTCGTGTATCAATTTTTTTTTTCGCACGACGAGGATGGTTTCGCGTCTCCATTTTTGTTTCCGCCCACGGACGCCATTTTCCCGTCTCCATTTTGATTCGCAAAACAGCCTGGGTTTCGTGTATCAATTTTTTTTTTCGCACGACGAGGATGGTTTCGCGTCTCCATTTTTTTTTCCGCCCACGGACGCCATTTTCCCGTCTCCATTTTTTTTCGCAAAACAGCCTGGGTTTCGTGTATCAATTTTTTTTTCGCACTACGAGGATGGTTTCGCGTCTCCATTTTTTTTTCCGCCCACGGACGCCATTTTCCCGTCTCCATTTTTTTCGCAGAACAGCCTCGGTTTCGTGTATCAATTTTTTTTTCGCACGACGAGGATGGTTTCGCGTCTCCATTTTTTTTTCCGCCCACGGACGCCATTTTCCCGTCTCCATTTTTTTTCGCAAAACAGCCTGGGTTTCGTGTATCAATTTTTTTTTTCGCACGACGAGGATGGTTTCGCGTCTCCATTTTTTTTTCCGCCCACGGACGCCATTTTCCCGTCTCCATTTTTTTTCGCAAAACAGCCTGGGTTTCGTGTATCAATTTTTTTTTTCGCACAACGAGGATGGTTTCGCGTCTCCATTTTTTTTTCCGCCCACGGACGCCATTTTCCCGTCTCCATTTTTTTTCGCAAAACAGCCTGGGTTTCGTGTATCAATTTTTTTTTTCGCACGACGAGGATGGTTTCGCGTCTCCATTTTTTTTTCCGCCCACGGACGCCATTTTCCCGTCTCCATTTTTTTTCGCAAAACTGCCTGGGTTTCGTGTATCAATTTTTTTTTTCGCACGACGAGGATGGTTTCGCGTCTCCATTTTTTTTTCCGCCCACGGACGCCATTTTCCCGTCTCCATTTTTTTTCGCAAAACAGCCTCGGTTTCGTGTATCAATTTTTTTTTTCGCACGACGAGGATGGTTTCGCGGCTCCATTTTTGTTTCCGCCCACGGACGCCATTTTCCCATCTCCATTTTTTTTCGCAAAACAGCCTCGGTTTCGTGTATCAATTTTTTTTTTCGCACGACGAGGATGGTTTCGCGTCTCCATTTTTGTTTCCGCCCACGGACGCCATTTTCCCGTCTCCATTTTTTTTCGCAAAACAGCCTGGGTTTCGTGTATCAATTTTTTTTTCGCACGACGAGGATGGTTTCGCGTCTCCATTTTTTTTTCCGCCCACGGACGCCATTTTCCCGTCTCCATTTTTTTTCGCAAAACAGCCTCGGTTTCGTGTATCAATTTTTTTTTTTCGCACGACGAGGATGGTTTCGCGTCTCCATTTTTTTTTCCGCCCACGGACGCCATTTTCCCGTCTCCATTTTTTTTCGCAAAACAGCCTGGGTTTCGTGTATCAATTTTTCTTTTCGCACGACGAGGATGGTTTCGCGTCTCCATTTTTTTTTCCGCCCACGGACGCCATTTTCCCGTCTCCATTTTGTTTCGCAAAACAGCCTCGGTTTCGTGTATCAATTTTTTTTTTCGCACGACGAGGATGGTTTCGCGGCTCCATTTTTGTTTCCGCCCACGGACGCCATTTTCCCGTCTCCATTTTTTTTCGCAAAACAGCCTCGGTTTCGTGTATCAATTTTTTTTTTCGCACGACGAGGATGGTTTCGCGGCTCCATTTTTGTTTCCGCCCACGGACGCCATTTTCCCGTCTCCATTTTTTTTCACAAAACAGCCTGGGTTTCGTGTATCAATTTTTTTTTTCGCACGACGAGGATGGTTTCGCGTCTCCATTTTTTTTTCCGCCCACGGACGCCATTTTCCCGTCTCCATTTTTTTTCGCAAAACAGCCTCGGTTTCGTGTATCAATTTTTTTTTTCGCACGACGAGGATGGTTTCGCGTCTCCATTTTTTTTTTCCGCCCACGGACGCCATTTTCCCGTCTCCATTTTTTTTCGCAAAACAGCCTGGGTTTCGTGTATCAATTTTTTTTTTCGCATGACGAGGATGGTTTCGCGTCTCCATTTTTTTTTCCGCCCACGGACGCCATTTTCCCGTCTCCATTTTGTTTCGCAAAACAGCCTCGGTTTCGTGTATCAATTTTTTTTTTCGCACGACGAGGATGGTTTCGCGTCTTCATTTTTGTTTCCGCCCAAGGACGCCATTTTCCCGTCTCCATTTTGTTTCGCAAAACAGCCTCGGTTTCGTGTATCAATTTTTTTTTTCGCACGACGAGGATGGTTTCGCGTCTTCATTTTTGTTTCCGCCCACGGACGCCATTTTCCCGTCTCCATTTTTTTTCGCAAAACAGCCTCGGTTTCGTGTATCAATTTTTTTTTTCGCACGACGAGGATGGTTTCGCGTCTCCATTTTTGTTTCCGCCCACGGACGCCATTTTCCCGTCTCCATTTTTTTTCGCAAAACAGCCTGGGTTTCGTGTATCAATTTTTTTTTTCGCACGACGAGGATGGTTTCGCGTCTCCATTTTTTTTTCCGCCCACGGACGCCATTTTCCCGTCTCCATTTTTTTTCGCAAAACAGCCTCGGTTTCGTGTATCAATTTTTTTTTTCGCACGACGAGGATGGTTTCGCGTCTCCATTTTTTTTTCCGCCCACGGACGCCATTTTCCCGTCTCCATTTTTTTTCGCAAAACAGCCTGGGTTTCGTGTATCAATTTTTTTTTTCGCACGACGAGGATGGTTTCGCGTCTCCATTTGTTTTTCCGCCCACGGACGCCATTTTCCCGTCTCCATTTTATTTCGCAAAACAGCCTCGGTTTCGTGTATCAATTTTTTTTTTCGCACGACGAGGATGGTTTCGCGTCTCCATTTTTGTTTCCGCCCACGGACGCCATTTTCCCGTCTCCATTTTTTTTCGCAAAACTGCCTGGGTTTCGTGTATCAATTTTTTTTTTCGCACGACGAGGATGGTTTCACGTCTCCATTTGTTTTTCCGCCCACGGACACCATTTTCCCGTCTCCATTTTTTTTCGCAAAACTGCCTGGGTTTCGTGTATCAATTTTTTTTTTCGCACGACGAGGATGGTTTCGCGTCTCCATTTTTTTTTCCGCCCACGGACGCCATTTTCCCGTCTCCATTTTTTTTCGCAAAACAGCCTCGGTTTCGTGTATCAATTTTTTTTTCCGCACGACGAGGATGGTTTCGCGTCTCCATTTTTTTTTCCGCCCACGGACGCCATTTTCCCGTCTCCATTTTTTTTCGCAAAACAGCCTGGGTTTCGTGTATCAATTTTTTTTTTCGCATGACGAGGATGGTTTCGCGTCTCAATTTGTTTTTCCGCCCACGGACGCCATTTTCCCGTCTCCATTTTTTTTCGCAAAACTGCCTGGGTTTCGTGTATCAATTTTTTTTTTCGCACGACGAGGATGGTTTCGCGTCTCCATTTTTTTTTCCGCCAACGGACGCCATTTTCCCGTCTCCATTTTTTTTCGCAAAACAGCCTCGGTTTCGTGTATCAATTTTTTTTTTCGCACGACGAGGATGGTTTCGCGGCTCCATTTTTGTTTCCGCCCACGGACGCCATTTTCCCATCTCCATTTTTTTTCGCAAAACAGCCTCGGTTTCGTGTATCAATTTTTTTTTTCGCACGACGAGGATGGTTTCGCGTCTCCATTTTTGTTTCCGCCCACGGACGCCATTTTCCCGTCTCCATTTTTTTTCGCAAAACAGCCTGGGTTTCGTGTATCAATTTTTTTTTCGCACGACGAGGATGGTTTCGCGTCTCCATTTTTTTTTCCGCCCACGGACGCCATTTTCCCGTCTCCATTTTTTTTCGCAAAACAGCCTCGGTTTCGTGTATCAATTTTTTTTTTTCGCACGACGAGGATGGTTTCGCGTCTCCATTTTTTTTTCCGCCCACGGACGCCATTTTCCCGTCTCCATTTTTTTTCGCAAAACAGCCTGGGTTTCGTGTATCAATTTTTCTTTTCGCACGACGAGGATGGTTTCGCGTCTCCATTTTTTTTTCCGCCCACGGACGCCATTTTCCCGTCTCCATTTTGTTTCGCAAAACAGCCTCGGTTTCGTGTATCAATTTTTTTTTTCGCACGACGAGGATGGTTTCGCGGCTCCATTTTTGTTTCCGCCCACGGACGCCATTTTCCCGTCTCCATTTTTTTTCGCAAAACAGCCTCGGTTTCGTGTATCAATTTTTTTTTTCGCACGACGAGGATGGTTTCGCGGCTCCATTTTTGTTTCCGCCCACGGACGCCATTTTCCCGTCTCCATTTTTTTTCACAAAACAGCCTGGGTTTCGTGTATCAATTTTTTTTTTCGCACGACGAGGATGGTTTCGCGTCTCCATTTTTTTTTCCGCCCACGGACGCCATTTTCCCGTCTCCATTTTTTTTCGCAAAACAGCCTCGGTTTCGTGTATCAATTTTTTTTTTCGCACGACGAGGATGGTTTCGCGTCTCCATTTTTTTTTTCCGCCCACGGACGCCATTTTCCCGTCTCCATTTTTTTTCGCAAAACAGCCTGGGTTTCGTGTATCAATTTTTTTTTTCGCATGACGAGGATGGTTTCGCGTCTCCATTTTTTTTTCCGCCCACGGACGCCATTTTCCCGTCTCCATTTTTTTTCGCAAAACAGCCTCGGTTTCGTGTATCAATTTTTTTTTTCGCACGACGAGGATGGTTTCGCGTCTTCATTTTTGTTTCCGCCCAAGGACGCCATTTTCCCGTCTCCATTTTGTTTCGCAAAACAGCCTCGGTTTCGTGTATCAATTTTTTTTTTCGCACGACGAGGATGGTTTCGCGTCTTCATTTTTGTTTCCGCCCACGGACGCCATTTTCCCGTCTCCATTTTTTTTCGCAAAACAGCCTCGGTTTCGTGTATCAATTTTTTTTTTCGCACGACGAGGATGGTTTCGCGTCTCCATTTTTGTTTCCGCCCACGGACGCCATTTTCCCGTCTCCATTTTTTTTCGCAAAACAGCCTGGGTTTCGTGTATCAATTTTTTTTTTCGCACGACGAGGATGGTTTCGCGTCTCCATTTGTTTTTCCGCCCACGGACGCCATTTTCCCGTCTCCATTTTTTTTCGCAAAACAGCCTGGGTTTCGTGTATCAATTTTTTTTTTCGCACGACGAGGATGGTTTCGCGTCTCCATTTTTTTTTCCGCCCACGGACGCCATTTTCCCGTCTCCATTTTTTTTCGCAAAACAGCCTGGGTTTCGTGTATCAATTTTTTTTTTCGCACGACGAGGATGGTTTCGCGTCTCCATTTGTTTTTCCGCCCACGGACGCCATTTTCCCGTCTCCATTTTATTTCGCAAAACAGCCTCGGTTTCGTGTATCAATTTTTTTTTTCGCACGACGAGGATGGTTTCGCGTCTCCATTTTTGTTTCCGCCCACGGACGCCATTTTCCCGTCTCCATTTTTTTTCGCAAAACTGCCTGGGTTTCGTGTATCAATTTTTTTTTTCGCACGACGAGGATGGTTTCACGTCTCCATTTGTTTTTCCGCCCACGGACACCATTTTCCCGTCTCCATTTTTTTTCGCAAAACTGCCTGGGTTTCGTGTATCAATTTTTTTTTTCGCACGACGAGGATGGTTTCGCGTCTCCATTTTTTTTTCCGCCCACGGACGCCATTTTCCCGTCTCCATTTTTTTTCGCAAAACAGCCTCGGTTTCGTGTATCAATTTTTTTTTCCGCACGACGAGGATGGTTTCGCGTCTCCATTTTTTTTTCCGCCCACGGACGCCATTTTCCCGTCTCCATTTTTTTTCGCAAAACAGCCTGGGTTTCGTGTATCAATTTTTTTTTTCGCACGACGAGGATGGTTTCGCGTCTCCATTTGTTTTTCCGCCCACGGACGCCATTTTCCCGTCTCCATTTTTTTTCGCAAAACAGCCTCGGTTTCGTGTATCAATTTTTTTTTTCGCACGACGAGGATGGTTTCGCGTCTCCATTTTTTTTTCCGTCCACGGACGCCATTTTCCCGTCTCCATTAATTTTCGCAAAACAGCCTGGGTTTCGTGTATCAATTTTTTTTTTCGCACGACGAGGATGGTTTCGCGTCTCCATTTTTTTTTCCGCCCACGGACGCCATTTTCCCGTCTCCATTTTTTTTCGCAAAACAGCCTCGGTTTCGTGTATCAATTTTTTTTTTCGCACGACGAGGATGGTTTCGCGTCTTCATTTTTGTTTCCGCCCACGGACGCCATTTTCCCGTCTCCATTTTTTTTCGCAAAACAGCCTGGGTTTCGTGTATCAATTTTTTTTTTCGCACGACGAGGATGGTTTCGCGTCTCCATTTTTTTTTCCGCCCACGGACGCCATTTTCCCGTCTCCATTTTTTTTCGCAAAACAGCCTCGGTTTCGTGTATCAATTTTTTTTTTCGCACGACGAGGATGGTTTCGCGTCTCCATTTTTGTTTCCGCCCACGGACGCCATTTTCCCGTCTCCATTTTTTTTCGCAAAACAGCCTGGGTTTCGTGTATCAATTTTTTTTTTCGCACGACGAGGATGGTTTCGCGTCTCCATTTGTTTTTCCGCCCACGGACGCCATTTTCCCGTCTCCATTTTTTTTCGCAAAACAGCCTGGGTTTCGTGTATCAATTTTTTTTTTCGCACGACGAGGATGGTTTCGCGTCTCCATTTTTTTTTCCGCCCACGGACGCCATTTTCCCGTCTCCATTTTGTTTCGCAAAACAGCCTCGGTTTCGTGTATCAATTTTTTTTTTCGCACGACGAGGATGGTTTCGCGTCTCCATTTTTTTTTCCGCCCACGGACGCCATTTTCCCGTCTCCATTTTTTTTCGCAAAACAGCCTCGGTTTCGTGTATCAATTTTTTTTTTCGCACGACGAGGATGGTTTCGCGTCTCCATTTTTTTTTCCGCCCACGGACGCTATTTTCCCATCTCCATTTTTTTTCGCAAAACAGCCTGGGTTTCGTGTATCAATTTTTTTTTCGCACGACGAGGATGGTTTCGCGTCTCCATTTTTTTTTCCGCCCACGGACGCCATTTTCCCGTCTCCATTTTTTTTCGCAAAACAGCCTGGGTTTCGTGTATCAATTTTTTTTTCGCACGACGAGGATGGTTTCGCGTCTCCATTTTTTTTTCCGCCCACGGACGCCATTTTCCCGTCTCCATTTTTTTTCGCAAAACAGCCTGGGTTTCGTGTATCAATTTTTTTTTTCGCACGACGAGGATGGTTTCGCGTCTCCATTTTTGTTTCCGCCCACGGACGCCATTTTCCCGTCTCCATTTTTTTTCGCAAAACTGCCTGGGTTTCGTGTATCAATTTTTTTTTTCGCACGACGAGGATGGTTTCACGTCTCCATTTGTTTTTCCGCCCACGGACACCATTTTCCCGTCTCCATTTTTTTTCGCAAAACAGCCTCGGTTTCGTGTATCAATTTTTTTTTTCGCACGACGAGGATGGTTTCGCGTCTCCATTTTTTTTTCCGCCCACGGACGCCATTTTCCCGTCTCCATTTTTTTTCGCAAAACAGCCTCGGTTTCGTGTATCAATTTTTTTTTCCACACGACGAGGATGGTTTCGCGTCTCCATTTTTTTTTCCGCCCACGGACGCCATTTTCCCGTCTCCATTTTTTTTCTCAAAACAGCCTGGGTTTCGTGTATCAATTTTTTTTTTCGCACGACGAGGATGGTTTCGCGTCTCCATTTTTTTTTCCGCCCACGGACGCCATTTTCCCGTCTCCATTTTTTTTCGCAAAACAGCCTCGGTTTCGTGTATCAATTTTTTTTTTCGCACGACGAGGATGGTTTCGCGTCTCCATTTTTTTTTCCGTCCACGGACGCCATTTTCCCGTCTCCATTAATTTTCGCAAAACAGCCTGGGTTTCGTGTATCAATTTTTTTTTTCGCACGACGAGGATGGTTTCGCGTCTCCATTTTTTTTTCCGCCCACGGACGCCATTTTCCCGTCTCCATTTTTTTTCGCAAAACAGCCTCGGTTTCGTGTATCAATTTTTTTTTTCGCACGACGAGGATGGTTTCGCGTCTCCATTTGTTTTTCCGCCCATGGACGCCATTTTCCCGTCTCCATTTTTTTTCGCAAAACAGCCTCGGTTTCGTGTATCAATTTTTTTTTACGCACGACGAGGATGGTTTCGCGTCTCCATTTTTTTTTCCGCCCACGGACGCCATTTTCCCATCTCCATTTTTTTTCGCAAAACAGCCTGGGTTTCGTGTATCAATTTTTTTTTTCGCACGACGAGGATGGTTTCGCGTCTCCATTTTTTTTTCCGCCCACGGACGCCATTTTCCCGTCTCCATTTTGTTTCGCAAAACAGCCTCGGTTTCGTGTATCAATTTTTTTTTTCGCACGACGAGGATGGTTTCGCGTCTCCATTTTTTTTTCCGCCCATGGACGCCATTTTCCCGTCTCCATTTTTTTTCGCAAAACAGCCTGGGTTTCGTGTATCAATTTTTTTTTACGCACGACGAGGATGGTTTCGCGTCTCCATTTTTTTTTCCGCCCACGGACGCCATTTTCCCATCTCCATTTTTTTTCGCAAAACAGCCTGGGTTTCGTGTATCAATTTTTTTTTCGCACGACGAGGATGGTTTCGCGTCTCCATTTTTTTTTCCGCCCACGGACGCCATTTTCCCGTCTCCATTTTTTTTCGCAAAACAGCCTGGGTTTCGTGTATCAATTTTTTTTTTCGCACGACGAGGATGGTTTCGCGTCTCCATTTTTTTTTCCGCCCACGGACGCCATTTTCCCGTCTCCATTTTTTTTCGCAAAACTGCCTGGGTTTCGTGTATCAATTTTTTTTTTCGCACGACGAGGATGGTTTCGCGGCTCCATTTTTGTTTCCGCCCACGGACGCCATTTTCCCGTCTCCATTTTTTTTCGCAAAACAGCCTCGGTTTCGTGTATCAATTTTTTTTTTCGCACGACGAGGATGGTTTCGCGTCTCCATTTTTGTTTCCGCCCACGGACGCCATTTTCCCGTCTCCATTTTTTTTCGCAAAACAGCCTGGGTTTCGTGTATCAATTTTTTTTTCGCACGACGAGGATGGTTTCGCGTCTCCATTTTTGTTTCCGCCCACGGACGCCATTTTCCCGTCTCCATTTTTTTTCGCAAAACAGCCTGGGTTTCGTGTATCAATTTTTTTTTCGCACGACGAGGATGGTTTCGCGTCTCCATTTTTGTTTCCGCCCACGGACGCCATTTTCCCGTCTCCATTTTTTTTCGCAAAACAGCCTGGGTTTCGTGTATCAATTTTTTTTTTCGCACGACGAGGATGGTTTCGCGTCTCCATTTTTTTTTCCGCCCACGGACGCCATTTTCCCGTCTCCATTTTTTTTCGCAAAACAGCCTCGGTTTCGTGTATCAATTTTTTTTTCGCACGACGAGGATGGTTTCGCGTCTCCATTTTTGTTTCCGCCCACGGACGCCATTTTCCCGTCTCCATTTTTTTTCGCAAAACAGCCTGGGTTTCGTGTATCAATTTTTTTTTTCGCACGACGAGGATGGTTTCGCGTCTCCATTTTTTTTTCCGCCCACGGACGCCATTTTCCCGTCTCCATTTTTTTTCGCAAAACAGCCTGGGTTTCGTGTATCAATTTTTTTTTTCGCACGACAAGGATGGTTTCGCGTCTCCATTTTTTTTTCCGCCCACGGACGCCATTTTCCCGTCTCCATTTTTTTTCGCAAAACAGCCTGGGTTTCGTGTATCAATTTTTTTTTTCGCACGACGAGGATGGTTTCGCGTCTCCATTTTTGTTTCCGCCCACGGACGCCATTTTCCCGTCTCCATTTTTTTTCGCAAAACAGCCTGGGTTTCGTGTATCAATTTTTTTTTTCGCACGACGAGGATGGTTTCGCGTCTCCATTTTTTTTTCCGCCCACGGACGCCATTTTCCCGTCTCCATTTTTTTTCGCAAAACTGCCTGGGTTTCGTGTATCAATTTTTTTTTTCGCACGACGAGGATGGTTTCGCGGCTCCATTTTTGTTTCCGCCCACGGACGCCATTTTCCCGTCTCCATTTTTTTTCGCAAAACAGCCTCGGTTTCGTGTATCAATTTTTTTTTTCGCACGACGAGGATGGTTTCGCGTCTCCATTTTTTTTTCCGCCCACGGACGCCATTTTCCCGTCTCCATTTTTTTTCGCAAAACAGCCTCGGTTTCGTGTATCAATTTTTTTTTTCGCACGACGAGGATGGTTTCGCGTCTCCATTTTTTTTTCCGCCCACGGACGCCATTTTCCCGTCTCCACTTTTTTTCGCAAAACTGCCTCGGTTTCGTGTATCAATTTTTTTTTTCGCACGACGAGGATGGTTTCGCGTCTCCATTTTTTTTTCCGCCCACGGACGCCATTTTCCCGTCTCCATTTTTTTTCGCAAAACTGCCTCGGTTTCGTGTATCAATTTTTTTTTTCGCACGACGAGGATGGTTTCGCGTCTCCATTTTTTTTTCCGCCCACGGACGCCATTTTCCCGTCTCCATTTTTTTTCGCAAAACAGCCTGGGTTTCGTGTATCAATTTTTTTTTCCGCACGACGAGGATGGTTTCGCGTCTCCATTTTTTTTTCCGCCCACGGACGCCATTTTCCCGTCTCCATTTTTTTTCGCAAAACTGCCTCGGTTTCGTGTATCAATTTTTTTTTTCGCACGACGAGGATGGTTTCGCGTCTCCATTTTTTTTTCCGCCCACGGACGCCATTTTCCCGTCTCCATTTTTTTTCGCAAAACAGCCTGGGTTTCGTGTATCAATTTTTTTTTCCGCACGACGAGGATGGTTTCGCGTCTCCATTTTTTTTTCCGCCCACGGACGCCATTTTCCCGTCTCCATTTTTTTTCGCAAAACAGCCTGGGTTTCGTGTACCAATTTTTTTTTTCGCACGACGAGGATGGTTTCGCGTCTCCATTTTTTTTTCCGCCCACGGACGCCATTTTCCCGTCTCCATTTTTTTTCGCAAAACAGCCTGGGTTTCGTGTATCAATTTTTTTTTTCGCACGTCGAGGATGGTTTCGCGTCTTCATTTTTGTTTCCGCCCACGGACGCCATTTTCCCGTCTCCATTTTTTTTCGCAAAACAGCCTGGGTTTCGTGTATCAATTTTTTTTTTCGCACGACGAGGATGGTTTCGCGTCTCCATTTTTTTTTCCGCCCACGGACACCATTTTCCCGTCTCCATTTTTTTTCGCAAAACAGCCTCGGTTTCGTGTATCAATTTTTTTTTTCGCACGACGAGGATGGTTTCGCGTCTCCATTTTTTTTTCCGCCCACGGACGCCATTTTCCCGTCTCCATTTTTTTTCGCAAAACAGCCTGGGTTTCGTGTATCAATTTTTTTTTTCGCACGACGAGGATGGTTTCGCGTCTCCATTTTTGTTTCCGCCCACGGACGTCATTTTCCCGTCTCCATTTTTTTTCGCAAAACAGCCTCGGTTTCGTGTATCAATTTTTTTTTCGCACGACGAGGATGGTTTCGCGTCTCCATTTTTTTTTCCGCCCACGGACGCCATTTTCCCGTCTCCATTTTTTTTCGCAAAACAGCCTGGGTTTCATGTATCAATTTTTTTTTTCGCACGACGAGGATGGTTTCGCGTCTCCATTTGTTTTTCCGCCCACGGACGCCATTTTCCCGTCTCAATTTTTTTTCGCAAAACAGCCTGGGTTTCGTGTATCAATTTTTTTTTTCGCACGACGAGGATGGTTTCGCGTCTCCATTTTTTTTTCCGCCCACGGACGCCATTTTCCCGTCTCCATTTTTTTTCGCAAAACAGCCTGGGTTTCGTGTATCAATTTTTTTTTCCGCACGACGAGGATGGTTTCGCGTCTCCATTTTTTTTTCCGCCCACGGACGCCATTTTCCCGTCTCCATTTTTTTTCGCAAAACAGCCTGGGTTTCGTGTATCAATTTTTTCTTTCGCACGACGAGGATGGTTTCGCGTCTCCATTTTTGTTTCCGCCCACGGACGCCATTTTCCCGTCTCCATTTTTTTTCGCAAAACAGCCTGGGTTTCGTGTATCAATTTTTTTTTTCGCACGACGAGGATGGTTTCGCGTCTCCATTTTTTTTTCCGCCCACGGACGCCATTTTCCCGTCTCCATTTTTTTTCGCAAAACAGCCTGGGTTTCGTGTATCAATTTTTTTTTTCGCACGACGAGGATGGTTTCGCGTCTCCATTTTTTTTTCCGCCCACGGACGCCATTTTCCCGTCTCCATTTTTTTTCGCAAAACAGCCTGGGTTTCGTGTATCAATTTTTTTTTTCGCACGACGAGGATGGTTTCGCGTCTCCATTTTTTTTTCCGCCCACGGACGCCATTTTCCCGTCTCCATTTTTTTTCGCAAAACTGCCTGGGTTTCGTGTATCAATTTTTTTTTTCGCAAGACGAGGATGGTTTCGCGTCTCCATTTTTTTTTCCGCCCACGGACGCCATTTTCCCGTCTCCATTTTTTTTCGCAAAACAGCCTGGGTTTCGTGTATCAATTTTTTTTTTCGCACGACGAGGATGGTTTCGCGTCTCCATTTTTTTTTCCGTCCACGGACGCCATTTTCCCGTCTCCATTTTTTTTCGCAAAACAGCCTCGGTTTCGTGTATCAATTTTTTTTTTCGCACGACGAGGATGGTTTCGCGTCTCCATTTTTGTTTCCGCCCACGGACGCCATTTTCCCGTCTCCATTTTTTTTCGCAAAACAGCCTGGGTTTCGTGTATCAATTTTTTTTTCGCACGACGAGGATGGTTTCGCGTCTCCATTTTTTTTTCCGCCCACGGACGCCATTTTCCCGTCTCCATTTTTTTTCGCAGAACAGCCTCGGTTTCGTGTATCAATTTTTTTTTCGCACGACGAGGATGGTTTCGCGTCTCCATTTTTTTTTCCGCCCACGGACGCCATTTTCCCGTCTCCATTTTTTTTCGCAAAACAGCCTGGGTTTCGTGTATCAATTTTTTTTTTCGCACGTCGAGGATGGTTTCGCGTCTTCATTTTTGTTTCCGCCCACGGACGCCATTTTCCCGTCTCCATTTTTTTTCGCAAAACAGCCTGGGTTTCGTGTATCAATTTTTTTTTTCGCACGACGAGGATGGTTTCGCGTCTCCATTTTTTTTTCCGCCCACGGACACCATTTTCCCGTCTCCATTTTTTTTCGCAAAACAGCCTCGGTTTCGTGTATCAATTTTTTTTTTCGCACGACGAGGATGGTTTCGCGTCTCCATTTTTTTTTCCGCCCACGGACGCCATTTTCCCGTCTCCATTTTTTTTCGCAAAACAGCCTGGGTTTCGTGTATCAATTTTTTTTTTCGCACGACGAGGATGGTTTCGCGTCTCCATTTTTGTTTCCGCCCACGGACGTCATTTTCCCGTCTCCATTTTTTTTCGCAAAACAGCCTCGGTTTCGTGTATCAATTTTTTTTTCGCACGACGAGGATGGTTTCGCGTCTCCATTTTTTTTTCCGCCCACGGACGCCATTTTCCCGTCTCCATTTTTTTTCGCAAAACAGCCTGGGTTTCGTGTATCAATTTTTTTTTCGCACGACGAGGATGGTTTCGCGTCTCCATTTTTTTTTCCGCCCACGGACGCCATTTTCCCGTCTCCATTTTTTTTCGCAAAACAGCCTGGGTTTCGTGTATCAATTTTTTTTTTCGCACGACGAGGATGGTTTCGCGGCTCCATTTTTTTTTCCGCCCACGGACGCCATTTTCCCGTCTCCATTTTGTTTCGCAAAACAGCCTCGGTTTCGTGTATCAATTTTTTTTTCCGCACGACGAGGATGGTTTCGCGTCTCCATTTTTTTTTCCGCCCACGGACGCCATTTTCCCGTCTCCATTTTTTTTCGCAAAACAGCCTGGGTTTCGTGTATCAATTTTTTCTTTCGCACGACGAGGATGGTTTCGCGTCTCCATTTTTTTTTCCGCCCACGGACGCCATTTTCCCGTCTCCATTTTTTTTCGCAAAACAGCCTGGGTTTCGTGTATCAATTTTTTTTTTCGCACGACGAGGATGGTTTCGCGTCTCCATTTTTTTTTCCGCCCACGGACGCCATTTTCCCGTCTCCATTTTTTTTCGCAAAACAGCCTGGGTTTCGTGTATCAATTTTTTTTTTCGCACGACGAGGATGGTTTCGCGTCTCCATTTTTTTTTCCGCCCACGGACGCCATTTTCCCGTCTCCATTTTTTTTCGCAAAACTGCCTGGGTTTCGTGTATCAATTTTTTTTTTCGCACGACGAGGATGGTTTCGCGTCTCCATTTTTTTTTCCGCCCACGGACGCCATTTTCCCGTCTCCATTATTTTTCGCAAAACAGCCTCGGTTTCGTGTATCAATTTTTTTTTTCTCACGACGAGGATGGTTTCGCGGCTCCATTTTTGTTTCCGCCCACGGACGCCATTTTCCCATCTCCATTTTTTTTCGCAAAACAGCCTGGGTTTCGTGTATCAATTTTTTTTTTCGCACGACGAGGATGGTTTCGCGTCTCCATTTTTGTTTCCGCCCACGGACGCCATTTTCCCGTCTCCATTTTTTTTCGCAAAACAGCCTGGGTTTCGTGTATCAATTTTTTTTTCGCACGACGAGGATGGTTTCGCGTCTCCATTTTTTTTTCCGCCCACGGACGCCATTTTCCCGTCTCCATTTTTTTTCGCAAAACAGCCTCGGTTTCGTGTATCAATTTTTTTTTCGCACGACGAGGATGGTTTCGCGTCTCCATTTTTTTTTCCGCCCACGGACGCCATTTTCCCGTCTCCATTTTTTTTCGCAAAACAGCCTGGGTTTCGTGTATCAATTTTTTTTTTCGCACGACGAGGATGGTTTCGCGTCTCCATTTTTTTTTCCGCCCACGGACGCCATTTTCCCGTCTCCATTTTTTTTCGCAAAACAGCCTGGGTTTCGTGTATCAATTTTTTTTTCGCACGACGAGGATGGTTTCGCGTCTCCATTTTTTTTTCCGCCCACGGACGCCATTTTCCCGTCTCCATTTTTTTTCGCAAAACAGCCTGGGTTTCGTGTATCAATTTTTTTTTTCGCACGACGAAGATGGTTTCGCGTCTCCATTTTTTTTTCCGCCCACGGACGCCATTTTCCCGTCTCCATTTTTTTTCGCAAAACAGCCTGGGTTTCGTGTATCAATTTTCTTTTCGCACGACGAGGATGGTTTCGCGTCTCCATTTTTTTTTCCGCCCACGGACGCCATTTTCCCGTCTCCATTTTTTTTCGCAAAACAGCCTGGGTTTCGTGTATCAATTTTTTTTTTCGCACGACGAGGATGGTTTCGCGTCTCCATTTTTTTTTCCGCCCACGGACGCCATTTTCCCGTCTCCATTTTTTTTCGCAAAACAGCCTGGGTTTCGTGTATCAATTTTTTTTTTCGCACGACGAGGATGGTTTCGCGGCTCCATTTTTTTTTCCGCCCATGGACGCCATTTTCCCGTCTCCATTTTTTTTCGCAAAACTGCCTGGGTTTCGTGTATCAATTTTTTTTTTCGCACGACGAGGATGGTTTCACGTCTCCATTTTTTTTTCCGCCCACGGACGCCATTTTCCCGTCTCCATTTTTTTTCGCAAAACAGCCTCGGTTTCGTGTATCAATTTTTTTTTTCGCACGACGAGGATGGTTTCGCGGCTCCATTTTTGTTTCCGCCCACGGACGCCATTTTCCCATCTCCATTTTTTTTCGCAAAACAGCCTGGGTTTCGTGTATCAATTTTTTTTTTCGCACGACGAGGATGGTTTCGCGTCTCCATTTTTGTTTCCGCCCACGGACGCCATTTTCCCGTCTCCATTTTTTTTCGCAAAACAGCCTGGGTTTCGTGTATCAATTTTTTTTTCGCACGACGAGGATGGTTTCGCGTCTCCATTTTTTTTTCCGCCCACGGACGCCATTTTCCCGTCTCCATTTTTTTTCGCAAAACAGCCACGGTTTCGTGTATCAATTTTTTTTTTCGCACGACGAGGATGGTTTCGCGTCTCCATTTTTTTTTCCGCCCACGGACGCCATTTTCCCGTCTCCATTTTTTTTCGCAAAACAGCCTGGGTTTCGTGTATCAGTTTTTTTTTTCGCACGACGAGGATGGTTTCGCGTCTCCATTTTTTTTTCCGCCCACGGACGCCATTTTCCCGTCTCCATTTTTTTTCGCAAAACAGCCTGGGTTTCGTGTATCAATTTTTTTTTTCGCACGACGAAGATGGTTTCGCGTCTCCATTTTTTTTTCCGCCCACGGACGCCATTTTCCCGTCTCCATTTTTTTTCGCAAAACAGCCTGGGTTTCGTGTATCAATTTTTTTTTCGCACGACGAGGATGGTTTCGCGTCTCCATTTTTTTTTCCGCCCACGGACGCCATTTTCCCGTCTCCATTTTTTTTCGCAAAACTGCCTGGGTTTCGTGTATCAATTTTTTTTTTCGCACGACGAGGATGGTTTCGCGTCTCCATTTTTTTTTCCGCCCACGGACGCCATTTTCCCGTCTCCATTTTTTTTCGCAAAACAGCCTCGGTTTCGTGTATCAATTTTTTTTTTCGCACGACGAGGATGGTTTCGCGGCTCCATTTTTGTTTCCGCCCACGGACGCCATTTTCCCGTCTCCATTTTTTTTTGCAAAACAGCCTCGGTTTCGTGTATCAATTTTTTTTTTCGCACGACGAGGATGGTTTCGCGTCTCCATTTTTTTTTCCGCCCACGGACGCCATTTTCCCGTCTCCATTTTTTTTCGCAAAACAGCCTCGGTTTCGTGTATCAATTTTTTTTTCCGCACGACGAGGATGGTTTCGCGTCTCCATTTTTTTTTCCGCCCACGGACGCCATTTTCCCGTCTCCATTTTTTTTCGCAAAACAGCCTGGGTTTCGTGTATCAATTTTTTTTTTCGCACGACGAAGATGGTTTCGCGTCTCCATTTTTTTTTCCGCCCACGGACGCCATTTTCCCGTCTCCATTTTTTTTCGCAAAACAGCCTGGGTTTCGTGTATCAATTTTTTTTTTCGCACGACGAGGATGGTTTCGCGTCTCCATTTTTTTTTCCGCCCACGGACGCCATTTTCCCGTCTCCATTTTTTTTCGCAAAACAGCCTGGGTTTCATGTATCAATTTTTTTTTTCGCACGACGAGGATGGTTTCGTGTCTCCATTTTTGTTTCCGCCCACGGACGCCATTTTCCCGTCTCCATTTTGTTTCGCAAAACAGCCTGGGTTTCGTGTATCAATTTTTTTTTTCGCACGACGAGGATGGTTTCGCGTCTCCATTTGTTTTTCCGCCCACGGACGCCATTTTCCCGTCTCCATTTTTTTTCGCAAAACAGCCTCGGTTTCGTGTATCAATTTTTTTTTTCGCACGACGAGGATGGTTTCGCGTCTCCATTTTTTTTTCCGCCCACGGACGCCATTTTCCCGTCTCCATTTTTTTTCGCAAAACAGCCTGGGTTTTGTGTATCAATTTTTTTTTTCGCACGACGAGGATGGTTTCGCGTCTCCATTTTTTTTTCCGCCCACGGACGCCATTTTCCCGTCTCCATTTTTTTTCGCAAAACAGCCTGGGTTTCGTGTATCAATTTTTTTTTTCGCACGACGAGGATGGTTTCGCGTCTCCATTTTTTTTTCCGCCCACGGACGCCATTTTCCCGTCTCCATTATTTTTCGCAAAACAGCCTCGGTTTCGTGTATCAATTTTTTTTTCGCACGACGAGGATGGTTTCGCGTCTCCATTTTTTTTTCCGCCCACGGACACCATTTTCCCGTCTCCATTTTTTTTCGCAAAACAGCCTGGGTTTCGTGTATCAATATTTTTTTCGCACGACGAGGATGGTTTCGCGTCTCCATTTTTTTTTCCGCCCACGGACGCCATTTTCCCGTCTCCATTTTTTTTCGCAAAACAGCCTGGGTTTCGTGTATCAATTTTTTTTTTCGCACGACGAGGATGGTTTCGCGTCTCCATTTTTTTTTCCGCCCACGGACGCCATTTTCCCGTCTCCATTTTTTTTCGCAAAACAGCCTGGGTTTCGTGTATCAATTTTTTTTTTCGCACGACGAGGATGGTTTCGCGTCTCCATTTTTTTTTCCGCCCACGGACGCCATTTTCCCGTCTCCATTTTTTTTCGCAAAACAGCCTGGGTTTCGTGTATCAATTTTTTTTTTCGCACGACGAGGATGGTTTCGCGTCTCCATTTTTTTTTCCGCCCACGGACGCCATTTTCCCGTCTCCATTTTTTTTCGCAAAACAGCCTGGGTTTTGTGTATCAATTTTTTTTTTCGCACGACGAGGATGGTTTCGCGTCTCCATTTTTTTTTCCGCCCACGGACGCCATTTTCCCGTCTCCATTTTTTTTCGCAAAACAGCCTGGGTTTCGTGTATCAATTTTTTTTTTCGCACGACGAGGATGGTTTCGCGTCTCCATTTTTTTTTCCGCCCACGGACGCCATTTTCCCGTCTCCATTATTTTTCGCAAAACAGCCTCGGTTTCGTGTATCAATTTTTTTTTTCGCACGACGAGGATGGTTTCGCGTCTCCATTTTTGTTTCCGCCCACGGACGCCATTTTCCCGTCTCCATTTTTTTTCGCAAAACAGCCTGGGTTTCGTGTATCAATTTTTTTTTTCGCACGACGAGGATGGTTTCGCGTCTCCATTTTTTTTTCCGCCCACGGACGCCATTTTCCCGTCTCCATTTTTTTTCGCAAAACAGCCTGGGTTTCGTGTATCAATTTTTTTTTTCGCACGACGAGGATGGTTTCGCGTCTCCATTTTTTTTTCCGCCCACGGACGCCATTTTCCCGTCTCCATTTTTTTTCGCAAAACAGCCTGGGTTTCGTGTATCAATTTTTTTTTTCGCACGACGAGGATGGTTTCGCCTCTCCATTTTTTTTTCCGCCCACGGACGCCATTTTCCCGTCTCCATTTTTTTTCGCAAAACAGCCTGGGTTTCGTGTATCAATTTTTTTTTTCGCACGACGAGGATGGTTTCGCGTCTCCATTTTTTTTTCCGCCCACGGACGCCATTTTCCCGTCTCCATTTTTTTTCGCAAAACAGCCTGGGTTTCGTGTATCAATTTTTTTTTCGCACGACGAAGATGGTTTCGCGTCTCCATTTTTTTTTCCGCCCACGGACGCCATTTTCCCGTCTCCATTTTTTTTCGCAAAACAGCCTGGGTTTCGTGTATCAATTTTTTTTTCGCACGACGAGGATGGTTTCGCGTCTCCATTTTTTTTTCCGCCCACGGACGCCATTTTCCCGTCTCCATTTTTTTTCGCAAAACAGCCTGGGTTTCGTGTATCAATTTTTTTTTTCGCACGACGAGGATGGTTTCGCGTCTCCATTTTTTTTTCCGCCCACGGACGCCATTTTCCCGTCTCCATTTTTTTTCGCAAAACAGCCTGGGTTTCGTGTATCAATTTTTTTTTCGCACGACGAGGATGGTTTCGCGGCTCCATTTTTTTTTCCGCCCACGGACGCCATTTTCCCGTCTCCATTTTTTTTCGCAAAACAGCCTGGGTTTCGTGTATCAATTTTTTTTTTCGCACGACGAGGATGGTTTCGTGTCTCCATTTTTGTTTCCGCCCACGGACGCCATTTTCCCGTCTCCATTTTGTTTCGCAAAACAGCCTGGGTTTCGTGTATCAATTTTTTTTTTCGCACGACGAGGATGGTTTCGCGTCTCCATTTGTTTTTCCGCCCACGGACGCCATTTTCCCGTCTCCATTTTTTTTCGCAAAACAGCCTGGGTTTCGTGTATCAATTTTTTTTTTCGCACGACGAGGATGGTTTCGCGTCTCCATTTTTTTTTCCGCCCACGGACGCCATTTTCCCGTCTCCATTTTTTTTCGCAAAACAGCCTCGGTTTTGTGTATCAATTTTTTTTTTCGCACGACGAGGATGGTTTCGCGTCTCCATTTTTTTTTCCGCCCACGGACGCCATTTTCCCGTCTCCATTATTTTTCGCAAAACAGCCTCGGTTTCGTGTATCAATTTTTTTTTTCGCACGACGAGGATGGTTTCGCGTCTCCATTTTTTTTTCCGCCCACGGGCACCATTTTCCCGTCTCCATTTTTTTTCGCAAAACAGCCTGGGTTTCGTGTATCAATTTTTTTTTCGCACGACGAGGATGGTTTCGCGTCTCCATTTTTTTTTCCGCCCACGGACGCCATTTTCCCGTCTCCATTTTTTTTCGCAAAACAGCCTGGGTTTCGTGTATCAATTTTTTTTTTCGCACGACGAGGATGGTTTCGCGTCTCCATTTTTTTTTCCGCCCACGGACGCCATTTTCCCGTCTCCATTTTTTTTCGCAAAACAGCCTGGGTTTCGTGTATCAATTTTTTTTTTCGCACGACGAGGATGGTTTCGCGTCTCCATTTTTTTTTCCGCCCACGGACGCCATTTTCCCGTCTCCATTTTTTTTCGCAAAACAGCCTGGGTTTCGTGTATCAATTTTTTTTTTCGCACGACGAGGATGGTTTCGCGGCTCCATTTTTTTTTTCCGCCCACGGACGCCATTTTCCCGTCTCCATTTTTTTCGCAAAACTGCCTGGGTTTCGTGTATCAATTTTTTTTTTTCGCACGACGAGGATGGTTTCGCGGCTCCATTTTTTTTTTCCGCCCACGGACGCCATTTTCCCGTCTCCATTTTTTTTTCGCAAAACTGCCTGGGTTTCGTGTATCAATTTTTTTTTTTCGCACGACGAGGATGGTTTCGCGTCTCCATTTTTGTTTCCGCCCACGGACGCCATTTTCCCGTCTCCATTTTTTTTCGCAAAACAGCCTAGGTTTCGTGTATCAATTTTTTTTTCGCACGACGAGGATGGTTTCGCGTCTCCATTTTTTTTTCCGCCCACGGACGCCATTTTCCCGTCTCCATTTTTTTTCGCAAAACAGCCTCGGTTTCGTGTATCAATTTTTTTTTTCGCACGACGAGGATGGTTTCGCGGCTCCATTTTTGTTTCCGCCCACGGACGCCATTTTCCCGTCTCCATTTTTTTTCGCAAAACAGCCTGGGTTTCGTGTATCAATTTTTTTTTTCGCACGACGAGGATGGTTTCGCGTCTCCATTTTTTTTTCCGCCCACGGACGCCATTTTCCCGTCTCCATTTTTTTTCGCAAAACAGCCTGGGTTTCGTGTATCAATTTTTTTTTCGCACGACGAGGATGGTTTCGCGTCTCCATTTTTTTTTCCTGCCCACGGACGCCATTTTCCCGTCTCCATTTTTTTTCGCAAAACAGCCTCGGTTTCGTGTATCAATTTTTTTTTCGCACGACGAGGATGGTTTCGCGTCTCCATTTTTTTTTCCGCCCACGGACGCCATTTTCCCCGTCTCCATTTTTTTTCGCAAAACAGCCTGGGTTTCGTGTATCAATTTTTTTTTTCGCACGACGAGGATGGTTTCGCGTCTCCATTTTTTGTTTCCGCCCACGGACGCCATTTTCCCGTCTCCATTTTTTTTTCGCAAAACACCCTGGGTTTCGTGTATCAATTTTTTTTTTCGCACGACGAGGATGGTTTCGCGTCTCCATTTTTTTTTTCCGCCCACGGACGCCATTTTCCCGTCTCCATTTTTTTTCGCAAAACAGCCTCGGTTTCGTGTATCAATTTTTTTTTCCGCACGACGAGGATGGTTTCGCGTCTCCATTTTTTTTTTCCGCCCACGGACGCCATTTTCCCGTCTCCATTTTTTTTTCGCAAAACAGCCTGGGTTTCCGTGTATCAATTTTTTTTTTCGCACGACGAGGATGGTTTCGCGTCTCCATTTTTTTTTCCGCCCACGGACGCCATTTTCCCCGTCTCCATTTTTTTTCGCAATACAGCCTGGGTTTCGTGTATCAATTTTTTTTTCGCACGACGAAGATGGTTTCGCGTCTCCATTTTTTTTTCCGCCCACGGACGCCATTTCCCCATCTCCATTTTTTTTCGCAAAACAGCCTCGGTTTCGTGTATCAATTTTTTTTTCACACGACGAGGATGGTTTCGCGTCTCCATTTTTTTTTTCCGCCCACGGACGCCATTTTCCCGTCTCCATTTTTTTTCGCAAAACAGCCTGGGTTTCGTGTATCAATTTTTTTTTTTCGCACGACGAGGATGGTTTCGCGTCTCCATTTTTTTTTCCGCCCACGGACGCCATTTTCCCGTCTCCATTTTTTTTCGCAAAACAGCCTGGGTTTCGTGTATCAATTTTTTTTTTCGCACGACGAGGATGGTTTCGCGGCTCCATTTTTGTTTCCGCCCACGGACGCCATTTTCCCGTCTCCATTTTTTTTCGCAAAACAGCCTGGGTTTCGTGTATCAATTTTTTTTTTCGCACGACGAGGATGGTTTCGCGGCTCCATTTTTTTTTCCGCCCACGGACGCCATTTTCCCGTCTCCATTTTTTTTCGCAAAACAGCCTGGGTTTCGTGTATCAATTTTTTTTTTCGCACGACGAGGATGGTTTCGCGGCTCCATTTTTTTTTCCGCCCACGGACGCCATTTTCCCGTCTCATTTTTTTTCGCAAAACAGCCTGGGTTTCGTGTATCAATTTTTTTTTTCGCACGACGAGGATGGTTTCGCGTCTCCATTTTTTTTTCCGCCAACGGACGCCATTATCCCGTCTCCATTTTTTTTCGCAAAACAGCCTGGGTTTCGTGTATCAATTTTTTTTTCGCACGACGAGGATGGTTTCGCGGCTCCATTTTTGTTTCCGCCCACGGACGCCATTTTCCCGTCTCCATTTTTTTTCGCAAAACAGCCTGGGTTTCGTGTATCAATTTTTTTTTCGCACGACGAGGATGGTTTCGCGTCTCCATTTTTTTTTCCGCCCACGGACGCCATTTTCCCGTCTCCATTTTTTTTCGCAAAACAGCCTGGGTTTCGTGTATCAATTTTTTTTTTCGCACGACGAGGATGGTTTCGCGGCTCCATTTTTGTTTCCGCCCACGGACGCCATTTTCCCGTCTCCATTTTGTTTCGCAAAACAGCCTGGGTTTCGTGTATCAATTTTTTTTTTTCGCACGACGAGGATGGTTTCGCGTCTCCATTTGTTTTTCCGCCCACGGACGCCATTTTCCCCGTCTCCATTTTTTTTCGCAAAACTGCCTGGGTTTCGTGTATCAATTTTTTTTTTCGCACGACGAGGATGGTTTCGCGTCTCCATTTTTGTTTCCGCCCACGGACGCCATTTTCCCGTCTCCATTTTTTTTCGCAAAACAGCCTAGGTTTCGTGTATCAATTTTTTTTTCGCACGACGAGGATGGTTTCGCGTCTCCATTTTTTTTTCCGCCCACGGACGCCATTTTCCCGTCTCCATTTTTTTTTCGCAAAACAGCCTCGGTTTCGTGTATCAATTTTTTTTTTCGCACGACGAGGATGGTTTCGCGGCTCCATTTTTGTTTCCGCCCACGGACGCCATTTTCCCGTCTCCATTTTTTTTCGCAAAACAGCCTGGGTTTCGTGTATCAATTTTTTTTTTCGCACGACGAGGATGGTTTCGCGTCTCCATTTTTTTTTTCCGCCCACGGACGCCATTTTCCCGTCTCCATTTTTTTTCGCAAAACAGCCTGGGTTTCGTGTATCAATTTTTTTTTTCGCACGACGAGGATGGTTTCGCGTCTCCATTTTTTTTTCCTGCCCACGGACGCCATTTTCCCGTCTCCATTTTTTTTCGCAAAACAGCCTCGGTTTCGTGTATCAATTTTTTTTTCGCACGACGAGGATGGTTTCGCGTCTCCATTTTTTTTTCCGCCCACGGACGCCATTTTCCCGTCTCCATTTTTTTTCGCAAAACAGCCTGGGTTTCGTGTATCAATTTTTTTTTTCGCACGACGAGGATGGTTTCGCGTCTCCATTTTTGTTTCCGCCCACGGACGCCATTTTCCCGTCTCCATTTTTTTTCGCAAAACACCCTGGGTTTCGTGTATCAATTTTTTTTTTCGCACGACGAGGATGGTTTCGCGTCTCCATTTTTTTTTTCCGCCCACGGACGCCATTTTCCCGTCTCCATTTTTTTTCGCAAAACAGCCTCGGTTTCGTGTATCAATTTTTTTTTCGCACGACGAGGATGGTTTCGCGTCTCCATTTTTTTTTTCCGCCCACGGACGCCATTTTCCCCGTCTCCATTTTTTTTCGCAAAACAGCCTCGGTTTCGTGTATCAATTTTTTTTTTCGCACGACGAGGATGGTTTCGCGTCTCCATTTTTTTTTCCGCCCACGGACGCCATTTTCCCGTCTCCATTTTTTTCGCAAAACAGCCTCGGTTTCGTGTATCAATTTCTTTTTTCACACGACGAGGATGGTTTCGCGTCTCCATTTTTTTTTCCGCCCACGGACGCCATTTTCCCGTCTCCATTTTTTTTCGCAAAACAGCCTGGGTTTCGTGTATCAATTTTTTTTTTCGCACGACGAGGATGGTTTCGCGTCTCCATTTTTTTTTCCGCCCACGGACGCCATTTTCCCGTCTCCATTTTTTTTCGCAAAACAGCCTGGGTTTCGTGTATCAATTTTTTTTTTCGCACGACGAGGATGGTTTCGCGTCTCCATTTTTTTTTCCGCCCACGGACGCCATTTTCCCGTCTCCATTTTTTTTCGCAAAACAGCCTGGGTTTCGTGTATCAATTTTTTTTTTTCGCACGACGAGGATGGTTTCCGCGTCTCCATTTTTTTTTCCGTCCACGGACGCCATTTTCCCCGTCTCCATTTTTTTTCGCAAAACAGCCTGGGTTTCGTGTATCAATTTTTTTTTTCGCACGACGAGGATGGTTTCGCGGCTCCATTTTTTTTTCCGCCCACGGACGCCATTTTCCCGTCTCCATTTTTTTTCGCAAAACAGCCTGGGTTTCGTGTATCAATTTTTTTTTTCGCACGACGAGGATGGTTTCGCGTCTCCATTTTTTTTTTCCGCCAACGGACGCCATTATCCCGTCTCCATTTTTTTTCGCAAAACAGCCTGGGTTTCGTGTATCAATTTTTTTTTTCGCACGACGAGGATGGTTTCGCGGCTCCATTTTTGTTTCCGCCCACGGACGCCATTTTCCCGTCTCCATTTTTTTTCGCAAAACAGCCTGGGTTTCGTGTATCAATTTTTTTTTCGCACGACGAGGATGGTTTCGCGTCTCCATTTTTTTTTCCGCCCACGGACGCCATTTTCCCGTCTCCATTTTTTTTCGCAAAACAGCCTGGGTTTCGTGTATCAATTTTTTTTTTCGCACGACGAGGATGGTTTTCGTGTCTCCATTTTTGTTTCCGCCCACGGACGCCATTTTCCCGTCTCCATTTTGTTTCGCAAAACAGCCTGGGTTTCGTGTATCAATTTTTTTTTTCGCACGACGAGGATGGTTTCGCGTCTCCATTTGTTTTTCCGCCCACGGACGCCATTTTCCCGTCTCCATTTTTTTTCGCAAAACAGCCTGGGTTTCGTGTATCAATTTTTTTTTTCGCACGACGAGGATGGTTTCGCGTCTCCATTTTTTTTTTCCGCCCACGGACACCATTTTCCCCGTCTCCATTTTTTTTCGCAAAACAGCCTGGGTTTCGTGTATCAATTTTTTTTTTCGCACGACGAGGATGGTTTCGCCTCTCATTTTTTTTTCCGCCCACGGACGCCATTTTCCCCGTCTCCATTTTTTTTTCGCAAAACAGCCTGGGTTTCGTGTATCAATTTTTTTTTTCGCACGACGAGGATGGTTTCGCGTCTCCATTTTTTTTTCCGCCCACGGACACCATTTTCCCGTCTCCATTTTTTTTCGCAAAACAGCCTGGGTTTCGTGTATCAATTTTTTTTTCGCACGACGAGGATGGTTTCGCGTCTCCATTTTTTTTTCCGCCCACGGACGCCATTTTCCCGTCTCCATTTTTTTTTCGCAAAACAGCCTGGGTTTCGTGTATCAATTTTTTTTTTCGCACGACGAGGATGGTTTCGCGTCTCCATTTTTTTTTCCGCCCACGGACGCCATTTTCCCGTCTCCATTTTTTTTCGCAAAACAGCCTGGGTTTCGTGTATCAATTTTTTTTTTCGCACGACGAGGATGGTTTCGCGGCTCCATTTTTTTTTCCGCCCACGGACGCCATTTTCCCGTCTCCATTTTTTTTCGCAAAACAGCCTGGGTTTCGTGTATCAATTTTTTTTTTCGCACGACGAGGATGGTTTCGCGGCTCCATTTTTTTTTCCGCCCACGGACGCCATTTTCCCGTCTCCATTTTTTTTCGCAAAACAGCCTGGGTTTCGTGTATCAATTTTTTTTTTCGCACGACGAGGATGGTTTCGCGTCTCCATTTTTGTTTCCGCCCACGGACGCCATTTTCCCGTCTCCATTTTTTTTCGCAAAACAGCCTGGGTTTCGTGTATCAATTTTTTTTTTCGCACGACGAGGATGGTTTCGCGTCTCCATTTTTTTTTCCGCCCACGGACGCCATTTTCCCGTCTCCATTTATTTCGCAAAACAGCCTCGGTTTCGTGTATCAATTTTTTTTTTCGCACGACGAGGATGGTTTCGCGGCTCCATTTTTGTTTCCGCCCACGGACGCCATTTTCCCGTCTCCATTTTTTTTCGCAAAACAGCCTGGGTTTCGTGTATCAATTTTTTTTTTCGCACGACGAGGATGGTTTCGCGTCTCCATTTTTTTCTTCCGCCCACGGACGCCATTTTCCCGTCTCCATTTTTTTTCGCAAAACAGCCTGGGTTTCGTGTATCAATTTTTTTTTTCGCACGACGAGGATGGTTTCGCGGCTCCATTTTTTTTTCCTGCCCACGGACGCCATTTTCCCGTCTCCATTTTTTTTCGCAAAACAGCCTCGGTTTCGTGTATCAATTTTTTTTTTCGCACGACGAGGATGGTTTCGCGTCTCCATTTTTTTTTCCGCCCACGGACGCCATTTTCCCGTCTCCATTTTTTTTCGCAAAACAGCCTGGGTTTCGTGTATCAATTTTTTTTTTCGCACGACGAGGATGGTTTCGCGTCTCCATTTTTGTTTCCGCCCACGGACGCCATTTTCCCCGTCTCCATTTTTTTTCGCAAAACACCCTGGGTTTCGTGTATCAATTTTTTTTTTCGCACGACGAGGATGGTTTCGCGTCTCCATTTTTTTTTCCGCCCACGGACGCCATTTTCCCGTCTCCATTTTTTTTCGCAAAACAGCCTGGGTTTCGTGTATCAATTTTTTTTTTTCGCACGACGAGGATGGTTTCGCGTCTCCATTTTTTTTTCCGCCCACGGACGCCATTTTCCCGTCTCCATTTTTTTTTCGCAAAACAGCCTGGGTTTCGTGTATCAATTTTTTTTTTCGCACGACGAGGATGGTTTCGCGTCTCCATTTTTTTTTCCGCCCACGGACGCCATTTTCCCGTCTCCATTTTTTTTCGCAAAACAGCCTGGGTTTCGTGTATCAATTTTTTTTTTTCGCACGACGAGGATGGTTCGCGTCTCCATTTTTTTTTCCGCCCACGGACGCCATTTTCCCGTCTCCATTTTTTTTCGCAAAACTGCCTGGGTTTCGTGTATCAATTTTTTTTTTCGCACGACGAGGATGGTTTCGCGTCTCCATTTTTTTTTCCGCCCACGGACGCCATTTTCCCGTCTCCATTTTTTTTCGCAAAACAGCCTCGGTTTCGTGTATCAATTTTTTTTTTTCGCACGACGAGGATGGTTTCGCGTCTCCATTTTTTTTTCCGCCCACGGACGCCATTTTCCCGTCTCCATTTTTTTTCGCAAAACAGCCTCGGTTTCGTGTATCAATTTTTTTTTTCGCACGACGAGGATGGTTTCGCGTCTCCATTTTTTTTTCCGCCCACGGACGCCATTTTCCCGTCTCCATTTTTTTTCGCAAAACAGCCTGGGTTTCGTGTATCAATTTTTTTTTTCGCACGACGAGATGGTTTCGCGTCTCCATTTTTTTTTTCCGCCCACGGACGCCATTTTCCCGTCTCCATTTTTTTTTCGCAAAAACAGCCTGGGTTTCGTGTATCAATTTTTTTTTCGCACGACGAGGATGGTTTCGCGTCTCCATTTTTTTTTCTTGCCCACGGACGCCATTTTCCCGTCTCCATTTTTTTTCGCAAAACAGCCTGGGTTTCGTGTATCAATTTTTTTTTTCGCACGACGAGGATGGTTTCGCGTCTCCATTTTTTTTTTCCGCCCACGGACGCCATTTTCCCGTCTCCATTTTTTTTCGCAAAACAGCCTGGGTTTCGTGTATCAATTTTTTTTTTCGCACGACGAGGATGGTTTCGCGTCTCCATTTTTGTTTCCGCCCACGGACGCCATTTTCCCGTCTCCATTTTTTTTTCGCAAAACAGCCTGGGTTTCGTGTATCAATTTTTTTTTTCGCACGACGAGGATGGTTTCGCGTCTCCATTTTTGTTTCCGCCCACGGACGCCATTTTCCCGTCTCCATTTTTTTTCGCAAAACAGCCTGGGTTTCGTGTATCAATTTTTTTTTTCGCACGACGAGGATGGTTTCGCGTCTCCATTTTTTTTTCCGCCCACGGACGCCATTTTCCCGTCTCCATTTTTTTTCGCAAAACAGCCTGGGTTTCGTGTATCAATTTTTTTTTTCGCACGACGAGGATGGTTTCGCGTCTCCATTTTTTTTTCCGCCCACGGACGCCATTTTCCCGTCTCCATTTTTTTTCGCAAAACAGCCTGGGTTTCGTGTATCAATTTTTTTTTTCGCACGACGAGGATGGTTTCGCGTCTCCATTTTTTTTTCCGCCCACGGACGCCATTTTCCCGTCTCCATTTTTTTTCGCAAAACTGCCTGGGTTTCGTGTATCAATTTTTTTTTTCGCACGACGAGGATGGTTTCGCGGCTCCATTTTTTTTTCCGCCCACGGACGCCATTTTCCCGTCTCCATTTTTTTTCGCAAAACTGCCTGGGTTTCGTGTATCAATTTTTTTTTTTCGCACGACGAGGATGGTTTCGCGTCTCCATTTTTGTTTCCGCCCACGGACGCCATTTTCCCGTCTCCATTTTTTTTCGCAAAACAGCCTGGGTTTCGTGTATCAATTTTTTTTTTCGCACGACGAGGATGGTTTCGCGTCTCCATTTTTGTTTCCGCCCACGGACGCCATTTTCCCGTCTCCATTTTTTTTCGCAAAACAGCCTCGGGTTTCGTGTATCAATTTTTTTTTCGCACGACGAGGATGGTTTCGCGTCTCCATTTTTGTTTCCGCCCACGGACGCCATTTTCCCGTCTCCATTTTTTTTCGCAAAACTGCCTGGGTTTCGTGTATCAATTTTTTTTTTCGCACGACGAGGATGGTTTCGCGTCTCCATTTTTGTTTCCGCCCACGGACGCCATTTTCCCGTCTCCATTTTTTTTCGCAAAACAGCCTGGGTTTCGTGTATCAATTTTTTTTTTCGCACGACGAGGATGGTTTCGCGTCTCCATTTTTGTTTCCGCCCACGGACGCCATTTTCCCGTCTCCATTTTTTTTCGCAAAACAGCCTGGGTTTCGTGTATCAATTTTTTTTTCGCACGACGAGGATGGTTTCGCGTCTCCATTTGTTTTTCCGCCCACGGACGCCATTTTCCCGTCTCCATTTTTTTTCGCAAAACAGCCTGGGTTTCGTGTATCAATTTTTTTTTTCGCACGACGAGGATGGTTTCGCGTCTCCATTTTTTTTTCCGCCCACGGACGCCATTTTCCCGTCTCCATTTTTTTTTCGCAAAACAGCCTGGGTTTCGTGTATCAATTTTTTTTTTCGCACGACGAGGATGGTTTCGTGTCTCCATTTTTTTTTCCGCCCACGGACGCCATTTTCCCCGTCTCCATTTTTTTTCGCAAAACTGCCTGGGTTTCGTGTATCAATTTTTTTTTTCGCACGACGAGGATGGTTTCGCGGCTCCATTTTTTTTTCCGCCCACGGACGCCATTTTCCCGTCTCCATTTTTTTTCGCAAAACTGCCTGGGTTTCGTGTATCAATTTTTTTTTTTCGCACGACGAGGATGGTTTCGCGTCTCCATTTTTGTTTCCGCCCACGGACGCCATTTTCCCGTCTCCATTTTTTTTCGCAAAACAGCCTGGGTTTCGTGTATCAATTTTTTTTTTCGCACGACGAGGATGGTTTCGCGTCTCCATTTTTGTTTCCGCCCACGGACGCCATTTTCCCGTCTCCATTTTTTTTCGCAAAACAGCCTGGGTTTCGTGTATCAATTTTTTTTTTCGCACGACGAGGATGGTTTCGCGTCTCCATTTGTTTTTCCGCCCACCGGACGCCATTTTCCCGTCTCCATTTTTTTTTCGCAAAACAGCCTGGGTTTCGTGTATCAATTTTTTTTTCGCACGACGAGGATGGTTTCGCGTCTCCATTTTTTTTTCCGCCCACGGACGCCATTTTCCCGTCTCCATTTTTTTTCGCAAAACAGCCTGGGTTTCGTGTATCAATTTTTTTTTTCGCACGACGAGGATGGTTTCGCGTCTCCATTTTTGTTTCCGCCCACGGACGCCATTTTCCCCGTCTCCATTTTTTTTCGCAAAACAGCCTGGGTTTCGTGTATCAATTTTTTTTTCGCACGACGAGGATGGTTTCGCGTCTCCATTTGTTTTTCCGCCCACGGACGCCATTTTCCCGTCTCCATTTTTTTTCGCAAAACAGCCTGGGTTTCGTGTATCAATTTTTTTTTTCGCACGACGAGGATGGTTTCGCGTCTCCATTTTTTTTTCCGCCCACGGACGCCATTTTCCCGTCTCCATTTTTTTTCGCAAAACAGCCTGGGTTTCGTGTATCAATTTTTTTTTTCGCACGACGAGGATGGTTTCGTGTCTCCATTTTTTTTTCCGCCCACGGACGCCATTTTCCCGTCTCCATTTTTTTTCGCAAAACTGCCTGGGTTTCGTGTATCAATTTTTTTTTTCGCACGACGAGGATGGTTTCGCGGCTCCATTTTTTTTTCCGCCCACGGACGCCATTTTCCCGTCTCCATTTTTTTTTCGCAAAACTGCCTGGGTTTCGTGTATCAATTTTTTTTTTCGCACGACGAGGATGGTTTCGCGTCTCCATTTTTGTTTCCGCCCACGGACGCCATTTTCCCGTCTCCATTTTTTTTCGCAAAACAGCCTGGGTTTCGTGTATCAATTTTTTTTTTCGCACGACGAGGATGGTTTCGCGTCTCCATTTTTTTTTTCCGCCCACGGACGCCATTTTCCCGTCTCCATTTTTTTTCGCAAAACAGCCTCGGTTTCGTGTATCAATTTTTTTTTTCGCACGACGAGGATGGTTTCGCGGCTCCATTTTTGTTTCCGCCCACGGACGCCATTTTCCCGTCTCCATTTTTTTTCGCAAAACAGCCTGGGTTTCGTGTATCAATTTTTTTTTTCGCACGACGAGGATGGTTTCGCGTCTCCATTTTTGTTTCCGCCCATGGACGCCATTTTCCCGTCTCCATTTTTTTTTCGCAAAACAGCCTGGGTTTCGTGTATCAATTTTTTTTTTCGCACGACGAGGATGGTTTCGCGTCTCCATTTTTTTTTCCGCCCACGGACGCCATTTTCCCGTCTCCATTTTTTTTCGCAAAACAGCCTGGGTTTCGTGTATCAATTTTTTTTTTCGCACGACGAGGATGTTTCGCGTCTCCATTTTTTTTTCCGCCCACGGACGCCATTTTCCCGTCTCCATTTTTTTTCGCAAAACAGCCTGGGTTTCGTGTATCAATTTTTTTTTTCGCACGACGAGGATGGTTTCGCGTCTCCATTTTTTTTTCCGCCCACGGACGCCATTTTCCCGTCTCCATTTTTTTTCGCAAAACAGCCTCGGTTTCGTGTATCAATTTTTTTTTCGCACGACGAGGATGGTTTCGCGGCTCCATTTTTTTTTCCGCCCACGGACGCCATTTTCCCGTCTCCATTTTTTTTCGCAAAACAGCCTGGGTTTCGTGTATCAATTTTTTTTTTCGCACGACGAGGATGGTTTCGCGTCTCCATTTTTGTTTCCGCCCACTGGACGCCATTTTCCCCGTCTCCATTTTTTTTCGCAAAACAGCCTGGGTTTCGTGTATCAATTTTTTTTTTTCGCACGACGAGGATGGTTTCGCGTCTCCATTTTTTTTTCCGCCCACGGACGCCATTTTCCCGTCTCCATTTTTTTTCGCAAAACAGCCTGGGTTTCGTGTATCAATTTTTTTTTTCGCACGACGAGGATGGTTTCGCGTCTCCATTTTTTTTTCCGCCCACGGACGCCATTTTCCCGTCTCCATTTTTTTTCGCAAAACAGCCTGGGTTTCGTGTATCAATTTTTTTTTTCGCACGACGAGGATGGTTTCGCGTCTCCATTTGTTTTTCCGCCCACGGACGCCATTTTCCCGTCTCCATTTTTTTTCGCAAAACAGCCTCGGTTTCGTGTATCAATTTTTTTTTTCGCACGACGAGGATGGTTTCGCGTCTCCATTTTTGTTTCCGCCCATGGACGCCATTTTCCCGTCTCCATTTTTTTTCGCAAAACAGCCTGGGTTTCGTGTATCAATTTTTTTTTTCGCACGACGAGGATGGTTTCGCGTCTCCATTTTTGTTTCCGCCCACGGACGCCATTTTCCCGTCTCCATTTTTTTTCGCAAAACAGCCTCGGTTTCGTGTATCATTTTTTTTTTCGCACGACGAGGATGGTTTCGCGTCTCCATTTTTTTTTTCCGCCCACGGACGCCATTTTCCCGTCTCCATTTTTTTTTCGCAAAACAGCCTCGGTTTCGTGTATCAATTTTTTTTTTCGCACGACGAGGATGGTTTCGCGTCTCCATTTGCTTTTCCGCCCACGGACGCCATTTTCCCGTCTCATTTTTTTTCGCAAAACTGCCTGGGTTTCGTGTATCAATTTTTTTTTCGCACGACGAGGATGGTTTCGCGTCTCCATTTGTTTTTCCGCCCACGGACGCCATTTTCCCGTCTCCATTTTTTTTTCGCAAAACTGCCTGGGTTTCGTGTATCAATTTTTTTTTTCGCACGACGAGGATGGTTTCGCGTCTCCATTTTTTTTTTCCGCCCACGGACGCCATTTTCCCGTCTCCATTTTTTTTCGCAAAACAGCCTCGGTTTCGTGTATCAATTTTTTTTTCCGCGCGACGAGGATGGTTTCGCGTCTCCATTTTTTTTTCCGCCCACGGACGCCATTTTCCCGTCTCCATTTTTTTTCGCAAAACAGCCTGGGTTTCGTGTATCAATTTTTTTTTTCGCACGACGAGGATGGTTTCGCGTCTCCATTTTTTTTTCCGCCCACGGAC